>JAEAOA010001410.1:4875000-5310000 GCA_016746295.1 Potamilus streckersoni
TAGACTGTAACCCATAGACTTAGTATATTTATGAAGATCTTAGATTTAAAAGTCACGCGGTTTCATGATGGTAGATATAGCGATACCAACTTTGTAAGGCTGTGTTGGATTAAATGTTAAATTCTATATAGGACCGTAAAGTGGATCACAATTCTTGTAAGGCATGCTTGTAAATTCTTGTAATGCACACTATCAGACCCAATGTTAAATCTATAGATTTTTCTAGCATTAATTCCCGCAGCCTCTTGTAAGATAGCAGCGTAATGTTAAATGCCCATGACCGCCACACCAAGCCATTCACCATAAACTACTCACAATATGTAAGAATCTTAGTCGAAAATCAAAGGAGCACTTGTCTTATGCAGAAGACTACGGATGCCAGTTTTTTTAGGTTTCAACTGTACAATGGATGCTGGATAAAACCCATACTGCTTGCGGGAGAATTTGCTAGCCTTCGTCCATCCATATGACATCCCGTTGGAATTCGCAGGAAGTTTCTGCTTAATAGTTTGACCTATAATGATAGGAATAAATATACATAGTGAACATGCTATAAAGATTAATATTTAGACTAACAATATCTCAATACTTTGATAAGGATTTGAACGCCCAGTTATTGATAGTAGACATGAGGAGAATGACACACAAAGAAGTTGAATAACCAGTCGGTGTTGCAGTACGTGGCTGAATGCGTGGAAGCAATCGAAGATGATGACATCTGAGTGATTTTGGATCTACTGGCTGCAAATTCCATAGAACTTTTGACAGTGTCCTGCATTCATCATCAGGCAATCTGTTAATGATAATTTTGTATTGAAACTCGCCTAAACATTTGAGGAAAAGTCATGAAACATAATACACATTAACATCCTCAGGTTTAGTTGGTTCTAAAGGAAATTGCTGGCCCTCAGACATCTTCTTTGGCCGCTTGAGTGGTGCATGACAATCTTCAGAATCTCCTTATAGCTATGTCTTCTGGACGGACGATCAAGTTGATACGTGGTTTCCCTATAAGGCTTCAAATAATATGAAAACAGTTTCAAATTGAACTGACTTAAACATATTTGCCCTCTTGAAAAACTCTATTCAAATTCCTCTTGAATGAAAGGCCATTTTGACAAGCGAATTGCACAAAAATAGTTTTGTATGATATGCAAATCGTCCTGAGTGAAAGCCATGTCGATCCAATCATCACCATCGCGGTCATCTCGGGACTCTTGTTTTCGATATTGAATGAATAGTAACATTCACATCATGGCCTAATTAAACATGTGCCGATTTGATCTCCAGGGTGATCATGATGACGGCCCTCTTAATTATAATCTGACGATATTCCATTCAAGGCTCAGTTCGAAATGCAAATTGATAGTTTTAAGTTAAAAAATATTGACTACGACATTTTTCATGACTGTGAGCATGATAACTCGCACAAGTGTGGATAAATTTTTATCAATCTCAGATCTAAACCATAAACATACATACATACATGCATATATACATGCATACATACATACATACATGCATACATGCATACATACATACATACATACATACATACATACATACATACATACATACATACATACATACATACATACATACATACATACATACATACATACATACATACAAGAGATTCTTGTGAGATTGTTTAGTAGGTAGAATGCTGCCCCAACACCCCCATCCCACCATTTTGAACACTCCATACTCATGGAAGCCCAACGTGAGCTGGTAAAGTATCCGCTTTCGGATCTGGGTCTGTGTTGTTCTCAGCTAAGTACATTTTATACAAGATCAATATGGTAAATAATTGTGTAACTCGAGAGTATTCAAAGTCTTACCTTTTCGAAGACTCAGTTCGTCTTCAGTCTGTGCCTGATAGGATTCTACAGCAACGACCCTGACGTTTGCCCAGGTAGATATGTCAGCTGGTGAAGGAGACTTCGAACCATCGTCACTGTCAGAATTCTCTGAAACTAACTCAGCACCTCCTCTTGCAGAATGCTTCTTAGGTTTCAGCTGGACCAGGGATGCTGGATAAAATCCATATTGCTTCCGGGAGAACTTGCTAGACTTAGTCCATCCATATGCCATTCCCTTCGAATTTGCTGGCATTTTTTGCTTAATAGTTTGACCTACAGTGATAGAGAAAAAAAACGTATCTTATACAGAAGCTTAATGTTAGCTCAGAAAATCATGAGTCTGACAGATGATCATTGACAGTAGGCAAAATAAAAATGGTGTTAAGAGATGAAGAATTAAAATAAAACGAAACTAAAAACCAAGACTTAGTAGGAGGAGGACGCTGGCATATCAAAATATATGTTGTGTATGTGTCGATACACACTGTACATTAAAAGATATGTCAGTTAATAATGTAAATCGATAGTGTAATCGAAAATCTCACCTTGTCTAAAACTAAGCTCATCCGTAGCTTTTGCTTGATAGGAATGTGCAGCAACAACCCTAATGTTAGCTAACGTAGTTGCTTCAGATGGGGAAGGTCGTTTGGAGTTATCAGCAGCATCAGAACTCTTTGGCGTGAACTCTGTAATTTCTCCCTGCTCGGTCTTATCTCTGTTAAAAGCTTTAATAGAAAGTATGATAGTCTTTAATTCCCGCTCATGAGTGTCCGTGAAGAAAATACGCCAAATTAATCAACAATCATATAAATGATGAATTTGCTAAAATTACGCATAGATCTAAATAACATATAAAATAAGAGACAGCATATCGGATGTTAAAGCTTTTAAAATAATTGCATTATATTTCAGTTATTTACTTGATCATTGAATAGTGAGCATAACACAATAGAAAGCGAACACAGTAAACTCGTGACAGGGCAAGATACAATGGCAAATCACTCGAGGACAAAAAAGAGGAAGTTGAACAAAACTGTACAAAGGTGATGGAATTTGATGGGTGATCCAGCATCACATAAGTGGACTTATATAAATAAGTTTTTCTATTGTTCACATAGGTTATCCGGCAGGTGTAAATCACCTGTCTGGTTTTTACACACCCGGAAACGTAGTGTAATACATTTTTCTGTTCATTAAAAGTCCGTGACTGTAAAGTCTCAATTAATAAATGTATTATATGAATGTCGCAGTATCTTTTGGAACATATTACAGTTATTCCTTTGATAAAAATTTTATTCTTTATAAAACACGTGCTGCTTCTCACAGTCAATGGTATATTCAATATGCTTGGATTTTGATTTGTACCTTTAGCCTTTGGTTTCTCCTGCTGCTGCGGCTGACCTGAGTGTGATTTCATTGTGGAACCTCCATCCTTCTCAACACAAAACATCCTACTGATAAAGAAGATTGATAAACGTGTGTGTGATTCGGTGATATCTAGTATGTCGTACATTATGTGTTTATGTGTTGGAGTCATCAAAAGGTGTACAACATTACTGTCTACATGATGTGTTTGAGCCATCAAAAGGTGTACAACATTACTGTCTACATGTGTTGGAGTCATCAAAAGGTGTACAACATTACTGTCTACATGTGTTGGAGTCATCAAAAGGTGTAGAATATTACTGTCTACGTGTTGGAGTCATCAAAAGGTGTACAACATTGCTGTCTACATGTGTTGGAGTCATCAAAAGGTGTACAACATTACTGTCTACATGTGTTGGAGTCATCAAAAGGTGTACAACATTATTGTCTACATGTGTTGAAGTCATCAAAAGGTGTACAACATTACTGTCTACATGATGTGTTGGAGTCATCAAAAGGTGTACAACATTACTGTCTACATGTGTTGGAGTCATCAAAAGGTGTACAACATTACTGTCTACATGTGTTGGAGTCATCAAAAGGTGTACAACATTACTGTCTACATGATGTGTTGGAGTCATCAAAAGGTGTACAACATTACTGTCTACATGTGTTGGAGTCATCAAAAGGTGTACAACATTATTGTCTACATGTGTTGGAGTCATCAAAAGGTGTACAACATTACTGTCTACATGATGTGTTGGAGTCATCAAAAGGTGTACAACATTATTGTCTACATGATGTGTTGGAGACATCAAATGGTGTACAACATTACTGTCTACATGTGTTGGAGCTATCAAATGGTGTGCAACATTACTGTCTACATGATGTGTTGGAGTCATCAAAAGGTGTACAACATTACTGTCTACATGATGTGTTGGAGTCATCAAAAGGTGTACAACATTACTGTCTACATGTGTTGGAGTCATCAAAAGGTGTACAACATTATTGTCTACATGATGTGTTGGAGACATCAAAAGGTGTACAACATTACTGTCTACATGTGTTGGAGCTATCAAATGGTGTGCAACATTACTGTCTACATGATGTGTTGGAGTCATCAAAAGGTGTACAACATTATTGTCTACATGTGTTGGAGTCATCAAAAGGTGTACAACATTATTGTCTACATGATGTGTTGGAAACAAAAGATGTACAACATTACTGTCTACATGTGTTGGAGCTATCAAATGGTGAGCAACATTACTGTCTACATGACGTGCTGGAGTCATCAAAAGGTGTATAACATTACTGTCTACATGTGTTGGAGTCATCAAAAGGTGTAGAATATTACTGTCTACATGTGTTAGAGTCATCAAAAGGTGTACAACATTGCTGTCTACATGTGTTGGAGTCATCAAAAGGTGTACAACATTACTGTCTACATGTGTTGGAGTCATCAAAAGGTGTACAACATTATTGTCTACATGTGTTGGAGTCATCAAAAGGTGTACAACATTACTGTCTACATGATGTGTTGGAGTCATCAAAAGGTGTATAACATTACTGTCTACATGTGTTGGAGTCATCAAATGGTGTGCCACATTACTGTCTACATGACGTGTTGGAGTCATCAAAAGGTGTACAACATTACTGTCTACATGTATTGGAGTCATCAAAAGGTGTACAACATTACTGTCTACATGTGTTGGAGCTATCAAATGGTGTGCAACATTACTGTCTACATGTGTTGGAATCATCAAAAGGTGTACAACATTACTGTCTACATGTGTTGGAGCTATCAAATTGTGTACAACATTATTGTCTACATGATGTGTTGGAGTCGTCAAAAGGTGTACAACATTACTGTCTACATGTGTTGGAGTCATCAAAAGGTGTACAACATTACTGTCTACATGATGTGTTGGAGACATCAAAAGGTGTACAACATTACTGTATGAAACATCAGAATGTAACTCAATACAGTTATGAAATTTTGGAAAATGACAATATGGTAAATAGAGTCTAGCATTTGCGATTCTTAAGTTCATATTTATTTGAGAAGCTTGTTGGATTTTTTAAATATATTTTTCAGCTCAAAGAATAAAAACCTTTACAACCATTTATAAAGTAACAGTCATATGATATTATCTGTGAGAATTACGTCACTTTTGTTCTGCTGTACTTGTCTACTCAAACTGTTCACTGCAAACCAAGATCAATTAATGTATAATGTGCCGCATATGCCATATTCGTTTTCTTTCGGTTATTTGATGTTAACAGTAAAGAACAGGCGTCGGCAATCTGTGGCACGCCATACTCTGAAAAACATGGCAAGTTTTTAGTGTGATACTTCATGCGCTAAGAATGATAATTGAGTTGAAGGGACATATATGACAATGGCACAATTCACTATGCAAAAGAGCGGACCTGGCAGAATAGCATACTCACGTTATATAGTCTCTATTATCAGGACCAGAACATCCACTGTTGTTATCAACTGACAAAATAGTTTCCCTGGCACAATTTGAACCGGACGTTTCAGGCCATGGGTGGACTTTTGCTCCTTTCATTTTGAAGAAAGTTTTTGTCTGTGAAAATGTGGCTCCTATGTTTGTGCTAGGTGGAGCATGTGGACGCTGACTGTTAAAGACGCTTTCATCAAATTCCTGAAGAAATTCCAAAAACAGTTATAAAAGATATTGACATTCTAAAGAAGATCATGTTTAGCTTAATTCTAGTGTTATCTCTCTTTCGATCAATCTATATATCAACTTATATCTAACTAAATATCTATAAAATAGTTTTTCTTCTCTGCATCTTTAACCTTCGATGAAACCTTGTTAAAATATTCTCCATATTAGTATATTCAGGTATGCAATTATTCATGACATAATCCTAAAGGCTCCACTACATTAGGACTGAAGTAGAGAGCTTTCAAAACTAAAATTGTAAATAGCATTGTTCTTGGGTTTATTTTTCAGATATTATGTTTAAGAGAAGCAGTAATATGCACCCGTCTCTTTTTCATTTTACATTCTTAATATTATTGTATAATTATCCACAAGCACTTATTGTGATAGTCTATGCGTTTTTCATCCTATGTACAGGTATAACCCGTTATTACTAGGGGCGAAACGATTCATCGATATAACTTTGCTGAAACGACACATATCGATACAAGAGACAGAGAATCGATACAAAACGATACCTACCGTATACATGTTAATTTAGTCTTCAGCCGTCATGAGTAATTATTTTTAGTTGCCTTGTTATTATGGACAATTACAATCTATCTGTAACGGCCTTTGCAGTCATATGCACTCATGTTTATTATTAAAACCAAAATAGGTTACTGGTATTAGACAATAACAACACGCAGATTACAAGTTAACACAAAGTGACATGGTTCATAATCTCCTCCCCCTCACGTTTCATGCTAATTACCTGAACACAAAAGTTCAGAATCTACTATACATTCCAAACGTGTTCCACACGTTTGTGGCTTCATTACTTCACTCATCATTTCATAACCATTTTCAGGCGAAGTTTATATTTTGAATTGTATTTTGACTTCTTTCGTCGATTCGAAAGCTTTTGCTACCTGTGTGTTGCGCGTTGAAAAATGTTACACTGAACTCTCATTTGTGGTTATTGCTTGTTCAGCTCCATGTTAAACAATAACCTCCAATCAGAAATTAATGTAGCTTGTTCTCTACTTGACAAACAGGAAGCATTGGCAGAGCAACTGAGACTTCGTTGGAAAGTCATTTGATATGTCAAGTGCTTAATGGAATGCTCTCAGAGGGTACCACTGAGTGAACCGTACAAACTATTTACGAGTTAGCTCACTTGGAGAACAGTGAAACGCGAAAATTATCACAAATTCATAGAAAGTCCCACATATAAAAATGTTCTTGGCGAAGTATACAATTTTATTTAGCTGTTCTTGTCGAGACATTTGTTATGCTGGTAGCAACTGTTCCACATCGGGGTTCTTCAAGCACGACATGAATGGTTGTGAAACTAAATCTGATTTGAACAAAGTGCCAAGGAATAAAAATTATGGCGTAGTTTTATCCAGTCATGAAAGTTTTACAGATGTATGTTTAAAATACCAAAATGCCTGGTTCATGGCTTAGTTCATTAAGATTTTGCTCGGCAAATATATGTTAATGATAGTGATGATGACAATAGTCTTTTACATTATGAAGTATATCAAAATATTGAAGCTAAGAAAGTGTTAATGGAAACGCCATTGAATGCTTTTGAGCCCGAAATGGTATTCAATACGAGTCAAATGTACATGCTTGATGGAAAAAAATTGACGAATTGGCCCTTTTAGTGGTATTTTGAAATCAAATGTACAAAGGGCAGGATGCGGAACCTAATTAAAATACAGACAATTTAAAAGTATAATGAAATTTTCAATTTTTTAATTCGTCATTTCCTTAGCTAGGATGATATATTATAAAACAATATACACATATCTATACCAGGGTTAAAATAAGTTGAACAAAATAAGGCTTATAAATGTAATTAAGAAGTAAATATATTTATTTTAACACCTCTGACTACACAAGCATTGATGGACTGAGTACTTTTATACCTCATTATGGATCATATTAGAAAGTTGACATAGTAGTCAGTAAACTATTTCTGTATAGTGAAAAATCCTATTTTGGAGCAGATGTATACAAAAGATACGTGATCTCTGGAAAATAACAGTCACAAAGATTAGTTTTTCAACATATTCAGGCTGACAAAGCTGACTATGAATATGCCCCTTTTCGACCACCCTCCTCAGAATAATATTGATACAAAGAAAAGGAGCAGAGTGTGCTCAAAATTAATTAACAAATTAATGATTATACAAGGGAAATAGATTTAGAATTTCTATGTTTTATGCTGAGATATTTAACCAATGAATAAAATCGAATAAATGAAATTAGCGTAGAATGAGCAATGGTGCAGATTTCCAACTTCTAAATTTTACCGCCTTGTGTAAGTTAAAAGAAAATTGTAGAATAGGACTTGGTGTAGTCAACATTCTCCTTCTTCACTAATAAATACAAGCACATGTGGATACAGCAGTATTGTTGAAAATAGATTGCTATATAATAGCATAAAATAAGAATAAATTGTATAGCTTACTAAACAAAATCAAAGAACCTGAATCACCTTCAACTTTCATGTCAATCTACCTCCAATCAATTCGAACTCCGACAAATCCCTTCACATTTTAAAAATGCAATTTCATGACCTGAGATGGGGTTGCAAAATAAAGAAAATATAAAGCTGTCGTTTCTGACGATATCAAACAACAAAAATGAAAAACGGGAAATGTAGTCTGCATCTATGGAAACACAACGGCAGCACGAAGTTATAATGATAGAAGATTAAACGATCCAAACTAGTCATTGAGATTAAACGAAAGGGCTAGCTACAAGTGTGTGCTTTATATACACATAGAAGAAAACAATAAACAAAACCCAAACGAATGGGGAAAAGATGCAGCCAACCGATGTGGATAGCAAAGCTCAACACAAAACGCCCACCCTGATCAGTGTGTAGAATAGATATATGTACCTTGTAAACCGGAACTGGAATTTTACTCTTGAACTTCTCAATCAGATTTGCCACTTCTTCGTCAACGTTCATCTTGGCTAGTATGTCCCTGATCTCTGTCGTAATCTTAATGTGCTCATCTCTGAATTGCACAGATAAAAAAAAACAAGAATGACAAATTTATATAGTCATGGATATAATATTACAAGAACGCTGTTTTCTGCTTACTTAAGTGAGATGTGAAATCTTAGCATATCAGTATGCAAACTCTTAGGTACATAAAATATTCCTTAGTTGAATACGGCAAACATAGAAAATTATATAAACTTTCAAGATACTTTCGACGCAGAACTACTATCAGAGAAAACACCATCGGAAAGTGATACCTGTGTATATTAACAGACAATACAAGAAATAGGACATGAGAAAATTGTGAGAAGACATTGAATACCATGCCAAAAGATTCATAAATCTGTTAATGTCACTTTTAAAACTTTAATTAACTTGGTGAATTTGTAATGAATGTACACATGCTGGATTTTGTTGTATGCCAAAGCCTGCAAAATACCGTCATTTATGTGGCACAACACAATAGTTTTTAAAAGTGTTAAATTACTCCATAGAAAATAGGTAACATCAATTCATATTGCATGACACATATTGATCCGCAGATGAACCTGGAATGTACATTTGACAACAACATAAAACTAGACTATAGGGAATTAGAATGAGAGAACTGACATCATCATAAAGTACTCTTAAAATGTTGGAAAAGAGGTCACAATGACAGTTTTATTTGGTTTATGTTCGAAAGAAAACTTTGTGTACATCTCGGGATAAGCATGTGCTATCCACCGATACAAAATACGTCAATTCGACAACATTTTCAGGATAAATCACAAACTGGTTAAAATTAAGTAAAAGTACCTTTTAGTTTCTGCTACCAACATAAACTAGTGGTGCATGTCAGAATGAAAACATTTTTGAGGAGGTATTTGGTATATATTTAAACAAGATTACTGTAACAATCACATAATACATGTGCCACCCTCACATGTTTAACAGTCCTCTTTGTACACTCTAGTAGAGTATGATTGACTATAATTTGTTGATCAATGGGTACAGTTTCACTGATCTTGAAATACAAGTAAAGTGATAAAACCATTATTTATTTACTAGACATACAATGGCAATAAACACTAACATCTGAAACCTGAATCTGTACAATATTTTATCATCATAAGTGTAAGCCATCCAAGGAACATACTCTTGAGCAAACGTTATTCTGCAAAACGATTTTTTTTCTAAGCCACATCGATCTTTGTTGCTAATCATTTGACACCAAAACCCAAAGGCCTCTTCCATATATTAAGTGCAAGTCCTCCACGAACTTTGGTCATGTTACATATTCTAGAAATATTTTTTTAATGCAAAGCCAGATTTCTTCGTTCAATTACAGTAAATCTGATCATTTAATCCGATATTCAAAATATACTCCTTTTTACCCCGCGTGTAAATGATCTACATACGTTGGTGATGGTCAGTAACTTAAATTTTGTGTGTGGAAAAAGCTTTCAAATCATTAAGCTTCTTCAGCACTTCGCTAAGCTTCTTTCTATTTTTCTTTTTGTCTCAGTTGTCATAATACCACTTTTTGACCTGTGACATTGTTACCCTTAAATAAAGAGGTTTCTACCTTATTTTAAGTGCAAGCCAATCGTAAGGAATGAAAACTGATGATGATGGAGCAATTTTAGCTATTGTGCAGAAATTAAATTAATAATAGATGTATTGGTTGACAGCACAATATCATAATTTGATCCACCAAGCTTGGATTTATATCAATACACGTCTCTCTCTCTCTCTCTCTCTCTCTCTCTCTCTCTCTCTCTCTCTCTCTCTCTCTCTCTCTATATATATATATATATATATATATATATATATATATATATATTTATATATATATATATATATATATATATATATATATATATATATATATATATATATATATATATATATATATAATAGCTTTTTCAGCGTACGGTAAATGTTGAAAAAGCTATTGCATGCCTTGTATGCCTGGCTGACTGTTGGACTGTTGTCGAGTACTATTTACACCTCTACCCAGAACACTTGTGATTTACCTCAACCTTTCTAGCTATAAACGTGCAACAATTTTTTCATTAAATATATTTAAGATGCAAGAAATTAAATAAATTGTAGATAAATCTGAAACTACATTGAGTCAAGCTGCTTGGGACAGAAATAGCTCAGGCATAATATCTGTAGAAATAGTCATACCTAATCCTAAGATGAAATAACTTTGCATTTTCCTAGCTGTCTACGTTATTATTTATTTAAGCGACTTTTCTCGGTTTTAAATTAATATTACAAATAAGAAGCCAGTTACCTTCAGTATCAAACAGGTTTTTTTGTTGATAATATTCCTGTGAAACTTTTCATTTTTCATTAGCACAGTTACAATTGCAATTAGAAACATTAAAAACTTTAAAAGATGAACGTACACGGAGGCAAAAACTTTTTGCTTATAAATTGATTTAAAAAATTGTTTCGGAATTTATGCTTTGAGAAAAGTTCATGTGTTAATTACCTCTGAAGGTCAATTATCTTCATTATCATGAAATACATCATCAAGGCTCTCTTGAGGACAAGAAGGCGTTTTTTCTCAAACCATTCAAACTGTCTCTTCGATTCTCTGACATCCTTGAAGAAATAATAATAATAATAATAATAATAATAATAATAATAATAATAATAATAATAATAATAACAACAACAACAACAATAATAGAAGAAGAACAAGAAGAAGAAGAACAAGAAGAAAGACAATAATAATGACAATGACGATGAGGCTGGTGACATTGAAAAAGAAGGTAAAGAGGAGGAGGAGTATAAACTCGCTTTACGGTGGTAACATATGATGCAGGTCAACTTTCATCAGGTTGTACTACTTTCCTTGAGCTGCATTCAACACAATAGTGTGTAGATACACCTCTCAGTTTTAATGCTTAAAGGGTACAGTTGCAAATTTAGTGAAAACTGGATAATGTTCAAGCTAACATGTATTAGCAAGACCATTTTAGTGCAGGATGGAGCAGCGAAACAGGTATTAGAGACCAAATTTCTCTTTTAATTTACTTGGAGTCTTTCACCAAACGATATACCTAGACTCGGAGACAATATTATTGCACTGCTGATTTATTACATGATGGTTGCTTTTTGTTTGATTTTCTTGCGCTTAAAATTCATGCAACCCATGTCTTAGCCTCTACACTAAGTTTAATCACTCATCAATGAAAAGAGTACAGCCTAACCATGCTTAGTCCGTGCTTTACGTTTAATTAATCATCAATAAATATAGCACAAACTTACCATGGCTATTCCATGTTCTAAGTTTAATCACTCATCAATGAACAGAGCACAGACTAACCATGGATTACAAGAATTTAGAATACCGGAAAGATAACGTTCCACAAAAGTTTAAGACATTTAAAGGTATAAAATATTTGAGATGCTTTTACAAATGTTCATCAAAAGCTGGACATAAACCTCTCGATCTGAAAGCTTTCGGAAGTGATCCGACACACCTATATGTTTTGTCATGCTTTTATGTTTCATCTAATGAACTTGCAAACTTTGTCCATTACCTCTAGATATGATTCACGGTCTTCTCTTTCTTGAGCCAAAAGATCCAAATATTTCTGTTTAGACCTGTCTGCTTTCTCAGAGTAAAGAGCAAATTTTCTTCGGAGCTCGACTTTTGTTTTATCAGGAATGAGAAGTGGATGGTTCTCCAAAAACTGACGAATCCTGCTTAACTTATACATTCTGTGGTGATATTTCTGAAATAATAATAATAATAATAATAATAATAATAATAATAATAATAATAATAATAATAATAATAATAATAATTAATAATAATAATAATGATAATAATAATAATATCAAGAATAATAAAATAATAATAATAATAATAATAAGAAGAAGAAGAATATTAATAATAATAATAATAATAATAATAATAATAATAATAATAATAATAATAATAATAATAATAATAATAATAATAATAATAATAATATTAATAATAATAAAAATAAAAATATTAATAATAATAAAGTGATGGAGTTCTGATGAGTGTTATGATGATATTGTTGTGAAGGGTCGTATAACAGATGACAATTTCATATAACAAATCAAATCTTACACATCTGAGTATTTCAAAACTTCGTTCGTCACACAATCCTGAAACTAGCGTTGAAAGTAAAATGTATTAATTAGTTGCATTCTTGAATCTACTTTATGTAACTGAATGCTAAAACTAGCAGAAAATTTACCTTCATGGCTAAACCTATCTCCTGCTCCATCTTTTTCTGTTTCTTATCAGCTTGGTAATAAAGCTGAAGAGCATTCTGTGGTATTCTGGATTCATACGTTTCTAACAGCCACCTGAAACACATATACACACAAATATTACTGGAGCACTGGATATAGAGAAAGGTGGGATTAACTTCCTTGAGACTGAGTCAGTGGTTGTTGTCATTGATTGGTGACTCATTGAGTAAAATTTGTATATATGAAAATATATCAATCAAAAATAATCTAGGACCTAAGTAGATACACTGATACGTATGAACACGCTAAATGTATCCTTTGAAGTGGGCTGAAAGAGCAGACACAATTATCTCTGACAATCCTTAGTGAAAATATATTGAGTGCTTGAAATTAATTAAAACATCAAAATTAATTACATCACTAAGTGTTTGTCTCCTGGCGTGGAATGTTCCCAAAGTGTTAATAATTTCCAAATATGATTTCGATCCAATCCAATTAATATGCAGACACTTGAAAGAAAATTACAACAAAATATAAACAATACCCAAAATTATACCATTGCAAATGGTTTTAAATTCTAAAATTATCAAAATAGCTAAGAAATAGTTGAATGTCAGCTGAAAGTAAACATATGATGATCCTCAACTCACATTGGAAGGAAAACCAGATGTTGAGGAAAAAAAGATTTAGGTCATGTTTTGGACAGAAAATTTGCCTTTATTTCACACATTAAAACATTTGATGCTAATTGTAAGGCACACTGACTTGGCTTGGCTCTTGACTGAAAAATTGCTCTTAACCTATACAGAAACTTTATTGCATCCAAATTGGACTATGTTAGCGATCTTCATGGTTTGGTCAAAACGTCCTATTTAAAGATATTTAGCCCAAATGACCATCCGGCAATATGACTCGCGTTGGGAAGGTTTAGAACATCCCCAGGTTGAAAGTCCTATGGCTGAATAGAATGAACCACATACATAATATTGCAGAGAAACATTATCTTTACAATATGCCCTAAAATTAAAATCCAGCTTTTCAAACCCTGCTTTTGTAAATGTTTTCCAACCCAACCAGAAAGTGATATATGAAAATGAGCTAAATTGTATGTCTGCATTGACAATAAATAATTGACCTTAGCAAAAATCAAAAAGTACTTTATGTCTGTAACTCCTCCTTGGCTTCTAAAACAACCCAAAGTACATTTTATGCTGCATGAAGAAAAAAATTGAGACAAACCCATCCATTGTTCGTAACTCTCATACAAAGTTCTCTTCAAAATTAAGAATTAGAAACGAATTTATACAGATGGCTCAAAGGATGATGAAACGGCTGCTGCAGCCTTAATCAGTGGAAATCACACTACAAAACCTAACTTGAGGAATGATGACTCAATATTTTCATCAGAAATCACGGATATACATCTTGTCCGGAACAATATCGAAACCAAAAATATTTCACTTTCAACCATCTTCTCCGATCCACTACCAGTATTGCAATCATTTCACAACAGAAAAACCAGTTATTAACCAACATTCTCATTAAAAATGCTAAATTTTGTACCTCTCACAATATAAAGTAATGTATTTACCCAGTCATGCCAGGTTTAGAGGTAATGATGGAGCAAAGATAAAATGGCTCTGTATCTGCATCCCTGATTTTAAAATGTCATACACTGATTTTAAACTTACTATACAAATGGCCTTATTTAGTCAGTGGCAAACGTCATTGGATGCTGCCGTCAATGGCAAACTCCATATGGTCAAACCTTCACCCTTCTAAAAACCATCTGTCAGAAGGAAGTAAGATTTCATCGCACATGCATAACCCACTCTTAAATATTAATTAAAATATCTGAGTGTTTCTTGCAATAAATCATTTACAGTCAAACACTTTCTGATAGGTTATTTCGATCGCCAACCTACACACCAAGGGTTTTCAAACTTTGGCCCGCGGTCAGTTTGGGGTCCGTCGCATATTGCCAAGGGGTCAGCAAGCAGGTCCCAAAAAGAATAAAAATAGTACAATTGCAAAGTTTTCATTATCACCTACAATTATAAAAAAACAACTGAGTACTGAGCTGTCTATTCTGTATTGACTCAATTTTATCGTATGGTTGTTACTTACTGATGTTTAGTAACAAGACTTCCTTCCGGTATCGGAAGGAACTATTTACACGTTATCGTAATTTTGACATACCGACAGACACGCCATTGCTGCTAAAAGCAATTTTTAGAAATATAAAATTAATATTTTTCAACATCCTTCTTAACCATGGGTAAATTTTTAAAGAAAAAAATTGACCAGAAAACAGAAGATTCTGACGACAAAGATAAATGTGAGAAAAAGAGAAAATTTCGCCGGTATGATCCAGAGTACATTTTATATGATTCCATTGCAGTCGGAATAAATACTGATCAACCTCTTTGTGTTATATGTATGCAAGCTCTATATAATGAGTCAATGAAACCCAAGAAATTGAAGCGCGATAAGCCAAAGGAATATTTTGAGCGACAAAAAGAGCTGTACTTAAAGCAGAAAGGCCAAATAACATCTTTCGCCATGGTAAATGAGAAGGCACTACGTGCATTCTATTTGGTTGCATTGCGAATAGGACGAGCGAGAAAGCCTCACACAATTGTGGAAAAGCTCATACTGCCCGCATGAGTTGACACGTGTGAGGCTCGGGTAAAGCATGTAGTGAGAAATGAAAGTCATTCCATTATCTGATAACACTGTGAGCAGGAGAATTGGTGACATGGCTGAAGACATATTGAACCAGCTTATTACTCGTCTTCAGAAAGTTAAACTTTCGATTTAAACCGATGAAAGTACTGACATTAGAAGTGTTGCTCAGTTGTTGGTATATGTTCGATACATGTGGAACGGGAAATCTATGGAAGATTTTTTTGTTTTGCAAAGCTCTACCTGGGCGTACAACAGGAGAATAAATCTTCAAAGCGATTAGTGCTTTCTTTAAAGAACATGGACTTGCATGGACGCAATGCATTCCATTGTGCACTGACGGCGCTGCCGCTATGATAGGAAAGGCATATGGTTTGGTTGGACGGGTGAAACAAGTAGTTCTACATATTACAGCAACCCACTGCATGATTCACCGTGAGGCTTTAGCTTCAAAACATGGTTGAAAGCCTTGCTGATGAATTTTATTTTTAACGTGAATCAAACTCGTTAATTTTATTAAACCCAGACCGCGCGATCATCGTCTGTTTGAAGCTCTATGCCATAAAATGGAATCCGAGCACAAGCATTTGTTGCTGCATACGGAGGTCAGGTGGCTGTCGCTAGGCCGCGAGATGCAGCTATTGTATGAACTACTAGAAGAGCTTATAATTTTCTAAATGAACTTAATCCATCACTGGCATTGTTTCAAGCAGATGAGATATGGGTAGCAAGACTGGCTAATCTTGCGGATATATTTGGTAATTTAAACAGCTTAAATCGCTCAATGCAAGGACCAGACTCAAATGTGTTGAAAACACGCGACAAAATTGATGCCTTTCAGAAGAAACTGAACATATGGAAGACAAGATGCGAACAAGATGTATATGAAATGTTTCCTTTGTTGAGTAACTTTCTGACAGTGCACGAGAGTGTAAAGGATGTCAATATCGTGAACCATCTTCAGCAGTTGTCGCATGATTTTCACGAGTATTTCGGAAACGATGACATAAGCATGTTTGATTGGATTCGAAATCCATTTGAATGCCTGCTCACAGATTTAATTGGACGCGAACAAGAAGAACTGGCTGAACTGTCGTCTGACAAAACACTTAGATTGCTTTTCAACACGATGCTACTGATGTCATTCTGGGTTGCCTGTTCTCGGGAATATCCACTATTGTCTGACAAAGCCGTCAATCTTCTTTTGCCATTTGCAACCACCTACTTGTGCGAATGTGCTTTTTCTGCAGTCACTACCATTATGACAAAATACAGATCGAGACTAAACATCTAAGCTGATGTTCGCGTATGTTTGTTGCACATATCACCAAATTTGGACAAACAGTGCAGCGCAAAACAGGCGCACCCTTCACACTGAAGGAAAGACCATTGTTTATTTTAGTAAATGTCTTCAGTGACATAATACGTGTTTTTATTATCTTTTGCTTATCTGCTGCACGGTTAAATTGCGTTGAATGACACCAGTGGATTACATAAAATAATAATAATGTCGATCGGCCAACTTTATTGGATAGGCTGATAGGGGTCAACAGTCTCACCACGACCTGCTACGGGGTCCACAGCTTCAAAAAGTTTGAAAACCACTGCTATACACGATCATTACTGTAATATTCAGCAGATGAAGGAGATTTCAATACATTAAATGTGTTTTGTATTTTAAATTTCTTGAAGTAAAGTAACATTTATTCCGAACTAGATTTTAAGTACAATATACTTTGCTTGAATATTCTCAAGCATCATGTACAATATCAATCAACCAACATATTGTATGATATCTTTGTAGCCCTTATACATTACCCGTTGATTATGAATTATGTAAGTAGCCCTTATAACTACCCTTTACATTACCCGTTCATTGCATATTACATAGGTAGCACATATACCTACCATTTACATTACCCGTTGATTGTATATTATATAAGTAGCCCTTATACATACCATGTACGTTACCCGTTGATTGTATATTATATAAGTAGCCCTTATACATAACATGTACGTTACCCGTTGGTTGTATATTATATAAATGCACGTTACCCGTTGATTGTATATTATATAAGTAGCCCTTATACATACAATGCACGTTACCCGTTGATTGTATATTATATAAGTAGCCTATATATATATATATATATATATATATTTATATATATATATATATATATATATATATATATATATATATATATATACATACCATGTACGTTACCCGTTGATTGTATATTATATAAGTAGCCCTTATACATACCATGTACGTTACCCGTTGATTGTATATTATATAAGTAGCCCTTATACATACAATGCACGTTACCCGTTGATTGTATATTATATAAGTAGCCTTATACATACCATGTACGTTACCCGTTAATTGTATATTAAATAAGTAGCCCATATACATACCATGTACGTTACCCGTCGATTCTTTATTACTTATGTAGCCCTTATACATACCATTTACTTTACCCGCTTAATGTATATTATCTAAGTAACCCTTAAACATACCATGTACGTTACCGGTTGATTGTATATTATATAAGTAGCCCTTATACATAACATTTGCATAACTCGTTTATCAGGGTTACCTTAATATATTATATTCACCGACTAATTTGTTTTTGTTTTATTACCGCTCGTTGATCTTTAACGACTTTTCATGAATAAGTTATGTATCATATGACCATTTTCTTGCACTATATAGCTTCATAGTGCTGGCATGCCATAAAATCTCAATAATGATTGATATTAGTTAAATCCAGGATTATCCTATTAAGGCATATCCAATGCGATTGTAGACAACTCCGATGTTTGTCAATAAAAGCATAATTAGAGATTCATACTTAGATTTAAATCTTGGTCGCTTGTGGGGCCCACTCTCCGAGAATATCAGTTCCTATATTTAGTACTCTATGCACATATTGACAACTTATTAATTGTGTAGAAGGGTTCTGGTGTAATACATTCTTCAAGCGATCCTTGAGTTGCAAACAGCAGTTTAGATGTACACCTACCAGAGTGTTAAATAAATGCATACAAAGTCAATTGAATACTATCTTTGTGGTTATCCAGTCCTCCATGAATACAAAATATCCTTAAACTTTCATAAATAATAATAATAATAATAATAATAATAATAATAATAATAATAATAATAATAATAATAATAATAATAATAATAATAATAAATAAATAAATAAATAAATAAATAAATAAAAAATAAATTATAGAAATTAAGAAACAGCCATACTTCATGTATACAGAAGGAAAGGGAAAAAACCTGTAAAAGGTAATAAGATAGCAGAAGTGACATTCAGTTCAATGAAAAGGAAAAACTCTTACTGGTGTAGCATTTCCAATGGTCCATCTCTGACCTCATTCTTAAATCTCATTTGGATTTTGGCCTCCGCTACTGGCGCAAGCAGTAGCCTGGTAGTTGCAGTATACAATGTGCCATGTTCAAATTCTGAAAAAGATATATGCTTTTTCCATAAAATATAATACATGGTCTAGGATCGACAACTTATTAATATTGCATAGAACTCTCCCTAACCCTCATTAACCATGGGTACTAGGACGGCACTCAAATCCTGCTTAGACCAAACAGTCATATAATTTTATACGGTATAACCATTTATGTTAACTGATAGCGGACGACAGATTTATAATGCAAAAAAAACCCAACTAAAATATGTTAATAAAGACACTTTTCTAAAAGTGTCACGTGACAGTTTACAACTACATAGTAACACAAATATAAGACAATATAACAATATGTATGTATGTATGTATGTATGTATGTATGTATGTATGTATGTATGTATGTATGTATGTATGTAAGAATGTACATATTGACATTTTTCTAAAATGTCACATGACAGTTTACAACTACAGAGTAACACAAATGTAAGGCAATATAATAATATGTATGTATGTATGTATGTATGTATGTATGTATGTATGTATGTATGTATGTATGTATGTATGTATGTATGTATGTATGTATGTATGTATGTGTGTGTGTGTGCGCGCGCACTTTGGTTAAATCAAGTCTTCTATGAAAGATAAATTGTGTGGTGGAAATTAATTCTAAATGAAGGTTTCTCCAAGGTTTGTGGTGGCTTATCGTAAAAGTGATATTGAATTTGGAATTTAAGAGTTTCGAAAGGTAAGACGATATCTTTATCTAATTTTATAACTGGTTTCAGTTAAGTTGATTGATTGCAGTTAGCAGAGTGTAGTTATCGTTCAGACGAGTTATGAGGTGTTTTTGCAATTATTAGAATACTGAGTTAGGATGCGGATTTGCACTTAGTAGAACATAGCAAGCGTAGATTAACGGTTAAACGCAGCTAGACCCTGAGTTCACACACTCAATGCTAAACATTACATACTACTTAACTGAAAGAAATGGGACATTACTATTACCTTCATCTGTAGCCATTTCTTCCCATTTACAGTACCACCCCCACCCATCTATACTGAGTTATCCATTACCAATAGTCTATCACCATGTATCTGGGTTGTCTAAGCAAAGGTTTACATGTCCAAGCTTGCATGAAAATTGGGTGTGAAAAAAAATGATGTATGCATTGCTTGCAGCAGGAACATCTCTCGACTGTTAGCTTTTGCCACTTAGTGCCATTCATAGGCAACATATTTAATAAGATTGATTACTTAGCGCTAACCTAACTTTATTCAGTGTAGGTCGTCTGATGTTCGACTAAGACCTCAAGGACCAAAGCGAGACTAGACTAGGGTATATATATATATATATATATATATATATATATATATATATATATATATATATATATATATATATATATATATATATATATATATATATATATATATATATATATATATATATATATATATATTTATTGCACTTACCTTTGACAAGTTTATTGTCATCTTAATACACGTACATAACGAATAACATATTGGCATTCACCATTATCCCTACTGCACATAGTCCTCATCAATACCTCCAATTTTCCATTCTTTTCCTAAGTCTGGCGTCTATTTATTGCAAACCTATTTGAAATTATTCTTCACATTAAGAGCGCCACACTACCATGTTTTGCCAAGCTATCATGTCATCATGCCATAATATCAATGTGCTGTTTTTTTGCGAGGGGTTGTACTATAAAGTCTATTTGGTGTGGACTTCTTTACAAACACATTTTTAATGGCTATACCAATACCAATCTCACCTCCATCTTCCAGTCTTGCAATACTTGCAAACTTCTTTGTCCATCTGCAGGACAAATCCTGTAACATCTTCGACCTCTCGAGCGCTATATTGATACGGTCTTCAATCATTTCCACTATCATGAAGACGGACCTGTAAGAAAGCAAAAAATTAGTATAAAATTCAGTGTCCAGTTGTCCATATCTGTGGTCAAGCATAAGAATAGTAATGAGGAACTCGTTATCGTGGGGGTCTATTTTTTTGTTAAATGCGGTAATAACTTTAAAATTGTATAAACATGCAACAAGAAAATCGGTCCATTCTTCTCTCACATTCTTGTCAGATATAACAAGGATTAAAATATTCAAATACAGTAGTAAGAGTGCTGATGTCAAGTAAGTAATAGGAAGGAAATTTAGGACAGTAACAAAAAAATGGTAAAAAGCTGTCAACCACGGTGTGTGTGTGTGTGTGTGTGTGTGTGTGTGTGTGTGTGTGTGTGTGTGTGTGTGTGTGTGTGTGTGTGTGTGTGTGTGTGTGAAAGGGTTAGACATTTGCATATAAGATATATCACTCAGTTCGGTTGTTTTGGGTTCAAGTTCACACACAACAAAGAAGATATTTTATAGAAGATTATCAGGGCCCTTAGTGGCCGAATGGCATAAAAAAAACCCACTCATTTACCGATCTTTGCCATATCACCTCTATTTGGTTTTGAGTTTCGAGCTCGACCAATGTAGGTATTTTAGAAACCTTCCCATTTAGGTCGATGGGTCTTACTAGTTTTCCTGGATTCTTCCTCCATCAGTTATACTGACCGTCATATATACCCTAGTATTTTTTAAAAATGTCATTTAACCTACAACATCATAAGATTAACGCAACACATGTTACCATACATTCCAAAAACTAGACATCGCATGCTACACTGAAGATGTAACCTTTATAAGCTATCTAATACACTTGTGAGATCTTATGAACATTATATATTATGCCTTATAAAATATGCTACATTCCTCTAAATGTTTTTTATTTGAACAAACAGTACCGGATTTAGGCATAACTTAAACAAGCTACAGCTTAGGGCCCCAAAGCCTGATTTCAGTCTGAAGGGCACCCTCAAATTTATTTTATACCAAATATGGCCTCTATAGCTTCCCATAGCTTAGGGCCTCGCTTTATCTAAATCCGACACTGGGAACAAGCCTAGGATATCTACTATTTGTACTTAGGTATCCGTTTCATATAGTTATTAGATCTTAATGATCAGTTACTTGACTATGGGATGGTAAGTTAAAGTTATTAAACTACGAAGTGCATGATTCATAATAAATTGTAGTTGAGAACCTTCGCAAGATTTTATGGTAGCACATATTAGTTTCGTAAAAAGGCACCTGTAATACGATTCCTTAAAATCAGGAAATTATTTAGATACTTTCACGTGTAAGTGTACAGTAATCAAAGATAACAATATCTATGTATGTTAGATGTTTAGGGCTTTTTTGGCACATGAAATAGAATTTTGATCAACGGCTTCAAATTGCATACTGATAAGTCATATCAGTGTGTAGCAAGATGTGCCGGTGTGAAATTAGAGGCTCGAGAGTACGGTGTTAAGTTTATTTATTGAAATATTTTTGTAAATGTTATTACCGCATTTAAGATCCCTTTTAATGGATGTTGTCTTGAAATCTTTGGAAATTTAGGTAACAACGACCTCAAGCCAAACTCATAATGAGCGTTCGATGCTTTTCTCGGACGGTTTTGGGCTAGTTTTAGCCCTCCTGGCGTGTTACATTATATTAAGCTTTAATTTAGATGCAAATTTTTTAAGATTTATTACATAACTTATAAGATGCCTCAAACTTGATAGTACTGTTATGATATTTTATAAAGAGATAAGATATCTTATAAAGTATATGAGAATCTCAACGTTTATGATAAGATATCTAGTTTATTTGATAAAACAGTTTATAAAATGTAACATAATTAATATAATATATTAGTTTATAATACATACTATACAGTTTCGGAGATATGTATTGCTGTTTGCAGGGTTTCCCCCCTAATCGACAAATACCTGTTTGGCTCGCCATAGAAAATTATAGTGAGAATAGACAGTACCGGGTGGTTGAGTGGTCTGAAGTGCTTGCCTTTACCGGTCACTCTCATCTCACCCCTGTCCACGTGATTCTGAGTCTCGGACTCGGCCAGTGTGGGGGTGTGAGAAAGCTAGCCAGTAATGGCTCGTAAGTATGTGGTTCTCATCTCGGTTTGTTCGGGTTCTTCTTGCATTTTTACAGGCCTCGTGTGTAGCTTTAAAAAAACATTAACACCAACACAACAACAAAGATACCTTGTTGCCTTTTTCTTTCAAAGATAACAGTCTATGATCACAGAGATCAGAGGGCAAAGGTCGCCTTTGTGATAATGTGTACTACGAGTGAGCTTCATGTTAACGAACTAAATCAATGTATCTAGATTGCTGTTTCCTCTTAGTTGCACAAATATAGTCATTGAAAATATGAGCGGAACAATCATATAGTCTGCAAGTTATAATGTTAGAGACTGACTATTTTATTTGGGACATTTTTGAAGAAAAACAAATAATTCCGACCCTAAATAGCTTGAAAATATATTCTTACCGCTACCGCAATTTATTAAAAGATTGAAGAAGAAAAAAAGAAAAAAATATCGAAAGACATCCCCAACAACATCACACCACCCCTTCAGTTAGAAAATTAGTTTGTCAGTCATGTCAATAAGTAGGTTTATTATTTGAACGTTTTGTGCTCATCTATTAAAAAATGAAATAATTATGTCATTGTAGTCGGAATAAAAACTATCTGGTGATACAAGTAGCGATAGGTCAGTCACCAGTATACTGGTATACCACTGTATTTTATTCCGATAGAATGTATCACGGTCCTTCCTCACCGTACTGGTACTTCGGTAGTTACCGTGAGTATGACATGTATGGAAATTTCCCAAGTAACCGTGTTACTAATTTAATTTGTTCCCAACAAAATAATCTGAGAAATTTGTGCTACAAAACAACTGTATTTATCAAAACTTAATTTTGAATATCGCAAATGTTATGTTTATGATGTTTAATTATGTGTTTGATACGTGCTACGTATACCAATGGGATGTTGGGGAAGGTATATATCTTTTGTAAAACATTCAAATAATTACCTATCAGCGTATATTAATGTCTTAATTACATGAATTTCTTTGTAAACGTGTGAATCATCTTAAGATTTTTCTGAAAGGAGCTGTTTTATGTTTGAATTTTATGTCATTTAGCAAGACTACTAAATATTCTTTCGTTCGTTGATTGAGTAATTGTGTTTACTAGCCCTCTGTGATAAATAACTTGCCGGGTGTTGGCATCCCACTCCAAATTCTTCTTCCTATTAAATTAATAGCGTATCTAGTGAATTGAAGACCTTAGTGACGACACTCCCATTTTTTATCAAGCTGTTTATATCAGTAGTCTTCCACATGGTGCCATCTAAATAGTATAAGCTTAATCATCCAAATTTAATTTTTTTGATTAGAACCTATTCAAAAATTAATATATACATAGCAAATTAATGTACTAAAAGGTACTGACCATTTAATGTTGTGGGCAGGCGATGCGATTTTCTTTTGAGGCGAGATATTTTTTTTAAATTATCTTAAGATAACATTTTTTTTCAAATACTATAATAGATATAATATGCTAACGTTATATATCAGAGCAAAATAATTTTTCCAGCCTTTGACAATCGGAATTTGTTTTTCTTCACAAAAGTGTTTGGCCCCTGCCCCAGAAAATTGAATAGCTGGTCGTCATTTTAAACTGTTGAAAGCCATACGTGATATGAGTAGGGGGATTAAAATCAGGATAAATTAACACGGGGACGAGTTGCCTTCAAAGTTCCAAACAACATGTCATACAGGAAACACTTACCTGGCTATGACAACGCTTAAATGTGTACATAGAATATTTGAATCTGATATCGAGAAGAGTTGTTAATCGTAACCTTAAGTAAACAGGGTGCATGGTCATTACAATTTATAGCTGTCAATATGAAACACAAGCCAGTAAGAAAGTGCAGAGACAAAATACCTAGAGAGTATCCATCCCTTAGATTGAATGGCTATCTTTTATTGATTGCACCAAAAGCTAATATATGTGTTATGAAATACATGTATATGATAGAATGTGAATAAATCTTTATCATGGGTCAAACCCAGTCTATGTGTTGTTAAAGAAAAAGAAAGCTGCAATAGTCAAGATCTGGTACAAAAAGAAGAAGAAATAGAGTTGTACAAACAATGATTATCAGGGGAAATATTTACGATATTTCTTGCATTCCTATATTATTTCCTTGCTTGCCAATTCCTTAATGAAATATCAGTCCGGAGTTGACGACTAAAACATGACCTTCTTCTTCTAAAGGGGAATTTTCTCGTTCACCGCTGTCAGTACCAAATTAAATCCTGTAGATCTCCTATGCAGTGGAAATCTAGGAAAGGGGGCCACTCGCAAATTATCTCCTAATACGTCAAGATCAAATCAATTCAATATTATTTTGATCCGTTGTCGCGGGGCCCCTAAAAGGCGTGTGGCCCATAGGTTGGTGCCTACTCTGAATATTGGGGTAATCCGGCACTGCCCTTTGCTAACATAGTCGTGGATAAATTTGATTCATTGTCAGCCAGTTCACATGCGAATAGTACCAAAGATTAAAGAAAAGTACAATATTATGCTGACGTGATGACTTCATAAACGACGTCATGACGTGACAGCGGATGGCTTTAGTATCATATCACTGAACTAATAACAAAGCTTTAGTAACCATTTTAATTCTAGTATTTTTGCATTCTATTGCTCTACAAGTGTTAGGAAATATTTTTAGAATAATGTTCAGCATAATGTTCTCACATATTCAAGTACATTTCCTGAGAAACAGCAATCTTAGAGATGCCAATTAAAAGTTAAGTTCGAAATAAAAAAAAACACATTTACGAACTGAAGCCTTCTAAATTAAACGTAAACCTGTCGCACTACAATATAGGATGGAAATGAGAGTTATGTTCGAAAGTCTGTAAAAAATGAATACAATAAAAGATAATCTTAATAAAAAAAATTAATTTTAAAAACCTGAAAACATAAGACAACATTTGTTATATAAATCTCACTCCATAAAATAGTCCCTACTTACCTCTGGTAGTACATCATCAGAAAATTCACATAAAAAGAGTTTGTAAACAAATTCTGTCTCACAGGGCGGAAATGGATACAATCATAAAGAATGTTCTCCACAGCACTTTTGATAATATGATTAAACATAGTAACTTTTTGTCACGTGTCATGTTGACTAACCACTGAGAGGCCATTACTCCTGTTTACAGTAGTCGCATTTACGACATGCACGAGAGAACGCATATTGGACCTATTCTGCATCGGGTAACCATAGCAATCACATTGGGACTAGGGACGTTCATTACTTAAGTCAACAATTTTTAGCCATTTTTTTAACACCCCCTCCCCCCGACAATAATTTGCGAAATTTCAGTGACCCCTCATGCTTAATACAATTGTCAAAAATCCTTTATGCGGCTGACATTTATGCTAAAAATAGAACTATGGAAATTAAAAGGTCAACAAATAAAGGTTAATACATTTTTTTTCTCACTTATTTAACAGATTTCAAATTGACTATAACACTTTGAATTCAGGGAAAAAAATCGAGACTTTATATTCCTATTTTAGATTTCTTAAATTTATTTTATAAAATAACATTGTTGACACCTTGAACTCCTCCCTTCCCCATGTCAACAAATGTCCAACTTCTTCAACCCCCTCCCACCATTTTGTTGACATAATTAATGGACGACCCGACTATTCTAAAATCCGTAACTCTAACAATCACATTGGGTCATTCTGCATCATGTAACCAAAGCAATCACATTGTGCTTATTCTAGGTTCCGTGCGTGAAGGGTTAAACGCAGGATAAATAAACACGGACACAAGTTTCCTTAAAAGTTCCAAGCATCATGTTCCTACAGCAAATACCACTCTATGAAGACGCTTAAATATTTACATATAAAAGTTTACTCCGATATCGAGAACAGTTGTTAATAGTAACCTTCTGCTTCAAGTCCTAGTATGTTATTTGTAAAAGGTGTGCAGGGTCATTACAAATTTGTGGCAGTCAATATAAAAAAAAAAACAAAAGCAAGCGAGTCAGAGAAAGGAGACAACCAATCCGTCCCAAAGTTGTAACTGTTAACATTTATTGATTACACCTTAAGTTGATATCTGTGCTATGAAACACATGTATATGATAGAATGGGAATACATCTTAATTTTTATATCAATATAGTTTACACACACACACACACACACACATATATATATATATATATATATATATATATATATATATATATATATATATATATATATGTATATATATATATATATATATATATATATATATATATAACAAGGGTTGAGCCTAGTCCATGTGCTGTTAAAAACCCAACACGAAAATAACACAAGGCACGGTAAAATAAATTAACAAATGTGAGTTGCGCAAATAATGTACAGAACAATGAAAAGGTATCGGTGAAATGTTTACAACTTTCCTTAAACTCCCACATTCTTTCTTCACTTGCCTAATTCCTTCATGAAATCTCAGTCCGGAGATGGAAATTAAATCAAGACCCCCTTTTTGATGAGGAGAATCTTCGGATTCATCCGCTGTTAACATCGCCTTGGATAACTTTGCTTCTTCTTTAGCCATTTCTGGTAAGAATAGCACCAAAGAATAAAGGATAGTACGATTCTATGGTGACGTGATGACTTCATAAATGACAACGTCATGACGTGACAACGCTTGGGTTTGTCGTATCATTTAACTAACACAAATAGAAAACATAACATTTAATATTAGATAATAGTAATAATAATATAAATATTAATTAATAGTAATAATTAATAATTTTTTTTAATTTTATTTTTTTTTATTTTTAAAAATTATTTTTATTAGTATATTCTTATATTTTTATTTATATTATTATACTATTTTATTTTTATTATTTATAATTTTTTAATTACTTTTTATAATTATTATTTTTAAATAATAATTAGTAATAATTAATAGCAATTATAATATTAATAGTATCCATAACATTTAATATTAGATAATAGTAATAGTAAAAATAAACATAATAGTAACCGTCACATTTTAATATTAGATGCACTTTTGTATTCTATCGCTCTACAAATGTTAAGAATTTTTTTTTAGAAAAATGTTTAATAGCTTATTCTCACAATATGAGATTTACATTCCCCGATTTGCACCAACTCCTTTAAAATATGTTCGAAAATTGTTCTGCATTGCATTTGTTTTTAAACTGATGAAAGGTAAATCTGTCCCAAGTAACACAAAATCTTGCTGCTTGTTATAACGTATTTTGCTTTCATTTGTTCGACGTTTTCAACCAATCATACCCGAGATATGTATTTGGTATTAATGAATATTGTAAACTGACTTTTATATGTGTTCCTGATGTGAAAATAAAACTTCGTATCTAAATTCTCGTAAAAAAATCCAAATGTCACTTTTGGGATTTTAATGAACAGTCTGGTCAAATACCTTGAGGGAAACATAATATCCAATCATTTTTGGGCCTGGTCTCGAGTGTTGGGAGTTGATTGATCTACTCTAGAACCTAAAATGCTGGTATAACTTTTGTTCCAAAATATATATATATATATATATATATATATATATATATATATATATATATATATATATATATATATATATATATATATATATATATATATATATATATATATATGTCAGTCCTTTGTTTAACTCACTTCAACCTGTTGGATGCATTTCTTCTGTTCAATTTGAGGGAAGCCACTTTCCAATGACGACTTTGAAGTTCCGAAGCTTGCGCTATGTTACATGTATCTAGAATGTAACCACTTATATAATACAAGAGTCTGTCACTAGAAGAAAATCTAAATCGAGAAAGAGAAGAAAATAAGAAAGTCCAGCACTGACGCACGGCTCTAAACGTCTGACTTTTAAGTTAAAATTAAAAGATTGAACAAGAAGTATAGTGGACCACTATAGGGACTATGAGGACTTACTTCCACGCAGTGCTAACCTCACAAGCACATACAGCACATGGTGGGGCGAAATCTCGTACCGTTCATACCCCCCCCCAAAAAAACATCGCCTTGCGGGGCGGGACATATAATTTGATAGACGTAGACAAATAAACAATAACACATAGATTGATGAACATCAATCAATCACACTAAAACAACGACTAAATTTTTCGTAGGCAAGAGAGAGTAAACCTGTCCTAGACATATGAGTGTAAGGGGTATTTCGATTTCTCCTTCTTAGTCTGCTAATTTATGTCTTCTCCATCATCATCTTATTTTCTCCACTACATTCTTGTTCTTTTTCTTTTCATCCCTTTCATCCTCCTCCTTCTCCTTTATCCTCTTCTCTTTCATTCCCTCTTTTCATATGTTCTTTATCCTCTTTAATTGCTCCGGTGGCCTAGTGGTTAGAGCGTCCGCCTCGTATGCGGGAGATCGTGGGTTCGACCCCAGGCCGAGTCATACCAAAGACTTAAAAAAAATGGTACTAACAGCTGCCTCGCATAGCGCTCAGCATTAAGAGACTAGTGTTTGGACTGGTCAGCCTAGTGTCAGGATAATGTGACTGCGGCATGATTAGTGTTTGACTGGTCGGCATGGTGTCAGGATGTGACTGCTAGATATCTGCGACATGATGCTCCAGTGCTAGATATCACTATAAACTGCCACACTGCAGACATCGTAGCGAGATGACTGAGAAATTGTTAAAGCTACGTTAAAAATCTAAATCACACTCTTTATCATCCTTTTCTTCATTAACTTGTTTGATTAGTTCTCTTATTATGTTCGCTTATAACGTAAGAGAAATGAAATATCTTAAAATAGACTATCTCTTACACTACCAAAATACTATGTGGAGAAAAAGCTAGTATCTATTTATAGAAACCACTGGTAATAAATTTCGTTGGATAAACCTAGTATTTAATTTTAGCTACAACTTGTGGGAAATTCCTTTGGAAACGCCCACTATCTATTTACAATCTCTATTTGTAAAGCTTGTTTAAAAACCCCAGTTTCTATTTATACCTCCAACCTGTGGAAAAACCAAAAGTCTATATTGTTTTCTCAAAATTCCAGCTTCAATGACGTCACTGTACTGAAGACTACGGGAATAATGGCAACTGTGTTGCAATTGGCTGACCTGAATACAAGCTACTGCAGGTAGGTTGGAAAGTGATATTAATTTTTAGGGATAAAGGGAGTTTTATAGAGACAAAGACCAATAAAACAGTCACATACACATACATGTACACACACAAACACAAACAATACACACAATCACAAACAAAAATACACACACATATGCATATGCACACAACACATACACACAGATGTATGCGGCGCACACACACAAACACATAAAATATCTGATTGGCAATTTGATCTTTTCTAGAGAGCTGGTTAGCCCTGAGAAGGGCTTGGCATTTCTTTTAGCTCCAAATTCAAATGGTTAATTCTGCCACCTTCTAGGCCAGGCACCACACATACAACACTGGCTCCAGTCATTATCCCAATTGACATTTGTTCTTAGAAGTGTGTGTGAGTTGCTACACTATTCCATTCCTCGGTCTTCACCTATGCCAGACAAGTGGATGCTGTAGTTATTCTGCCGTCTTTAAAAATTCCTCTACCCAGTTCTCTATCTGAGGAACCATGGGTATCTGTGCTGTTAGTGGCTGTGGAGATGTCCTAACCATGGAATTGACTTAACAGATCTGTCTTAGCATCAGGATCATTTCTTTCTTCTTTTCCTTATCCTCTTTTTCTCCTCTTCTTCTTTAATCCTAGCAACCTCTGCAGTAGCCTCCATTGCCAGTTTGTCCAGAAGACTATGGGCATACTCATTGTGCGTTTAGAGTTCATTGACTTTCTATAACCACCTGAAGAAAACTGCAGCAAAACTGAGCACTCGAAACAAACTAATCTGCAAACTGGCTGGCTCAACCTGGGCCACAAGTGCTCAGACACGCAAGACATCAGCACTGGCTCTCTGTTATTCAACAGCTGAATATTGTGATCCTGTCTGGGATTGATCATCCAAAACAAAGATAACTGATGTCCAGCTCAACACAACAATGTGCGTAATCTCTACTACATTTTATTCCTTTACCATGGCTTCCGGTGCTCATCACTATTCCTCCTTTACCAGGAAACAACCACAAAACTGCTGGCTAAGGTTTATGCCAGTGAGAAACATCCACTGTACATGGACATCACCTCATATCCAGCAGTCTCCTTGGATTCAAGACATCCAATCTGGTTAGGTCCATTGCCAGAGGATATGACAGCTATTTGGGCATGGAGTGATGAGTGGTCTTCAACAGATGTAAACCACTCCCTCATAGCTGAGCCATCTGTCTTCCCTCCTGGCTTCAACCTTCCATGGCATTTGCAGACCAAGCTGAACCATTTCTGGACAGGTCAGGGTAATTGTGAAGTCAGCCTTGTCTGATGGGGCCAGACAACTGTCCACTGACAAAGTTCGCTGGTGGACTGCATGCTCCGTACCTTGCTAATGCTGTGGGCATGCACTGCATAGTATAAATAAATACATTTGAAGGGTTTGACTTGCCTCTGATTCTATCTCATATTGTGTGACAGAGTTCTACAAGTTTGTAACTTAAAGAGTTTTTTTCTTGCTCTTTGATTTAACTGTTGACATGATCTTACAGTAGGATATAATAGAGTTTTTTAAAGTGTTGATGTAGCAAGAATGGAAGGAATTGTATTATGACTACTGCCTTGTCATTGTAAAGTCCATTCCAGATGAGATGCATACAGTTTCAACAGTTCTTTTCGAAATCTATGACGTTAACTTTTTTTGAGTCTCGTATTACAACTTAATTTGTGTCACTATAAACTTGCAGATAAATGAGGACATCTGAAATCTCACAGATATGCCTTGCTTTTTTTCTAACATTTTACCAATAAACAAAAGAAGTCTATGTAAAGATTAATATTTTAATGAAAGCATAAATGTATTTTTATATGAACTATGAAGAGTATTATTTATAAATAAAACAAGACACATAAAATAGCAAATATATCTGAAACATTTCTTTAAAAGGATAGCTAGAAACACCTACTAGTATGTACATTGTTGCATTAAAGATATAAATTTACTTTATAAGTTTATTCATAATTCTATTTACAACATAGAGACATGTATAACATGCACATGAATTTTGTCTCATGTTAGACGAACAAATGCATTTAACTTATTTTACAAAATTATGGGGATCCTTCAAATTTTTGAATGGTCAATTCATATAAAAAAAAATATTTGCATAAACATGCTAATTTTTCACACACACACACACACACATTAAATGAGAAAACTAACATGTTCAAGAATTATAAAGTATATGTACATATAGTTCAGGTATAAATAATCCTTAATGAAAATGACTCTATACATTAATTCAATGTCTGATCTTCTTATGTCACTGATTTTGTGAATTTCTGCTAAAGACCAGTAATTAACAAAAATTACCAGCAGTTCTGAAGTATTTTGAATGGAATAGACATTAACTGAAAATAAGACAGGAACTTTCTATTTACATCCAAATCATCAGCTATCAAGTTTTCCAACCACTATAAAAATATCACACCAGCATCCTTCATAGAAAGCCATATTATGATAAAATGTTGACAAATATTTACAGGTGTAAATAGATTTCATTCAGTAAATCCAACTGCATTTTGTACTTAAAATCTTCATTATCATATGGAAGTCTGTGTCACTTTTTCACAACAAAGTAATAATCAGTTTCTACATACAAATTTAAAAGATTTTGTTTATATGAGCTTTGCATTTGTACAAGACTCTTGTAATAAGTGAACACAATCAAAGAAATAATCAAGACATAGTGAGCTATCCTGACATGGCACAATACAACCTTTAAATTGTTACTATGGTTTAAAAAAGGGGGAAAAAAGATAAGAAAAAAAAACTAGATTACTGCTTATCAACAGCATTCCACTGGGTTGGTGATCATTTAAATAAAAAAATATTTATAGCTTTTGTGCATTGTCTTAATGGATTCACATCTATATTGTATGACCAAAGATCAAAAACAAGTTTAGCCTAAGTACAGACAGAGTACATGCACTTCAAAAAATAAAAAAAATCTTATTTGTTGGGAGTGGATAGGTAATTTTATTATGCAAAGAAAATCGGACAGCATGAGAAATGGTAATTCTTGGAATTTAACCTAAATGAAGTCAATAAGGATATAAATATTGTGAATATTAAACTATGAAACCATATGGTATGCATTTTCATAATATACATTTACTATTTATTAATCTCTCTCTGACAAATGCTTCAGCTAAACAGGCAGTATGGTTAAAAAAAAAAAACAACAAAACAAGCTGAGCTAAAACTCTGTCATATTGGGCGATACAAATTTATTTTGATCATGAGGTGCTAAAAGAAAAACGTTAGGGAATATATATATGCCTATCGCTCTGTATCTCTCTTAAAAAACAAACCTCTGAAAAAAGCATTTTAGCATTAATGATGCAGTTTTTGGAATAGCATACAGTGATGCTTTTAAAATTTATGAAACTAGAAGTCACTATATAGTTTAATTCAACACAGCATTGCAAATTTTTTCTGATCTTAGTGCAATAAATTTTCAGGTCAGTGTCATTATATGCAGCTAAAAGTATAAAATACATTTAAAATACTATATTTGAAACAAATTAGGTACATTCAGTTACATTTAATGATCCTGACCTGAAAGGTTATCATCTAGTTACAGATACATTCAAATTTGTGTGATGTGTGGAACAAAGTGAAAAACTAGAAGCCAAGTTATCTATATATATATATATATTTGCACAGCAATAATGTTGTATTTGTTTAGATAAATGTTTGCATGTTCTTCTCTTTCAGTGTTTTTAATGTTCATAAACTGCTGCAATTTATCTAAGGTCATTGAGAATGACTACTGCACTGAATTAAATTTTGGGGAGAAAACAAAAGTTGTAAATGGGGATGGTAGGAGGAAAGATTTATTTTAGGCCCATTGAAATCTCTATAAAAACCCACATCCATATACTGAGAATGTTGAGGAAATATTGCATGGTATTAACAAGGAGCTGTTTACAAATATAGCATCAATGGAATAATAAATGAAAGTAGTGCCAACCTAGAAATGAGGGCTCTTCCATTTAAACATACATGGTATGCACAGGGAAGGCAGTTTTTAAACAATATATGTCATGGTACATAGATTTCACAGAGTTCATATTAAAATAATAATAAAATTCTAAATTGCATCTATGGGTTGGTACCCCATATTAAAAGTGCCTTCCCTGGGTCCCATATATGTTTTACTGGAACATCCCTGAGTCTATCTGATATTGCAATTACCAATGTAATGCAACTTACAAAAGTTTCATTCAATAAGAATGGGCAATGTTCTAAATCAAAAGAAGCCATAACATAGGCACAGTTTGTCAAAATTTGTTGAAAGTGCATTTGACTTAGACCTGGTTAATAGCTTGCTGAATACAAAATGTGATTTCAATCCATAAAGTACTTGAAAATCTATTGAGCAGAAACAAAACAGTATGACACACATATATAACACCACATGCCCATTCAAAGAATATGGTAGGAAACATAACAAAAACAGAACCATACAGCTGCTAATGCAAGGAAATTTAGCATGCCTTAAACAAAACTGGAGTACTGACACCCTCCTCCTCCTGAGTTATCAACAATACAAAGAAATGCCACTGAACAAGTTTACAAATTGCTGTTAAACACAAAATTGTTTCTAATATAATTTTGCCATTAGAAACTAAACTGATTAGCAAAATATTTAAAGGCAAATTTCATAGCAAAAGATCAGGGCTGGACAAGACTGATAAAAAGTTTTGATTCTGGCAAACTGACTAGAAAAACTGAACAGGTCTTGAGAGATTTGAGCTTACTAAAAAATATATCACAAAAATATTTTTAAAACAGTTACACAAGTGTTCTTTTTTAAATTGTACACAAAACAATTTATTTGTAAACTGTTTATCTTTTCATTTTGTTCAATGAAAAGTTATGTCGATAATTAAAATTATAAGAGATGTCTAATAATAATGTTGACATATATGTAGATGAGGAAAAAGGTTTAAACTCACTGATGGAGAACAGATTTAATAGATAAATAGAAGAGCAAAGAACAGACTGAATAGTTATTTTCTGCAGTGTCAGCTGAACATTAGATGATTTTCTGAATCATACTCTAACCATCATTATTCCATGACAACAGGAACTGTATTGCATATTTAGTTGAATACTGGCCATTTTTCTTTCACAACAGATTCATTAAATTTATTGTGTAATTTGTGCAAACAATGTAAGGTTGTTTTTTTGTTGCTATGATTAAGTTACCCATAGACTGGGTTCATATAAATCAGGAAAGCTAAAATGAAGTTTCAATGACTACTCACAGTATCAAGTGTTCTGCATCAGTTACTCATTTAAATACAATACAAAAACAATAGAGAAATAAATAAATATAATATGAAAGGGAAATTATATTTTTAAAGAAAGTCATTGTAACCCAGATGTTAACTATTTCTCTTTAGCATCTATACTTTCTTCTCCAGTGCTTTCACTTCAGAGACGCTGCCAGGATTTTATTTAATGGAACGGGGATTTCACTAGTTACGAAAGTAAGAGAAAAGAGCAAAAAGGAGGGAGGAGGAAATGACTGAAAGTTCACTATATGTTGCCTCTAGTTGTATACATATTAATCTGTTGATTTTTCTAAGCTTAATCTGTTCCTCACCAGAGTATGAGTATGCTAAGATTCTCCTGTTGTATTAGGACTTTAAGTCCATTAATGCCATAGTCTGCTTGTTCAGGCTGTGGTATTTTGATAAAGAAAGAGTAAACACTGCTTTACAAACTTTAAAAGAGAATAGGAGAGTATTTTGATTTAAGAAGGTTAATCTCTTATGCTGGTGATCAGACCCATTACAATTACATATTTAGTGTTTGAAAAGTTAAAAATTTGTTATAAGTTAGGCCGATTTTGGTCAAAAAGTTATATACAGGCCTATCTACCGAACTGAATCATCTAAGATAAACTGCACTGGGATTGATTGTCTAGGTTGCTTGTATTGAAATGATAGAAAATTAAACTGTACTTCCAATCAGCACCAAATTTAAAATAAATGACTTGAAAGTAAAATTCTGACAAGGGCAAAAGTTTCAATCTCTTTTTATTTATTATTTTAGCAAAATCTCTAAAATTCAATGACTTTCAATGACCTAGGTGAAATATTAATGATTTTCAAGGCCGTGGATTGACTTTCAATGACATATAATGAACCCTGGTAGAGACCTGGTACTTGATAATTCCACTTGTCTACTCCTATTTCCAAGTGATGGCTGAGAAAGGTAAGTTCACTTGTTCAAAGATGCTTTTCCAATCAGGTGTGTTGCATTCAAGCAGATTGAACAGTATAGGCTGAGAGAATGATGCACAATAAGTAAAAGTCATTTGCCTTCCAGGACAAGTGAAATTAGTTTGATCACTAAGACACATCATACTGAATGCATCAGCTATAAGAACACTCAATGTTTCAATGGTTTTGTAATTATTTCTACACTTGAATGATTATGCAAGAATAATTTGTATCTGTGCAATTATCTGCCAATTAGCAAGTACCAGATTTCTGAACTTTCATACATGTCAACCTCGAGAGATACAAGCATAATTATTGCTATTATAAGTGGCAAAAAAACCTAATTTGGGTGTAAAAAGTATAATCTAAATATTAAATGCCAGAATTACATCAAATACAACATAGATATATTTTTACAAATAACCTGATCTTGAACTGAAATTCTGCAATGAACAGGGTTAGGTGCTAAGAGTGTTATATCATATTACTTTCATGTTCTTTTTTAAAGTTTGCAAAGCAGTGCTCACTCTTTCCCTTTATCTGATGTCAGATGTTTTGAAGTTTCAAAAGATCCATCTGCTTTAACATTTTCTGCCATATAAAGCTATACCAAAAAGTGTTTTACTTAACATCTGGTGCCATTTTCTTTAAAAATATAGACTAATTCACTAACTGGCTTATAAATAAATTAAATCTGTTAAGCAATGTGCACTTTTGAAGAAATCCATTGGTCATTTATCTATGTTTACTGTTCTTTGATCTATTTTGTTGTGGATGGCTTGCTCCTAATAATGACTGAACTGACAAATTCATTTAGGCCCTTTAGATTGTGTCGCTCAAGGTATCCCAAGAATTCTCTTTTACAAACCTGAAATAGAGGGCAAATTTAAAATGAAAATTGCATGTATAATTATTACATTATTCAGCCTAAACTGTAATATGATGTGACTAAAGAAATACTGATAAGACTCAGGCAATAAACTTGACCATTAAACTCTGAAATCAAAATCTCATCATAGTCAATCTACCAAAAAATTATGAGCAAGGAGTATTCAATTCACTCAAGTCATTATACTAGAACATTTTGCTCTCTATCAAGTTTGACCATCCCATTGGTCAAAGTGGTTAAAGAATCCACCTCTGATTTGGGAGGTTGTGGGTTTGAACCCACCAAGTCACACCAAAGACTTATAAAAATCGTATAAACAACTGCCTCGCCTGGCACTCTGTTTTAAAAGGTTTGTGTTAGGACTGGTTGGCATGATGGCAGGATAATGTGACTTGGTGGGAAAATCCTGCTACATATATGCGGTATTATGACTGAGTGCTAGACATCACAATAAACTGCCACACCACAGTGATACAACTAAAATGCTAAAACTACATTAAATTTTTGTTTAAAAACCCAAACCACAAAACTCTATCAAGTTTCAGTGACATTGGTTTCTGACTATGAAATGTAAAATGAATCAATAGGCTTCTGGTATTATCAAGGACAATATATTTGCAAATTTTACTGCAGTTATGTGAAATTAATGATGAGAAACCATTTCTTCTTCATTTCATGGTGAATTCAATCTTTGACCTCCAGACACCCAACTGAAAAGGATTCTTTACATCGCAAAGTTCAGTGAAGGTATATCAAGCAGAACTACTGTATGAAAGCCATTTTTCAGCCAGTGACCTATGACCTTTTGATCCCCAAATGAAAAGAGTTCTTAATTTCCTGTAGGATAGTTCAAAGTTTGGAAAGGTGTATGAAACAAACTGATGTTCTTCTAAGGAAATCATTTTCCTATGTTCTGTCAGTAAACTTAACATTCCCGATTAAAAGGTTTCTTTCTCTCTTATCGAGCCTCCCATCAGCAAAGTTTGGAGTTATGCAGAATATGACTAGGATTGCTCAAATTTCATAGCCAGATGTCCCGAACAATTTGTGTTTAAAGTCAGATGAGTAAAACTTTACAAGGCACAAGTCTGGGACAATTTTCTTTTTTTCCCATTTCAAGTTTGATGGGCATTAATTTTCATGATTTAACTGATTTATCTACATTTATCTCTTGCATGTGTGCTTGTTCCATTACTACTCGACTGTATATTGGACTAAGCAACCAAATATTAGCAAATCATAACACTTCAAAACAAAAAGATCTGGTATGATTATTTAGCAGTGTTTACTCAGTCCAGGTACTTATGAATGGATTGCTTTTTAATTTCAAATCAAGGAGTCAATGCAATTGAATCAATGAAGGCAGTTGAATGATATCAGCATTGGTTTTCTATAAGAACTGAACAAATTATGCCATGAGTCTATGCTCTAAAAATAAGTAACAGAAAAAAGTGAAAGACAACAAGCTTTGCAAATTTTAACAAATTATTTCCCTAGAACACAAAATGAAAATGAGAAAAAAAGAACTTAATGGTATTGTGAATTAAATCCCAAAATAATCCAAGAAGTACAGGCACAAGTCCTAATAATTTAAAGTCCTGAATAAAAACTTAGTAAAGTCCAGAATAAATCCAAAAACTGAAGGCAATAATGCATCTTTTATAACTAATAGTGTTGATGTGTCAACAGTCTTTTGTTGAATCAAAGAAATATAATTTCAGGTTTGAATACACTATTAATTCCAGTAAATGCCTTTATCCAAATAGTCTATCCGAGCACTTTTATATTTACAGAGAAATTAATCACCTGAATTCAATAACTCAAAAAAAAAAAAAAAAAATTCAACAAAACTGGATACAACTTAAAAGTGCTAGAAGCTAAAGCACAAATGATAAAATCCTCTGTTACAACATACATAGTTCTTTACTTGACACCAGGTCACAATCATCATTTTCCACAAAAAAAATTACCTAATGTTAATAAACCTAGAACTATCCTCAAGTTTATGAAACAATAACCATAACCTGGATTACCCTCAGAAAATTAATACTGATTTTAAACCCATACAAGTAGAGAATAATTTAGCATTGTATTAGTTGTTTACAGTGAATAAGAAAAGAAAGTCAATTTGGATCAAACAGAAATGAACTCAATTTTGGACAATATCAAATCCAACTTATAAGTATTACATTACAATATAATGAAGCAAATAAAATAAAACTTATAAACAAAGCAAATTAATATACATAACAATTATTTGCACATTTGTACTATGAACTGATAATTATATCCTGGAAACTGACATGAAAAAATTGGATAATTTTTTTTTTAAAAACGAGTGCCAACTTTCCTTTCATATTTTTTCCACATCTTTACCAGAACAAGATATTTTTGTGGTCTAAAAGACATTTGGACTCTAAATGACTGTACCTTTGTTTAAAAATGTTGGAGTGAATTTTATGTTACTCATTAAAAAACTGATACAACAAAATCATTTATGAATGTTCTTCATGCTGAAAATCTTACATCTTTTGCATCAAAGATCAATTGTTTTGAACATGATTTTTCTAAAATTGTGCTTCAAACATAAATAATCTTAGTGTACAGTGTACTCTAGTTAAGAAGTTAAGAAGCCACACAGATAGAGAATGAGTTATTACCTTAATTTCAGTTGGATGCTTTATTCCCAATGTGTTCTGCAAAAAAAGATCTGATCATTTATTTCAGCAAATAAATAATTTTATAGGGTTAGTTGTGTGCTGTATATAAATTATTGCACAGGGTTAATTGTGTGCTGTATATTTCAGAATATTTTACATGGATAAGATGGCCGATTGTTCACAGTACAGTTTGAACTAGTAACTGTCTACTTTCTTTTTTTACGTGTTTCTTTTAAATATTAAAATCTGGATAAGCTGGAAAAAATAGAAAACCTGTAATAAATAGATTACTGCAATTGCACAGGTACTGCAAATTTGTAGGAAACTAGATTTGTATATGTAAAACATATATCCCCACCTTAGAAGAAAAAGTCTATGTCCAAAAAAAGTATTTTAAAAACCTTCAAATGAAACATCAAAACAAGAAAGTAGTTTACAAAAATCCAAAAATTTATACAAATTTGAAATGTTGCTATAACTGCATGAAAATTTAATCAGGTCCTCTATATATTCATAAAAATGCATACCATTTTTCATTTGTCAACCTCAATAGTTTTACTTTATTGTGATAACAATGTTTTGTTTAAAAATAAGTTGAACCCCCACCCCCTAAGAACCATGTAAAATATTGAACTGACAAAAAAAACCCTTATGACTACCACATTTACTCTGTCTTGTGTGGTTTTTGATAAATCATGCTAAAAAATATTTTGTCAAAAAAGTAGCAAGTCTCAAATATGCAAAAATTATTGAATTATTGTGACAATCTGAAAATTGAACTAGGTCATTGAAAAACTAATAGAAATATGTAAAAAAAAAATTAACTGTAAAATCTGAATTTTTTTTGCTAATGAGCCTCTCAGGACAGATGGATGGATAGATGGGACCAATCATGACACTACAGCTGCAAGGAGTTGAGATATAAAAATTTCTATATCTGGTCTACTTGCACATGTATACAAAAATCTCAACCAAATTTAATTTATTTCTAGCTGCTTTGCTTAACTGACTTAAAAAACTGTTCTCAAGTCAAAAAGTATGTCAAAAGTGTTAAAAAAGAAAATTTTATAGTAAATTATCAGGAAAAAAACTTATCCAATCATATTATTTTTAGGAATTACTTCCGCTAACTCTTGAATCCAGTCTAACCATTGATCTTAAAAGTTAATTTATGCAAAGGGAAGCAACTTATAAATTAACTCCCATTACCATGCCAGGTGGTTCTCCATATATTGAATAATGAAATCTAATACAGGATGCTGACATTTTGGGGAGGGATGGGATGGATTTATAGTATTATAATTAGGTATTTTGGAGAAATATCAAGATTACTGCATTTGTATGTGAACATATGAAAAAGTTTTTTTGTTTAAAAAAAATAACATGTCATGCAAATAGAAAGAGGAAAATGTGGACTGGGCATGCCAACCAACTGAATCCATTATATTTTTAACTGAGAGATTGCACTGAAAGGGATGGCTCAGAGAAATAGATATGAAATAGTGAGCAAAATCCTGTTTGTGTTAGAGAACAGAGTATGCTGATGGGATAACTCCCTTCAGCCAGGACAATAATGCTGGTGGGGTTACATCCTGTGTCCCTGGTTTTAGTGGGAGAAAAAGCCTCTTGTGTCTGGACCCGATGGACTTTGTGCACTTCTGATGAATTCAGAGAGCATGTACTAGGTCCTGTCACCTTGCCTCTCCCTATGGATTGATCAACAAGAATGGCCATAAAATTATTTACTGACTGCCAGTAGCCTTATCCTAGTAATGAAACCTGGATGTGTCATTAAAATGAATGAACCGGCAGAATGAAACTGAACATAGTTTTGATCCATGGAGAGAGTATAGCCTGCTGGACAAAAGCTATGTACAAAACTTTTCCAGACAGGTGAAAAACTAGGAATGAGAAGCTTTGGGGCTGCTAGGATTTTCCTGGAGCCAAGCTGAACAGATCAATGATACATGACTTTTCCCATCAAAGGAAAAATCAGGATTATTGTGCAAAATAAGTTCCTCATTTTCAGGATTAACTCTGGTATCAGAACTGCAGGAGGGAAGGCAAGGCCCCCCGATTTCCTCCCAGCCTATTTAAAGGGCATTGAAAGCTCGTGAATTTAGATCCAGGAATGGTGAGACATAGGTGGGAAGCATGTTGTTCACTTTGCCACAGACAATTAGTCAACCTCACATGCTGCAAACTGAGTGGCAGTTGGATGGATGGATGGATGGACAACTGTGTGCAATAACTGTCCTCTCTTTAACAGAGAATTGGCCAGCACATTTAGCCTGCCCAGAACACAATGAAGCTAGTCCCATATCATAGTCAATGTCATTACACCTTGTTTCTGAAGGATACTGAGCACCACTGAATTGTCCAACAATATTAGAACTATTTTAAAATGAAGACAGTCCTGCCAAATATTAGGAGGCCTTGATGTCGACCTTCATTCCAAAAGATTGATGTGGAAAGTTCTTTCTTGTTTTGTCAACTTGCCACTGACTAGATCAAAGTCCAGTTATTAAGTGGAACCCGTAACCTGACAAGCTTGTGTTTAGTAGATTGTGACCTTTAGTTGCAGGGATTCCAATGGAATTTTCAATGATACCAATTGTTTGTTTGGCCACTGAATCAGGAATTGTCTAATTTCCATTGAGATCTTTATCTACAGTTTAATGGACAAGAAGTCAGATGTCACTGTGATGAGGGTCCAGAGGAAGCATGTTGAAGTGGCTAAGATTCATGAGATGCTATGCTACACTTAAGAGATCTAAGAATTGTAGGAACTATCTCTCATGATAAATGTTTTCTTAGAAGCAGCTCTCTCCAAAGCAAGGAAAATGGGAGCAAGATGGACTAATTTCATATTGGTGAAAAACTCCAAATGATTGAAATGTTGGGAAAGGACAAGTGAAGACTTGTCTATATTTACTATCCACCCTTAACTTCAAAGGACACAGAGAAGGTTGTGCATCTTGTAAGGCAAAACTGATCTTACTAAGTGTTGCTGTAGGATGTTGTCTAGGTATGCAGATATCCCTGATAAGGAAGATGTCTATAAAAGGGATATGATAGAGTCCAGTATTAGTAAAGGTACAGGTACAAGGGCTGAGGTTGTGGCCCCAATGGTAGGGCACAAAACTGATACACTGCTTCAATGTATGTAAAATGTAGATATTTTCTTGATGCTGCATGGATCAGAATATGGAAGAATGCTTCAGACAGGTTTACGTTTACTGTGTATTTGATAGGTTGGACAGACAAACGGAGGAACCCAGCTGTTTCCATTTTGAACTTTGGGGTTTTATGAATATACTGACTTTGTTTAACTCTATTACTGAACCCAAATTTTTCAAGGCTTTCTTTACCAAGCCTGGAATAGAAGCCTGGGGATGCCAGTTTTTGAACGATTTCTACCACTCTTCTGCCCCAGTTATGTCTTTATCTTCTGCAATATGTTGGCATTCATGAAGTCGGTCAGCATCTCCATCATGATGGTGACTGACATGAAGTGGGTTGCTGAATGAGATTTGGAACCACTCCAAAATATGAGGAAAATAAACTAGTCCATGACCTGTGGAACAGAAGAGCCTAGCCTCCACCTTTTGGGTTGCCTGTGAGCAGTAGGAGATAAGTCATTGTTTGTAATTGGGAGGTCCAAGATGAGGAGAAAACCCATTTACTTCTTCCCCATTATGCTTGAAGTGGCAACTCCAGTGATGCCTATTTTCTGGTTACCTCAATATATCCCCCAAACACAAGGGGAACCCAAAAGGACGGCAGCACAGTCACTATTTGGTGTGATTTGAGTGATGTCGAGTGTAATTGAGTATCCCATCATATCAGATTTAAGTTAGAGGAAACTGTAGGTACATCAGCCATAGCGTGATGGATCACATTACTAATGACTTTGGAGAGAGATGATCAAATCCAAAGTATGATTGCTCTCTGCTTTCTCTGCAATGTGGTAGAAAAGGAAGGTAATAGAAACCACATTCCATAAAAGTTTTGATGTGGTGGTGAAAATGTTTCTACCTTGAACAGAAGGGATGACATATTGATGGCACGGAAATCTTTGTCAAGGCAAGGAACATCCCTATGATATGTGCTGCTGTGCTGTGTGACCTGTATCGATATGGAGAAATGGAGGCTGGAAATTGACATGCTAAAAAAGGTCCTTGTTATAACCTAAATGGCTGATTCATTTTAGGATATGCTGCAACCAGCTATTTCTGCAACCTTCAAAGATTGGGGTAAAACTCTGATGTAAGTCATTATATCCATATCATTCAAAACCTTGACTTTGTATATTGCTTATGTAAACAGCAACTGAGGACACTCCATGTTGGGTAGGATAGAAATAATTTGTTTATGGCAGCACTGAAATGGAATTCATTTTTTTTTTTGGTACGATCAGAATTCTCAGGAAAGCTATAGAAGGTGGTCTTGGAACATGTGGACTAATTTTATTTCTAGGTCAGTGGATTTAGGATCAGGTGGGTTTTTTCCCTTGCCTTTGAGTAAATTTTGCTTAAAATAACCATTGATGACTACCAAATATTGGAATCATCTGTTGTTTTCACCTTTGGCCTTTAGATGAGGCTCACTGATTAAATAAAATGATATGCACAATCTAATAGCTACTACCTGACACTATACCCTTGGAATTTAAATACTTAATGATATAGCTAACACCCTGGCACTATACCCTTGGAAATTAAATACTGAATGATACAGCTAACACCCTGACACTATATCCTTGGAAATTGAATAACTAATGATGCAGCTAACACCCTGACACTATACCCTTGGAAATTGAATACTTAATGATACAGCTGAGTTGTCTAAAGCGCTGTCTGTTACGGATCACTGCCATCTCACCTCTGTCTGCGTAGATTCTAGGAAGTGGATATGTGAGAAAACTTGCCAGTAGCTTCTCATGGGTCGGTTGTTCTTTCCTATACCATTAATACTGGCTGCCATGAATAGCCTATCATGTGCTAAAAAATGGCAATAAGCCCAACAACAACAACAACACCCGGACACTATACCCTTGGAAATTGAATACTTACTTAATGATGCAACTAACACCCTGACACTATACCCTTGGAAACTGAATGTTTGGGTAATGGTAAACACTCATAATGTCTCTAAAAATCAAAATATTTAAGAATGATACAGCTAACACTAACTATGCTTCACCAACCTTTTGGCAAAATTCTGCATTGCTGGCAATCAGACATTATACCAGATTATTAATCTCATTATGCATTTTTTAATGGAATTTTCAAACTTTTTTTTTGCAAAAAAGTGATTCCAAATACAGCATCAATACCATCCTTCATTAAAAAAATTTTTTGAAAATTTTAGCTGGTAATTACATACCTCTTTTATAAACTTGTATGTAAAGCAGCTGAAAGCTTGATGATGGTATATTGACAACATTTCACCACAGTCCACCCCGATTCTTTGATCCACAAGCTCTGGGCTAAAGGACAGTTCTTCCATTTGTCTAGCCTCCTCTGAGTGGTCAAAGGCTTTACATCTCCACAAAGCATTGATCAAACACAGGATAGTTTTATTTACTTCAGTAACCGACTCAAAACTTTCATTTCTTCTTCCTTCTAACTGACCAGTATTCTGTTGCATCTTCAACGACTGAAACACGCACTTGAACCTGCAAAAATACAGTGTTTTCTTGCTATAAAGCCCTAATAGTGAAATGTGCATTATTTTGATTTATTTGGTTTCATTTACTTCTACCATCAAAACCTATTTTATTTCACTTCATTTTAGTTGTTATATCATTGTGTATGATGTACCCACATTTCAAATATGGTACAAATATATTACTCCCATGAACAGTGTCGTAAAGAAGTAATGCATTTCAGTAATTGTATTTTCTCCTGGGGTTGGGTTTAAAAAATACAATCTAAAACATAACATGCATGGATGGTGAAGGAGTAATGCACATGGTTTTTCTCCTTAAATATCTAGTTTGCCTTTTGATTCCAGCATATCAATATACCAAGATAAATATAATGCAAGATATTGAATCAAAATAAACAAATACATATTTTAAAAAAAAAAAAAAGAAATACAAATTGAATGTCTATGAAAAAGGAGTAAAACAAAAAAATAAATAATTATGTACCTACCTAGAAATAACAGAACAGAGCCGGGATACAGTGTATGGATTAGTGCTAAAAAGGAGTCGCACACACAGACTGGCAGGTGGGAACACCACAAATGGAACCTGGTAACATTTGTGAAGAAAACTGGCCTAAAAATATAAGGATAGAAAAAAATATGTAAAGTTTCTACTTCTAATATTTTTTTAGTCATAATATTACTTGCAACAATGTTTTCTTCAGGTTGTTATCTTGTGCCGTGTTTCAAAAAAATTATAAAGGGTGCACATATTCAATAGTAACATGCAAAAATAGCCTTCCAGATCACTTGCATGCTAAGTTCTGTCTCCAATACAATTAAATGAAACTCTTCAAAACTGAAACATAAGAGTACTGGAATTCCCATAAGACTAAAAAGATTTTGGAGTCCTGAATTTTTCTTTTAGTCATCGTTTTTTTTCCACAGTAATAATGAAACAAATTTTAATTTCACAATGTAAAAAAAAACATCCCTAAAACCAAAGTTTATTTCAAACTTGGAATTGTATTTTAGCTGATGAATTGACATACATCAGAAAAGATTACTGACGGATAGTATGTACAGTACAGTTGGTTTATCTGTGAGACAAAGACCCAGAAAATCGTCCAATGAAATGCAAACTTAATACTTGACATGCATGACAACAGATTAGGGATGACAATAGACTAATCTGAAATATTTATGCCATAAAAAGCCAGCTTTTAAGATGAATTATTCATAAATAAATGCTTGCAGATATACCATTTAAAAAGTGTATGCTATTCATTTTCTATACATGATCGATAAAACATTTTTTTTATTTTAAAAAAATTAAATATCAGGGCTTCCATTTGATGTTTTGCCAATGGAGACAAAGCAGCATTCTAAAATTCAGATTCATTCAATGGATTTTCATTGAAAAATATCATTATAAGTATCTATAGATAGAATATATGTATATGCATGCTGTATCAATGATATACTATGCGATGTATAAATTTTTAATTAAACAGAAACAAGGCTTGCTGAGTGATATATCATTGATCAGCATACATACTATACATATATTTTTATCACACACACATGTAAATACACATATTTACCCTTTGAAAGAAGTTAAAAATATGCTCCGGGCAACTGTGTATTGAACAAATGAATGAACTCACATACCTGCGAGTGTCTGCTACAAAATGTAGCTCTAATCCATTTTGTTGTTGTTCACAATCACATTTCCAAATTGATAAACTGATTGTTTTCATTTTAAATTTCTATTCTTACTTACATTGATTAAATCAAAATGAGACTCATTTATGAGTAATATTTGAAAGAATGTTTTTATGAAGAAAGTAGAGAAACTACAAACACATGAACCTTATTTTATAGGTAACTTGGTGCAAGATCAGTTTTAAGGTTTTTTATCCAACCCAATTTTTTCCTCTCTCACTCCATATTTCTGTGCATGTTGCCCCTTATGCATAATAGGGCAAAAAATAACGGAAAAAAAGAATTGATTGCAATGAAATTGTGTACCATTATAACTCATTTAGAAAACAGGGACTGTTAATACTTTTTATTGTTTTTTTCATACATCATTAATGATTAATGAGTGGAATTTATCATTGATCTATAGGCCAGCAGTTGATCCTGTTTCTCATTGACAATGTAATAAATCAAAAAATTTATTTTTCTCCCACCCACCTCCCATTATTACAACAAGGCAAAAAATCTGGAGGTCTTGCCACTGGCAGTGTAAAAACCTTTGTTGCCTGATAAACTTTGTCCCAAAAACATCTTTACTGATGTTGAATGACTAGAAATTTTGATTGGCGGAAATGTGAGCAGGTAATAATTCTCCAGAAATCATTAATGAATGAGCTGCTATTTGTCAGAGACTATTTACAGGTAGTATCATGGATATTAACGTTTAGCGGTCTGTCAACAATAAAATTGTTAATGATTACTGCAGTGATTGAGGTATACAATTAGATGGGTGACAAGAAAATAAGACGATCCTACATAATACTCAAAACAATAAAATTGTTAATGATTACTGCAGTGATTGAGGTATACAATTAGATGGGTGACAAGAAAATAAGACGATCCTACATAATACTCAACATGGCCCTGTCATAGTCAAGGTGGTAAATTTATGATTACTAATCTATAAGCAATCTCTGGAGATGGACTTGGTGATGTTGTTCAGGGTTTATTCAGAAGGATAGTCCCAAAAACAACTTGTAATGAAAGCTATTAACATTCATGATAAAGGTATTGGTTCTGTTGGTAATGTTGCTAGCAAAGCATTCTTGGCAATCAAGGATAGGGTAGCATGATTAATATGCATATCGCCAGAAGTATAACTTCAGCCTGTAAAATTACCCAGCACAGAAGTTATGCCTGCAAATATTAGTAAAATAATAAATCAAACTGTGATTCAAAAACTAGCAGAGTTGGCTGGTATACCCTTGTCAGAGAAAGAAATAAATATAAACTGCTAGTATTATAGCAGGAAGTGGTCTTTGTGTTAGACACTAATTGAATTAATAATAAAGATGTTCAAGCATGTATCTATGTATCTTATTCCACGTCCAACATGGATGCACCAGATCTCAAGGACAAATCAGTGCATGAATATCAATATTATTCTTATGACATACCTGTACCTTACACAAAAGAATAGAGTTTCAAATTCAGGATATTTCCTGCTCGCTGAGGCATTCACTGAGATCGAAGGTAGACTGTTGAAAGCAGATGATACAGTGTAGAGAACTGGTGATTGAGTTAGTTGTGTTAATAATGGTGTTATTTCATCATTGTCACATATACATCGACGGACGAAATATTGAATAATGCCTGGAAAAAGTCAACAGTGCCATGACAATAATTGCCCTTGCAAAATACAGTGATAATTACTCAAGATCAGCTGGTCCATCAATGATGTTTGCCAAGGATAAAACTGATCATCCAGAATGCAGAAACATAACACTAAATGCAGCTGGTACTGAAGTTGCATCAATGAAAATTTCAACTTGGGATTCACATCTTGTAGATCAATATTGAATAGAAAGGAAGAATTTTCAGGTGTGATTCCACTATCACATATATTTGGATTCTGTAGAAAACACACTGTGGTACTTGTTAGAAAATCCACCGACAATGATGCAATATGGCATGCTGCTGCTGTTGATGCTGGTAAAGTAATACTAACAAAACTTACATTGTAGATGCCAGTAATGATTCCATCACTGGCCAAAGAACAACAGTTGCTCTCTTTTATTATGTATCAAGGTGGTAGATCAATGTTGTTATGGCTAACAGACAGTATTCAAAATAATGTTGCTAGGTTATTCACATGGTAGATATCACAGCAGTGGGTATGAGCACATTTCAGGAAAATGCCAGAGTAGATTATCAGGAACAAAATCCAATGCTGTTTGATATGCTTGGAGTTAGTAAAGTTTCTCTGAGGATAAATGGACATCAATAACCGGCTGAAGAAGTCTTGCTGCATTCTGATATTAAACATGTTGTATGTGCTTATCATCGGTTATCATGAAACGTGATCAGAATATGGATTCTAGTTTGCAGATATCTCAGTGGGATTTCACAACATTCTATCTGATTTATTATTTCATACTAGAATACTCAGATTTGTTCAGACAACTAGTCATTGACATACACTTCCAAATTCATGTAGCACAATTACCCTCTGATGGTTACAGAGCAATCGCTGTTATACTCTCAGACAAAACAATGTTGCATGAAGGTGTTGGTGGGCAAATTGGAATCAATGTTAACACAATCAGATGTTGATATATACTTCTGAGCTCGTGTAGCATGACTGCTTGCCGGTGGTTACAGAGCAATCTATGTTATACTCTCAGACAAAGCAATGTTGCTTGAAGGTGTTGGTAGATGAATGAGAATCAATGTTGCCCCAGTTGAAAACATGAAATTAAATTGTCTATGATATTTTAATGTCATATCATATTAGTGTAAGTAGTCAGATTAAAAAGCTACAATCAGTATCAAAAGGAACTGTGGAATAAAACTATTACTGAATTAGAACAGATCACAAATGGTTCAAATAAACTATCACTGACAGATAGTCAACTCAGGCACTTCAATGATGCCAAACAATCGGCAACTGGTATACGACTTAATATTTCTGCAGGTGCCATTAAAGACGCAGTCAAGACAGGTGGCATATTTCCACTTCTTGCAGCTATACAAGAGTTAATAGCCGCTGCAGCCCCAGCTGCTGTTGGAACTGCTGCTCGGATGGCAATAAAGAAAGCAACAGACCAAGGACTATATACTTCCAAAGGAAAAGGTTGATCCGTTCACAGATTGGGACTAAGACTGCCAGGACCCACTCATTCATGGCATGGCCAATCCACATGGAAAGATCTAAGACTGTCCAGGTCACATTGTTGATACTTCCTATGTCCAGTTTCGATTTACTTGATGCTGCTAAGTGATTTACTTGATGCTGCTAAGCAATTAAACATCAAAAACTTCAGAGATGGTTTTATGCATGATCAATTACCAAAACAAGCCATGTTGAAACCACTATCATTAATCTTGCATTAAATCCAAATGCTGTTAATTTTGAGCAGCAGTTGAATCTAGTCTGTAAATTGCAGGTCTACCCGTGATTTTTATCATGCTGGACATTTTTATGTGTGGTCACACTCCAAATAGGATCAGCTGTTTTTTTTTTCACCACCGTCCAGTTCAGATAAATATCTTACCTAGTACTGGTTGTTTTGAGAAAGAATCGCTTTGTTGTACTGGGATGTTTTTGTGTGACTGTATTGATGGGTTTAATAAGTTCCATGAGTAATTTCATTATTCAATACAGCTATTACACTTGATAGTCCTTCAACCCATTCATGAGACCACATGTATTTCTAAACTTTGTTCAGGGATATTTCCTTTGCATATTGATATCCAAACAATCGCTCAAGAAAGTGTTCGATTAAATATCTCAACAAATCAACTGCCTGATTGCAATGAATTGTAGTGTGTCCTTGTCTGATTTTGATGTTATGTTGTTTCATCAGATGTTATTGCACCAAAAAATTCCTTGTCAGGATCAACCTGTAGTAGCTGTGGTCATTGCAAAGGTCCTTATTGAAAAATTTATTCAAACATAGATGAAAATTCATTTGCTGTCTTTGTTGATAGTGGTTCTGCTTCTTGCAACATCAACAACAGTCAACACATGTTTGCATGATGTTTACTAGTTTTAATAGTATCGTGGTAAAAACAAATATCTGCTCAATGAACTTCATTGGGAGCACTGACATCAATTTGTGCATACTGAATCTTTTAGGTGGTGGTAGATAAATCTGCCATATTGCCTGTCATGCTAACCAATTTGCAGCAAATGAATGCAATCTGCTGCATCAGCAAGTTTACTAATCACTGCTCTTTCCCTCCAATATCCTCTTGAGCTATAATAGATTCCATTATTATAATAATAATTGGCCAACTAAATACTGACCCTAAGCACTAGTTTACCTTTCATTGCAGATCTTACCTGCCAATTAGCTAGAGATTCTCTGAGAGATTTACTTTTACAAACTGTAACACGTGTATCAACCTCACATCTGCAAATATGTCTTTGTTGCATATTTGGATTTTTATATATATTTTTATGAATGTGGTACGCTTGATCAATTGCATTTATTAGACACACTTCAGATCTTGGCTATCTTTCTCATCAAGTTGGATATCAATTTGGGTTCCAGGACTAAAATAATTATATCCAGGAAGATGCTTCTCACCAGGGTACTTAGCTCCTGGTAATTTTCCTAATGAAGCAGTGATATTATTGGCTGTTTCATTAGAGATAAATCTGTGTTTGCTTTTCCCACATTTAACACACCTGTCTGTAAGTGCACACTTTTAATTTTTTGCTATTACTGGGTCTGGTTAGACGCAACTGTTGCCTAATCTGATAATGAGATGGGTAAAGTGGGATTAGCTGTATTTAGTGACACCATCTGTAGATGATCAGCGATGCTATGATGTGCTTAAAGATTTTAATGAAGAAGCAAAGTCATTGGATATTATTGATTTGTTTTGATTTTATCACCGACATTGATGAAGCTCCATCTGCAGATGACGTAGATGGATGTATCAATAATCTTGTAGTATATGATAATGTGATGCTGGACAAACAATCAAATCGAACACAAGTCAAACACAAAAACACTGATATTATATATGTTACTCTGTGATATATGCAAATACCTCAAGTGATCATAGATAACTACAAACTTTTAGTTGTATTTAATGGAGCTGCTTTCTACACACTAAAAAACATCCACAGACCTGCTGTTCAGGGGACAAAGATATGACAGAGTTTAAAAACTTCTCGCACTCACAAACTACCCCACATGGATTTATTACAATAAATTTACATGATTATCAGTCATGATCTCGGATTGGACTTGATATAATATTTGGTTAAGACACAGTAGCATGGAAATTGACGACCAAAAGTAAGTGTCCGGGTAGGTAAACAATTAAAAAATCCAATCTTGATAGGCTTGACCTTGTATTTTCATTTTCATAGGAAACCTTATTTTCAAAAAAGGACTTTTCTAAAAAGTGGTCTGTTCATCCTCCCTACTGCTAGTACTGATGTATTTACAATAAAGTGCTTTTCCACTGAATACACTAAGGTAGATTACCTAGGTTTGAAATAATTGTTTTCATGTGTATAGTCAACAGCAATGGAGGAAATTTCTACAGGAAGCAGCCCAATGACCCTGATATAAATTTCTACAGGAAGCAGCCCAATGACCCTGATATAAATTTCTACAGGAAGCAGCCCAATGACCCCGATATAAATTTCTACAGGAAGCAGCCCAATGACCCTGATTTATTGGCCAACTGCTCATGTGATGATTGTTTTTGTTTAGTTTTTACTTTAACTGTTAATTTGTTAAATCCAAACATTTGTACAGTACATAAAAGTTATATTTTATATTTAAAACATTAACATAATATTTAATATTTTATCAAATGCATAATATACATAATTGTAAAAGAAATGAAAACAGCATAGGAAAATGCCTTCACGAATACAATGACAAGTACAGTTTTGAAATATATTGTACATATAAGTAACTTTGGGTTTACATCATGTGCATATTGGAACACAAAGCATTGTGATCAACTTGTATACAATTTTATAAAGTAGATTAATAAATCATACAAAAGTTTTCGTTTTTAGAAGAAAAAATTTGCTATTTATTTCAACATCATAAGGTTGTTTTGTAATTAATAAATAGAAATTTTCCCGGCAATCTAATCATGGTAAGATTTTCTATAAATGATAGCTCTAAGAAGCACCAACCATTTCCAGGAAGTTAAGTATGCAGTGCTCCAATAATGGATGACTCCTTCCACATTGTAGGGCTACAAGGCACAGTTGGCTGACAAACTGAATAAACTCTCTCACAAAATCCACTGTTTTGAAGTCCTCTTCACCTTCCTCCTCCCAAAACAATACTGACCTACAAATAGGAGAAACTTTCATCATATATTCATAAACAAATGTTTAAAAAAAATCAAAAACCAATATAATAAGTTCTGCTTCTGTAAACCATTTCATTGTTGCATAAGTGGGTGGGCTCAGTTTCCTGCAACAGTTAGTCTTGTGTCCTCTTAAATCTTGACTCCTGAGTCCCCCTACCACACCATGAGTTCTTTCTTTCTCATTTTGTTTTTTCTCACTACATATGTCAGCTGTTCTAATGGACAAACACACAGACATCTTGCACTGCATAACATGCATGATTCAATGAAACATTAAATTAATTAGATTTCATTTTAGCAAAAAATGTTTTACTATCAACTGAAAATATGCCTCCTATAGAGTGAATAAAATACCACCTATAGAGTGAATAAAATACCAAAGGAAAATCCAAGATTAAAGGATTATAAGAAAACATTGTGCTAATGAAAAATTTGGGTTATATTGGCTCTGGCAATTTCTACCTCTATAACCAATTAGCACTGACAGGAGGTTAATCAGGTATTATAATTCACCTGTCTACAACACTGTGAAGTTTTCAATGTCTTACAGTCAGTCATATCAGGCTAAGGAGAATGTTTTCTCAATGACTGCCAAATTCTGGAGAGAAGTGGAAATCTATTTCTTTAATAGTGGACCTGCAACTATAAATAAATGTGATAAAGATAAAAATTTGTTTCTGTTCTTATTCTTCTCACAGTTTTGTTTTTAAGACAAAAAGTGAGACACTGCAATGCTGAGGTTGTGTGTAGTGGTAGCAGCATCAAACACAGCATCAAACTTTTTCTTCTTCTAGAAAGCCACTGTGAAAAAGGTAAGGAAGAATTTAGCAAGGTATTTGTTTTATGATAACAACTGCTTAACTGTTTTATTTTGAACTAATCTATTAATATCAATAACACCCAGTCTGCTCACAACTTATTCACTTTATTAATCAACTTATAATTTTCAGTTTGCCGATTTTCAATGTAAAGACTGAATCTCTGGCTGATATACATGCTTGAAAGTGAATCTGATAAAAATGAACCATAACCGTAAGACTGTCAAGGTCACTGTGTCATACAAAAAAAACCAGCCAAATTTGTTTTACTAATTAAGTCTTTATAGCAGTGTACATTCAAAAAAATATTCTGACTAAAAATTTTTGTAAGTCTCATACTGGAGTTTACTTTTTTTAAAGCAAATTTTAAGGTTGTAAAAAGTCAGGGTCATTAGGGGACAATGGACTATATCAGCAGAATATATTCTGTACCAAATTTGCATTAGAAATTCATGGTACTGAATCACCAATGCACTGAACTACCTTGTTATGTAAACCTTTGCACATAGGTGAATCCTGTATTATGTACTATACTTTTTCTTTTTAAAGTATGTTCAATTTAAATATTAACAGTACCCTTGGGAGATATGGATATCAAGGTAGGTTTTTCTTTGCTTGCCAGAATACAGAGAAAAAATGCAGGATATTGGCTATATCTGAAGCATTCTTAATAATTATCAAGAAAGATTAAAACAGGAGCAGAACAAGTTTGACAAAAGTACCATTAACAAAATTGGCATACGGGGCAGCTGTGCTGATCAAAAAAGAATTATTTTACATAGAATGATATGGAAGAGTCTGAGCAGAGGACAGTTATCAATGAACCTCACGCTAAAGACATACCATATTTTGGCGTATATAAGATGCACTTCTTTTACCTCCTTTCTAATTTTCATGAGCCTGCATGTTTTACAGAAGATGAAGAAAACTTTTTTCAGGCTGTCCTGACAAAAGAATGAAGGCACTAAAGCTGTCCACATGCTACATTCATTCATTATGAAATATTAAATACATCATACTGTAACTAAATTGTTTACTACCATTATTAACTAATACTTAAAAGCCTCAGTATTCTTGTTCTTTGATAGTTCATAGTTCACATCACCGTGTAGCTGTTTGTTATGTTACTAAACCATGCGTGTTTGTGTGACTGGTAAGTCGTTATTCTATTCTGTGATGTTTATGTTCAATTTGTGCAAAGTACCACATTCCAGTGGAACAAATATGATTATTGTAAGCTCATATTTTGCTCCATTAACTTTACATTGTCAGAATCATGCAGCATTTTCCATACTGCACAGCTTCATACTGCACAACACGTTTGACTGAAAATAGTAAAGTGTATTTGGAACTACTTTGCAAACAATGTACGCTCATGTAGTAGATGTTTAGCTTTTGGAATTAGATTTGTTTGTAGATGAACTAAACAAATATTTTGTCCATTTAAAACTAGAGATGATAAAAGTAACAATGTGGATGAGTTCATTCAGTCACATAGGAATCTTGCAAAAAGAAACAAACAAATAAAAATGTGATATTTGCAATGTCAAAAACAAATGTGAGACACATAACTGAAAATACCATTCTGGTTATTTAAGAGGAATATTCATACCTTTTCACAAATAGATTAATTTAGACTATGAGCAGTATGATGAAAAATAAGTTTTGGTTCTTAATTTTATTTCCCATCTAAAATCATGGCATTCAATATTTCTTTGTTCTTAATCAATGGCCACAACTTAACTGACACACCATGGTCATATCAATGTAATCAGTGACAGCTAAAGCTGTGATGTGATAAACATAATTACATTGCTTTGTGAAGGTAAATTTGCAATTCATTAACTTTTCTTCAGAAAATAAACTTGCTTCTTTCTCTGATTTATCCTAGACTAGAGTTTTTGATACTTCTTTGTTACGATACAAAGATTAATGATTAATCATTTCTGCACAGTGTTTTTACAGGTAATCAGCACTGCTAAAACTTTCATGTGCAAAACATAATTACAATTCAATGTCTTTGCTAATTTCAAGCTTGAACACTTACATTTCAAAGGTATCATAGTCCAAATAAGAATAAATACTGGGCCTTAACTGTCACACAGCATGAACTATTAGATCTTGAATCTGAATGAATAGTCAGAAAAAGGATAAACATGGGTTGCACAAGAAACTTGTACAATGAAAGACAGCTCACCATCATCGCCTATGCAGAAGCACATGGGGTAACAGAACCACTGGGATTGAGTTCAATGCAGGAGTCATCTGCTTGGGAGTGGTGGAGAATTACAGATGAAGACGTACAATGGCTTTTTGAGAGTAACAATGATGCTGAGTAATTTGAGGAATCTGATGCAACTGTCTTAACTCTTTCATCAAGGCCAACTTTAAACTGGCCTTTATAAGGCCAACAAAAAATCCTGTCAATATTCCATGTTTTTATCATTCTTTCCTTTATACATTTTTTAAAAAATTTTAGTGGTCATGGCTGTTAGCCATGTACAGAGAAGACCAGAGAAACAATCAAGTACTAATTTACTGTAAACAATTCAAACACCTTGTAACAAATGATCAGTGCACTATTCAACATGGCCACTTATTGTTGCACTATGAAAATGGACTAATATAGTTTAAAAATATATTATATTAAATATGTGTTTTTTGGCTAAATTAGTTTTTTACTCATCCTGCATCAAAAATCTGTGTGTATGTCATACCGCAGTGCATGTTATACACAAAAAATATGGTATATGCCAGAAAGTTAACAGTGGAGTGTAACCTTAATCAGTTCCATATTTTGCAAGCCTTGTAATACTTACATGGGTTTGCTCTTGGTAGTGTTGATATCAGACTGTGTCTGATATGACACAAGCTCCTCATGATGTAATCTCTCTACAGCCACCTGATTCTGTAGCATGTCTGTCAATGCTTGTATTGTTTGGCACTGCAATGAAAACAAAGCAAGAATAACAAGTAAATTCACACAGTTTGTATACTTTGTCTATTGTAAAATGAATCTTCCTTTCATTGATAAAATCACCAGCAAACCTTCATGGGATGTTACATAAATTTGCCTACTTTCACTAATTTATGTCAAATTGCTTCAAAAGAATGGTTGACCAATAAATCTGGGACAGTAAAATGTTTTCTGTAGAAATTTCTTCCAATGCTGTTTAACACAAGTTATGAAAATAATTATTTGAATGTTTTCTATTTTCATCAACATCTGATGGCATCATTTATCTAATACTGAAAGGCCTTTATGCCAGGATACCTTTCTAAATTGGTAACAATTCTGAGGAACATTTTTGTTACATAAATTTATTTAATATTTTTAAATATTATTTGACTGGCATTACTTGAAGAAAAAAAGGGAAGCTTTTATGTCTATATGCTTTCAATCAAACAATTCTGCTCAGTGCATTTTGAAAGAAGTTGTTGAAAGGTTTTTACTCTTCCAGTACTGGTTATCATATCTGAAGTTTGGCATCATTTATATAAATGTAGAAGCCCTTTTTGGAAGAGTGCTTTCTCTAAATGTGGTCAAATTCTGTTGCGTGTTTTTAAAGAAGTTGTCTAAATTGTGGTTTTTGTATCTCTTTTAATAGCAGCCATATTAGATGGCTAATTGGTATGATTTATATAAAACTGAAACTCCTCCAGACAAGGGTTCCTTCTAAAAAATTTGGTAAAGTTCTGTTAAATGCTTTTAGGATTTTTGTTGTTGTTGTGGGGCTTAACGCCATTTTTCAGCACACAATAGGCTATACATGGCGGCCAGTATTAATGGTGGAGGAAGAAACCGGGAAATCACTGGAAAGAACCGACACACGAAAAGCTACTGACAAGCTTTCTCATTATATCCACATTTGCCAAATCCTAGACTGGAACCAACACAGACAGAGATGAGATGGCAGTGATCCATAACAGACAGTGCTTTAGACCACTCTTTTAGGAAAGAGATCATTTAAAACTTATTTGACTACAGAAATGCTGAACATGACTGATGGCTGACATTATGCCAGGATGCTTTCTATCAAATTTTGAGAAAAAAATTTACCATGCTTTTTCTAGTAATGTTCACCGTATGTGTCGTGGACAAGCACCATTAGTAACAGTTTGAAATGCTCTCATGCCAGAGTGCTATTTACCAAATTTGGTCAAATTATCTTCAGTGATTTTTTTGAGGCAACAAAACTCCCTGTAAAATCTTGTCCAGATCATGTACAAGGGATAAAGAACACACACTTGACCTTAGGACTGAACGGGCTAAAACAAAAGAACTTAAAGGGGACAAATAAGTGTAAATACAAATACTATGTCCCCCGTGTTTTTTAAAAAGATAGGAACAACTGAGTTACCAATTTTCTAGGATGATTGTTGTTTTGTTGTTGTTGGGCTTAATGCCATTTTTCAGCACACAATAGGCTATTCATGGCGGCCAGTATTAATGGTGGAGGAAGAAACCAGGAAATCACCGGAAAGAACCACCGACCCACAAGAAGCTACTGGCAAGCTTTCTCACATATCCACATTCGCTGAATCCTAGACTCAAACCCACGAAGACAGAGGTGAGATGGCAGTGATCCGTAACGGACAGTGTTTTAGACCACTAGGCCACTCAGGGCCCCTTCTAGGATGAAATCTGTTGTTCATCAAGAAAGCTGACAGCATTGCAAAATCAATCAATTTACTGGCTTGTCTTGTGAACCTGATGCAAATTTCCATTTCTAGATGTCTAACTTACCCAAATGCTGCATAAAACATGCTTTTAAATGTAATAAATCATTTCCTATCAGGTTTTTTTCTGATTTAAAAATACAAATGTGGCTACTAAAGTGGTATACAAGGTGCCTCATAAACCCAACTTTATGATTCTTTCTCCAGGTCAGAAAAAATATCACATGAAGACTTTGGATTTGTATAATTATAGATTATAGTAAAGTACAATATTCTCCTTGCCATTCATGATGCCCTCACTGCAGTTACCATTTCTAGCGTTCAGGTATGAATGAAAGAGTAAGAGGCAAACTGTACTGAAAATGTTCCAGTTTCTTCACTGTAAAGATTAATCTGTCTTTCCTAATTATTCTACATACGATACTCCTTTATCATCAGTCTCCGCTTTTACTTAGCTAGATAAAAAAACAAAACATCGAGCTTTAAGCTTGGTTGGGGTGGGTAGGTGGTGTAAAAGTAATTTGAATAATGTAAAACTTACCTATCACTACTGTCTTACTTACCTCTTTGGGATGAGAATCCCATCATCAAAGTTCATAATTTCAACCTCTTACTAGACAGAACATTCTAGAAATACAAAACAGAGAGAACCCAGAACTAGTCTGATGACTATGTCATAGGTTCTTGCGATATAAACTTTCTACATGACTTGGACCCAGAAAACACTTGGTCAATTAATGCAGGGTGGGAGAGGAGGTAATCTTGCAATAGTGCCTGGTGAGTATTAAATTTTTAAAATCAGTCTCCCCACGACAACTTTTTAACAGCAGTAATATGTTACTTGTAACTATTGTTTGGCAGAATTTGTCAGCTATGATAGGCTGATAGCTTCAAATAACTATTATAAATATGACATACTCTCCCTACTTTAAGTTGGCAGCAGATTGGGCCACTTTTTGTGTTGCTGACTATTGGCACCAAGCATAAAATGTCTTTCTTCTAGTACACCAAAGATAATAGGAGAAAGTAGTGTGAAACTACCAAAATATGCCTCTCATAACATCCTGCTGTGACAAATGATTAATACAGACCCATGCATGAAAAACAGCCATAACTTCATCAGCTTTAATTCTTGTGAACATAAAGTCTCTTTTAGTGAGGGACTAGGAAGCTATTTTGAAATTGAGGACAATCCATTTGGAAATGGTGGATACAAAACTATCAGCTGGATTCTTAAGAAGAAGGAAGGAAGGAAGAGATGCCACTAACTGGACAAAAAGGCTGTCTTCATCATCCCCAGTAAAATACAACTGGAACCAGTCATCTCAATAAGGAATGAAGCTATTGGAGAAGCTGGGTTTTCCCCCAACAACCCAGACATACAAAGGAGAGAAACAGACTCACTATTAATGTTGTACTGTCAACAAACTCTTTCTATAGACAAGGCAAAAAACCTGCTCTTTTTTCTAGAAGATGCTAAAGAAATGAGGAAAAGTATTAAGTGTAAGGTTCTCAATAAAAAGCTCTACCGATGTACCATATAGGTGCCTTTTGGCACTTTACCTTATGTCCATATAAGCACATTTTGGCAACTCTAAACAGCAGCCATTTTGAGCGGTTTTTCGTAGCAACACCTTTGGGGAAAACCCCCTATTAGATACTACATTCATTGGTGAGAATAATCATTACATCAGATCATGTACGTGGTCACTATTGATGCTCTGGTCGAAATCTGCTATTTAAAGTACATAGGTCGTACATGTCTCGTATTCTGCATTCGACAAAATGGTGGTCTCTGATATCGTTCAGTACTTGCTCGAGTCGAATCACATTATGTATAATGTTTTTAATATTTTTAAATTGATAAATTGTATATTCTTTATAACAATACATGTATGACTGTCTCTATTTTATTATTTTACTGAGCCAAAAGGAAGGACATTTATATACTTTGCCCCGATAAATGAAGCGAAGATATTTGTACTCTATGTTAATGACTTGAATGTGAAAATATACATCATGCAGTATAAAGCTATATAGTTGTTACATCACTCTAAAAGATGGATGGCTTTTGCTGTCTCTACCCTGAATTTTGGGCCTAAAATGAGTTGAGCCTGTTGAGGTCGATCACAGGTCTCAATTTGCCACTGGATTTTGTAATCAGAAACAGTCTGGATTAGCAGCACTGAGTTTAGAGCTTTTGTCCAATTTCCACCACTTGTTTCATGTACTAAAGATTTATCATCTTCTGTACAAATTTTGCCTTCACTGGATCGCTTGTGGTTCCCAGCATGAATGGGGATGTTGAAAAAGGAGGACAGATTAACAATATTCTAAGACCCTTCAAGAAGACTTTGATAACTCAATCTTTTTGCAGAAAGAGGTCAATCCAACCCTGGCAAAAAAAAGAGCCTGGTGCCCATTGGTGGGCAGCCAGTGGGTGGCAAAAGCTAAGTCATGATGGGAGGCTTGGAGAAGGAGAAATATTTTCTACCCCCACCCCTGGCCCTGACACTGAGAAGTAAGGGCATATGACTGCCTGTACTTTGCTTAGCCACTTTTATTTTGTCGTCTTTAAAAATTGCTTTTCTATTCCTGCTGATTACTGTCCCTTTTTTGAAATGATTCGTGAGTATGGCATTCTGATATGGGTACTAGTGCTAACATGTGGTGACAATTCTTGTGCTTTGTGACCTCTATAACATAACCCTGAACTGAATGGGAGAGATGAATTTGAGATGGTGCAAGACTGCTGCATGGTGGGAATCCCACTGTCATGCAGAAAGAGGAGACACTGAACAGTATGACAGACTATTGTCAACATCTTCTGCATCCATAGGGGCTTTGACCTTGTAGGTAGGGATGACAGTAGGTGGAGGTAGACATTCATTTGGATGGTTACAGGATATACAGTGGAACCCACTTTTCTCGATCTCGGTTACCTCGCCAACCCTATTAAGTCGACGTTTTTGAAGTGGAATCGCCAAATTATCTCTTTGTCTTAGCATTTTCTCCTCGGTTATGTCAATTTTTTTATGTCGCGGAACCCTAATATCTCGAGCACAAAAGAGTGCCAAATTTACCAATTAATGTCGGTTATCTCAATCCCATGACCAATTGCTGCCGATTTTTTTCCCTTTATTGGTGACAAAAATGTCCCATCTGACGACAGACTTTTTGGTTATTTAATTTGTACAAACAATTGTGGCTTTTGACTGGATAAATAAAAGAGAGAAAGGAAGGAAGCTACAAACTTTACTAAGAAGAAATGCATTGGAATCAATCAGTACACAAATGATCCTTTGTTTGTATCAACAACCCCATCTTAGCAGTGTATTGTTACATCATAATCTGATTATGCTGACACACAGGATTTAACTGTTTTGACAGTCAATTCTGCTACCGTACTATACTGATAACTGACTGACTACTGAAGACTCAAATAAAACAGATAAAATTAATGGAATGGCTAAATCCTTCTGTTCGTTGTTACAGACACTTAAACTCAGCAAGAAGAAATAGCAAGCAACAAATAAATAACTTTTGCATAATTAAAAATAATTATTTATTTCTCAAAATACAGGAGTGAAAGATCCCTATATTGGGTGTTAACTACAGTAATATATATGGTCCAATATTACCAGGTGTTGACTCTTGTAAGTTTCATTGGTGGGAATGAAGATACTATTTTGCCAGAATACATCTTTAGATTTTTTACTTTACATGTACTTTTTGCAAATTGTTATGTTTATGCTAGCTTATGACTTGCCAATAAAATGATCATACTTGGTTAACTGCGCATGTGCTGAGTTCACGTAGCACGTGATCACTGTCCGTATGTTCACTCCGAAAACAGTTCACTCACTCTTGTTGATCTTATCTGAAGGATAACATGTTGTAGCTATTCTGTTTACAATATTTTTCAGAGCTGTCAGAGTGAAATGACTCGCAAATATAATTTTGACACTGGTTAGATTTTTGTAAAAATGAACTACACCCTGCATGTTTTTTTTTGTGATTTTGTGAACGATCTTTGTGTTTGCAATGTTGGAGAATATAATAAAGGTCAGTATTGAAAATCGATGGTGGTTTGTATTGTATACTGGTAAATCTGTGCTGTTAGTTGGTGCACATGTGCCTTTTGTTAACAAACATATACATATATTTTTATAGCATGCAGATCGCTTCAAACAAATCGCGGCAACGCTGTTGTGTAAAAAACCATCCAAAAATATGTGAATGTACATTCTCATTTATTAACGCACATTATGTACATACTGAAATTTCAAGCACATATATTGACGCCATATTGGTTTTCATTTATCTCGATCATCGGTTATCTCAATGCTTTTTGGCACATCCCTAGGCCGGCGACATAACAAGGTTCGACTGTAATAGCTTTCTTCTGTTGCTGACTCAAAGCTGAATTCCATCTGTCCCATTGTTAAATCAAATGATTCAGGCATTTCCATTTCATCCACATGTAGCAAAAGTGAAACAAAACTGGTTTAAACTGGATATACTGGAAGCCACCTTGTGGATAGAAAGGGGAGTTAACCTGTAAGAGTTGCTTCCTGTTGTCTATATAATATAGAGACACAAAGACATTTTTCTGTCTTTCCAGGAAGTCTGGATTCAGAGATAGCAAAGAAAGGTATCCTAATGTAATATGATCAGGTAATGTATATGCTGGACAAACATGTATAGGGCACAAAGACTAATAATAAGACAAAACAAGACCAGGAAAATCCAGGCATAGATAGGTGTAATCTGGTCATTTGACATCCATTCTACTGTGCTTTTTTCTACAGAAGTGTGCTCCTCTTCCCTCAACTGATCCCATTATGGCTGGGGAAAAAAATTAGGGTTGGAGAGAAGAATCAATCCTATCCTTGTTCCTGAACGCCACAGACTAATATTCACCGACTGGTAACCAGTCAGGCAACAATAATCGGATCAATGATCCAGCAGACAATCAGGAGTGCTTTCCCCTCTCTGGTGACTTCACTGTGCCTCTGACCCTGATAGAGTGCTGCAATTTCTTCAGGAACATTACATCATTCTGTTCTGCAACAAATAGATCCCATACACTCCTGGGATTGAGGAGTGCCTATCCAGACAGACATCTGTGACTTTCTAGCCTATTGGAATGGAGGAGTCTTACTCCCACACGACTCCAAGAAGATTCCCATACCCTCTTGGTGTCTTGGAGATAAAAATCCCATACTCTCATGGGATTGGGGAGTACAGCGCATTTCTTCCACACTTTGAATCACACCTGTTCTTGGCCATAACCCAAATATCATTGGTCCACAAAAACTTAGCGCAAGCTAATCATAATGGGTGCATGTTCTATGGATCCTTCTAGTGTCCCACTTCCCCACATTTAACAAGTAATGAAAAGAAAAGCAAGTACTGCTGAAGCTAGTATTCTGAAGGAAAAAAAGCAAATATTTTTCTTCAAAAAATACTGCAAAAGGAGAATTTTAATTTTTTCACATATAATTGTACTGCATCAGCAAGTACTTATTCCAAGCAGTGTAATGAAATTACCTGATGCAATAATAAAAGTACCAATTCAGAAATCACAGAATCAGTGCTAAAAAAAAATTTAAGCAATAACTGAATGTACTGCCAAAGCAAATACTTATCAATTATTCAATTTCCACAATTAATGCACAAAACAATTTTAGGCACAGCCTAGAGCAAGTACTTATGAATTATTAATTTCCACAATGCTGAACAAAAGAGAATAAAGATTCCTGAACCACAAATAATGATAGGTTTCTGCATTTGTATGGGAAAATATGAATGACTTTTTTTGGATGGATACTGCATATATCCCGTAGATACAAATAATCAGCACCCTCATATAGCCCGTGGGTTTTGGGGTTTTGTGTAAAAAATCGTTGGCATAACCTGCACCTTTGTATAACCCGCACTATATTTTGGCTGGCAGACGGCAGATTTGAATTTTGAAGCCATCAGGCATTTATTGGTCTATGTATGGTAATACCACTCGCTGAAAACCGGTTCCAGCTGATCAATGAAGCTGCCTTTACATCTGGTGTTTATTGTTTCTAGAATCTAGATACCAGGTACTCAACCTATCCACTATTGGCCCAGTGGCAGATAAGAATAAACAATAATCGTTGCAGTCCTGCCTCAGATACTTTGAACTAAACTAAAAGTGATAATGAAGCCTTGTTTACATCCGATGGATGATGCAACATTTTACAAATTTTCATTGATGATAAATAAAGGAAACCATTGGATATAAATTGCTCAGTGCAGCAGATGGATACAGGCTACATAAACGCTGATATTTCTAAATCTTTTATTCTTGGGATATGTAGATTTTAGTTTAAATAATTTCTTTCTGTTAAATTTAAAAATTATCGAAACAAAATACTTACAAAGCCAACTTCAAGCTAACTGAAAAATACACAGCCAACTTCAAGCTAACTGCCATTGTGTATGCTGAAGTGCATGGCAATAGAGCCACAGGCAGAAAATTTGATATTGATGAGTGTAATCCGAGGTTGGAGAAAAGAAAAAGGAGTGTTAGAGAAGATGAATCCATGAAAATGTGCTCGTCGCGGACTTAAAGCAAAATGGCCTCACCTTGAAAATGACCTGAAACAGTGACATTAATGAGGATTTTTAGGGTTTCAGTGATGTCGCCAGTGATGAAGATGAACCAAATAATTAATTATGATATAATTAGTTTTAAATTTTATTGACAAGATTCAAGTTATTACTCATGTTTTTCAAACAATATATTAAAATATTATTACTGCACATTAAAAAAATTGTGGTATAGCCTGCACCCTTATATAACCCACACACCCCTTGCAGGGTTTGTAAAATTCTGGTATAACCTGCAGGATATATGCAGGAAAAAATGGTAGTTCATATTTTCCCATTACAAATGCAATAAGCTACACTCATATTCTTATTCTACCTAAGGCTAACTTACATAACAAATACACTACAAGAAACAAAGGAATTGAATTTTTTGCTGTATTTAAAAATAAATACACAACTGCAGATTCATCAATACACAATAATATTAACGTGCACATAACCCCGTCCAATGAAATTAGAACTTAGTCTTGTGCTCAGCATAACTTTAATAAGAATTGTTGTTTTTATCTACTTAAAATTGATATTTTCAGTCATATTGTGAATGAATGTGCATTGCAACAGCTATTTCTGTTGGTCTGGAATGAATGGATTGTGTATTTTGTTTGTTGATTCTACTCAATTCCACTGATTATGGAATGGATTTATCTGTGTCAATTCCACATGAAGTACATGTGGCATGAGCAGCAAAGGATGCATCTTGACTCAGCTGTTCTGTTATTGAATGTTTGGAATCACAATGAGGGATAAATATGAATTCTTTCAATTGTAATTATCAAAAAGACGCTACTGTGAATATAATTTTCATTTATTTGCTTGTCCAAAAGTTTTATTTGCATCTCAGTAAACATGTCCACATTGTTTACTTTATCATCTCTACTTTCAAATAGACAAAACAGCTATTTTAGTTCATCCATAAACAATTCTAATAAATTAAAATCTAAAATCTACTATAAGAATGTACAAGGTTTGTTTACAAAGTAGTTTCTAATGCAGTATACATTTTTTGGCACCTGTGTCGTGCATGTGATATCAAGGTGTTCACTATAGTAGAATGCTTCACAATTTTGACAATGTAAAGTTAATGGAGAAAAAAAGGAGTATATAATAAGCAGTAATACTTATCCCATATAAAATGGGTAGTAATATTTATCTTGAGTAAAAAGAGAGTTCTGCCAAAGAAAGTACTAAAATAAAATTCCTAAACTACAACACAGGAGAAACTGATAATTTCTGTCACTTTACAGACCTGAATTTGAAAGACTTGTTATTGAAATCAGCAGCTGACTTTTCCGTTTAGATTTATTACAGATGCACATCTCCCGATATCGTTGAATATCACTCGAATAAGTTATAACAGTTTTGGTTGGAACAATGGACATTGCTAGAGAAACTTTAAGTGAGCTAAAATGTAAACTTTTTGGCAGCATGTGATGCAGGATTGCTCAAGACTTCTCCATCTCATATGTTTACCATGAAAAATCTATTTGTACCAGCTGATGATGACTCTTAGGTAACTGTCAGAAAAGCGTAAATGACAATATTCAAAGGTCTACAAAAATTACTTGCGTCAAAGTTCATAAACTCATAGAGCTGTGGCAAAAAGGATCTGTGAGATGTTCAAGTGCTCCGTAAAAGCAAGCACCTTACTACACTTGGGCCTCTGTTGATTTAATGTTTATCTCAACAACTGAATTCATCTGGAACTGAAATCTCAGGTTTCAATAGATCGTTATGGCCTTTACACTATTTTCCGATGAAGATCATCTATATATGGCATCCAATTTTACTGCTGAAGAAAATCCAAGTACTTTTGAGACACCAAACACCACTTATGTAGAACCACTGAACTTCCACAAGTAGCAACATTCTCATTTACACATTGGAGGCAAGTAATCACATGACAAGTATCTTGTACCACTCAGACTTGGAAGCCCCTTAGATCACAAGACAAGCATCGTATACTCTGCCATGAAAGCCCCTCAGACCATATGTATAAGTCTCGTATGAAAGACCAGAAGTGGAAGATAGAACCTGTGACAACTGGATTAAAAGTGCAGAATGTTACTGCTAGACCATCAATGATAATGATGCTGTTGACAATACAATTAACTGCAATGACACTGATTTTACGAATACTCTTAGAAAAAATGATTCCTTGATTTTCATCCATTTTTAAAAACACAATTTATGATATAAAAATGTTTGACTTGCCAAATTTCTTTTTTTAAAAAAAACTTTATATTTGTCTTGCAACAAGGCATAAAAAAAAGACGTCGGTAACTGAAATATGTTCTTAGTGGTTGTCCATAAAGGATGTCTGAAGATAATACTTATTTTTCTACACCCCTCTTCCCTTGTCTGCTTTTGTTCGCACGTGGCTTACACACCCCACCCCAACCCCAGCTGTGGACTTCCCCATCTATCAGGGCTGATATGTGGGCCATATAATCAACCTCAGGCACTGGGGGCTAGACCTATGTAATAATGCCAACCCATTCATATATATTCTGTGGCACATATCTTACAAATTGAAATTAACAAATAATTTATACTTAGGTATAACCCATAAAGAACATCCGCAAAACATACTGGAATACATGCAGTAGGCATAAAGCAGCTCTTCAACACAGAATATCAAAGCAAACAAATACTAGCATGCAGACGTTTGCAAGGTCCTTTAAACCCTCCTCCTTGTCCACATTTGATCACCCCCTCCCCCCATCTTTGTGGACGTTTTTTTTACGGATAATACCTTAAAAGAAATGATATAATGTAAAAGTAGGTAGAAATAATGTGACATCACTTTCACAGGCATTAATAATTTTTTTCTGACAAATCATTTATCATAAGTTTACCACAGGTGATCAAAGATGTCAGCTACAAACTAAAATAAAAGCATTGCTTTAGTTTTCATAGTGATTAAAACATATTTATTCTACCACAAAACTTTCGTCTTTGCAAAAGAAAAGTGCATACGAAGGACTTCTGTGTCGGTAATTTTTTTGTGTCCCAAATAAAAAATTTGCGTGAAAATACGCATTTCCAAGATCCCTGGTTAAGAGACTGATCAATGACATCTAAAAATAATAAGCCAGCAAGAAAATTTGTGATTTCACAGTATCAGAGACATACATGGCTGACAAACAAAAGGAAACCAAGATTTATTATAATGAATGAAAACAAATAAAACTAGTATAATCAGACTGATTTCAAACTTGCACATCTTCTGTAATGGTACTGAACTATGATTTCCAGAAATACTGTTTACATACCCACCTTAAAGTACACAGCTGAACTGAAAAACAGTTTTCCAAGTGGATTTAGAATGGATTCTCTAAAATCTGAAAAGGAAATAGAAAAATGCAAAATATAGATCTTTTCATTAATACTTAATACATCCAGACACATTTGCTAAATAATCTCTACAAGACAAGCAATATCTTTGACAAGACGCATTTAATTTTATTCCTCTGCCATTGTAATAATAACATTCCAAATATAATAATCATTTCAAATACATCAGAAATTTGGAGAAGAAATTTCAGTGTCAAGTAATAACTCATTTACATGTGAGGTTGTTAATCATCAATTCAATGATTAACCAGCAAAGATGTCACTTCAACTGACATTAAAAAAACCTTGCTAAAGTTGTCAAGGCTCCATTATCTTCATCAATTACAGATCCTGTAGCCCTTCCAGTTCAAAATTAACTTACTTTCAGTGCTGCACCTTGCATCCAAACTTACTTTGTGTCCCTTTTTCCTCTAAATCTGAGAGGAAATTAAAGGATAACCTTACCTACTATGTCCATTTTGAATTTCGTGCTTATGATGGACAACTTAGAATAGACTTTGTCTTGGAATGCTGATCTGTTGAGCTATTTCTTGACAAATTGCAAGACCATAATTTTCATGCACGACATTTTTTTTTAATGATTTTTGAACCACATCTCTATGTGCAGTCTTAAAACATTGTGTGCAATTACATACTGTTCTACTAAGTCTTCAGCATCTACTTCTTTGATTACAGAAAATCCACTCTCTAAAGAAGCCTGCCCATGGTAAAGATCAATTTTTTTATAACATATAATACTGAACTTCCATTTACTTGCACACAATTCATCTGTCACTTTTGATAGGAATTAAACTTTATGATTTTCTTGCTAGAGAAGGTACTAGGGCCAGTTGGTAGGAGGATGGGAGTTTATGTACTAATAGTTACTTAAACATGCTGCATTCTTTGTTTCCATTTTATATTTAGCTATAATCGTGCTTACCATTTCCACTGGCATTATTTCTGATTATTTTAAACAAAAAATTTCCAATGGTTTGTGATTCCAAATATTTTGAAATGTTTTGTGCTTCTCACTTTTTTAAATACAATGTCAGTGCACCTTCATCCATCTTCACAAGATCCACATTCTTACAATAACATGCACAGTATACCTTGTATCTACAGCCCTTAATTTCTATGACACAAGTAAAGCTAACCTTTTACAGTTAAATACACTTTTCAGGAATGATGAAGCAAAATAAATATCATTCATGCATGTCAACCATTTCTAATGATAATCAGAAAATTACTTAGCCTTTTAATCAAAGTATCACTTCTGGCTAGAAATGGCAAGAGCAATTGGGCGTGTATCCAATTAAAAGTGTGGATAGTGTTAACCATGTTACCCTAGTAATCTGAACATTTTTCACAAGTTAGTTATATGGCAACCAGGGTACATTATTATTTTTTCTGACAAAATTTTTTTGGTTTGTGTTAAACTATATCAAATATAATTCTTTATGTTGAATGTACTTTTGATCATGTGAAATTCAAGTGCTTTTCAAGGTTTGTGAACTGTGTGAATCTGGTTTCATTCAAAGATGCCAAGGGAAAGGGGGAGTAATGAAGTGGTCTAGGTATATGAGGCAAGTTACTAACCAGTCTAGCTTGTATGGATTTTTAAGTTTAGTGGTATCTATGTTTGAGATAGTCCAATTGAATTTAATTCTTGACTATGATACATTTTTTTGTTCCTCCTGCTACACCAAGAAAGCAAATTTTTAGGTAAATTATATTTCTCTTATACTTACGCAATCACATTACACTTGGAATATTAGACAGCTATCACATATTTCACCCCTACTAAAGGACTAAAATTGTCTTGTTTATCAAATATAGACAAAGGGCAATAACTCTTGCCCATTACCTCCCCTTGACTATGCCAGGTGTCAGTAATTATTAGCTTCGCTGCTGCTATGGCAACATTGTACAGTTTCTCTTCTGACATTTTGAGTTCTATTTGAATAATCCAATGTTCATTTCGAATTTATTCTGTGGAATAATCATTCTGTGCAGGTTACATGCCATCAGTTTCTGCCAAATTTGAATGATTTTGTCTCCTTGAAGGACTTTGTCCTTTTAGACCATGTCACACCATGCTATTGTTGACCTCTGCAAGGTGATGATGAGTTGGTCTGACTTTTACTTTTTTGCTTGCTCCATTTGTAACAAAATTGCCTTAACTCATTAACCCCTGAGCCAAATAGCTAGGCAGTCCGCTACAGCATACTTGCAGAGATCACCTAGACCAGTGTTATTCATACCAGTGCCTGTATCCATGAGACTTGCTGACAGCACTTGGCTTGCATATTTTTCCAGAGGATTTACTTGCAGTAAATTGGTTATTTTTTATTTATATTCATTTAATTAGGCTGAAATTTGGCACAACAGTTCTCAATAAAATTATGTATATAATGGTATAAATTTCATACTATATGCAGAAATAAATTTCATGCATAAAGGTGAAAATAAATGATGTACTTATCAATTTCTTTCTCTTGCCATGAATAAATAATCCATAAAATCCATTAGGAATACACACACAAAATAATTAACACATGAAATAATTATATTTAATGTACACAGAAATTCCAGTTGTCATCTCATTTGTAAACTTAAACTTCCTGTGAATACTGTTTAAAGATTTTCCTTGCTCTTGAATTACCTTTCTTCCTTAGAATTCTTACTGAAAATCTAAAACCTAATGCATCTGTAGCCTAAAGTCTAGCCGACTTAATGAAATTTGAACTCATTTTCATCACATTCGCTGTCATCAATGGCCGTTTTGATGTTACTATCAATCTCATCTGATAAAAATCCTGAAAATTCTCTGTTAAGAGTTTCTCATATAAACGTCTGGTCCAACTGGATGATTCTCGTCAATTTGCATCATTTTGGGTCTAAATATCTTCACCATTTCTGCCGCTATCGAAATCAAATTTTTTCCATGTGTTCAGCAGTGTTCACTCTGTCTATGTAAGCTAAAATTGTATTGGTTCAGTTGCCTGGATAATTAAGAAATGGCTTGAAATCAACCAATGGCTTGAGATGACTTAACTAGTCGTGCAGAAAGAAGCCATGCTAAATACTGCCACTCAAACTTGGCACCCAGGATACAAGCTAGGTAAACTCTGCCACACTATCAAGGTGCTCGGGAGATGAGGGACAAAAAGTGTGATAAGTTATCAGGGCACCAGGGGTTAATTAATGAGTTAACAAGTTATTTACATTCTGCATTAAAAGTATGCTTGGTTTTTTTCCCTTCTATGTCACATTTCAAAGACGAGGAGGAAGTGACCCCGTCTTTCTGGTTCCTTCCCAAATCGGCTAGACTTTAGGCTACAGATGCATTCAATATTAACAGGCGATTGACAAGAATATAGCAGGGGATCATATGTCAGTTTTATACGGTCGAAGCTGGTTTGGGATGTTGTTCCTCTTTCTTCATTTTTTTTTATTTCACCTCATTGGTACCTTTCAGATTCAACAGAACTGGTTTGGGATGTCGCCCCTCTTTCTTCGTTTTTTATTTCGCCTCATTGGTACCTTTCAGACTCAACAGAGTTGGTTTGGGATGTCGTTCCTCTTTCTTCATTTTTTTTTTTTGACCTCATTAGTACCTTTCTGCCTCAACAGAACTGGTTTGGGATGTCGTTCCTCTTTCTTCATTTTTCTTATTTGGCCTCATTGGTACCTTTCATACTGAACAGAGCTGGTTTGGGATGTCGTTCCTCTTTCTTCATTTTTTTTTATTTGACCTCATTAGTACCTTTCAGACTCAACAGAACTGGTTTGGGATGTCGTTCCTCTTTCTTCATTTTTCTTATTTGGCCTCATTGGTACCTTTCATACTGAACAGAGCTGGTTTGGGATGTTGTTCCTCTTTCTTCATTTTTTGATTTGGCCTCATTGGTACCTTTCAGACTCAACAGAGATATGTGCCAATAGGAAACGTTCAGGATTATTAGGGTTATTAAGCATGGCTGCTATTTTGATGGTTTGGCTAATTTATACTCGATATGACATCATATTTTTTCGATTCAAGTCATTCAAACCTTGTCATCCATTCCCTTTCAAGACGACCCTATTTGGGTCACCATTGCTTTTGGAGGAAGAATAGAGTTCAGAGGCAGGCAGCTCAGGAACTGCCATTCCATCTTGCCACTCTCTACCCACACAGGTGTTTGGAACCACTCAACTCTGCCAGTGTGAAGGGACACTAAGCAGCCTCAGAACAAAAAACAAGTTGATGGAGCTTGTGCAAAAACCGAAATCCTTCATGGTTGTTCCTTATTCAGAAAGCAAATGGCAAGTTGAGACCCATCATCAACTTGAGTAGCCTCAACCAATTAATTATGCCTCCAAAAATTCAAGATGAAGAGAATGAAATAAAGTTGCCTCACCATTCGATGGGTGAGTATAACATCAGTCTCAATCTGACAATACATATTTTTAGGTCCACCTTGTGTCACAAAAGTTTCAGTTCTGCTACACAATAGTTTATTAATTCCAAGTTCTCCTCTTTGACCTGATCATCAGCAGAGTGACCAACCCTCAAAACTCGCAATTAGTGAAATGAGGGACAAAAATGTATATGATTGAGTGAATAAGAAGTCTTGTGAATCTTCAATCCTATCCTGTATGGATGTTCAGCTATTAATGGGATAGAGGGATAACATCAAATAGTTTCATTCTTAGCTTGTGCATAAGACATTTCTTCTAAATGATAATTTAGCATGATGCAGAATTTAACTAAAATAAATCTGAATTGGCAGCTGTTTTTCTAGTCTTTTAGATGTATGAAAGCACATACTTGTATTGAAAAAATAAGTATTATATAACATTTTGATATGAGATGTAGTGGAAGCTGTTGGCTGGCATGCAGAATCAACCTTCTCAAGTTTTATCAAAACCTTACACCTTGTTTGTTTGGTGGCACCAGGACAGATGGCCACCGGACCCAACTAGATCAATGAACACAGCTGTTAGCTTCTCTGGATTCACCAGTGAAATTTTGTGGGTACGATATTTACCACATGTGTTGGGACACAAAAAAAATTTTTTCTTTTCATATCCCAGAACTTATGGTGAATATTTTTTACCTACATCACATGTCCGAAGACTTAAGAAATAAAATAAATTGTGTTCAATTTGCACTCACCCACCCACCCTGGCCACACTGCATGTTACAATCAAATAAATATATAAAATGCTTATTTGATAATAAAATGAAAGAATCTAACCTTGTACTGTTATCAATTATTCCCTTTTTTGATTAGCATTTTATTAAAGGAAAAATATATCCATGAACTCCGTATAAATATCACATGCATCCATAGTGCTATCGCTTTCGTCAGACAATACAACACTAGACGTCAGTGTAAAAAAAAACAGTCAAGGCTGACATGAGGAAAAGCTTGACAATATTTATTTGTAAAGCAGCAAAGGGCCTTTCCAAGGAAAACAACAACATATTTCATATTAAGAGTGCAAACAGTTATGGATGTATTTTTAAGTAATTACAATGTGTAGTTTCTACTGTGCTCATCAATAGTTTTTTGCCAATATAAGTCATGTAATGATCATGAACTGCAAATAAACCTTGGCATTTATTAAAAAAACTAAGTTAGAACAGAAAAAGTTGAACTTGTTCTCATATACACAGACGATACTTTCTTACCTGAGCTCTTGTTTTTAGCATATTTGCATCTAGGAAGAAAAGTGTAAAACAAACAACACTCACAGCATTTTCTTTAAGTTTTCTTTAACAAAAATTACATTTTAGTTCGTTTTTTTTTTATGCAATTTGCAAATGATTTTAATGGTGTCCCACCACTAATGACTTGAAAAAATTGCTGTCACAGAACATACAGTGCATAAAAAAATTACTTAAAAAAATTATTTGTGTCCCAATATACAATATATATGGTAAATACAGTAAGATTTCAAAATTAATCTTTTTAACTGCAAGTAGAGTCACAGGTCAAGTGACCACAAGCAGAGTTGCTTATGTAATTAGGAGAACAGGTTTATTTTCATATGTGGAGTCAACAATCGCTCCAAAGAAAGGAATCTGAAGTCAAGGTTGGATGCTCAGCATTCTCTCCTTCTATTATTTATTCCTCAAATGTAATGTGATTGATGAACATATTTATAGAGGCAAATTTTTAAGCAAATTATGATTTAATTATGAAATTAATTAAAAACCTTTCCAAACATCATCTGATCTTATAAGTACGACATACAAATTATGATAAATCTAGGGGTAATGTTTGAAGTAAACAAAAATACTGTAAATTCAAGTATTGTTCTGTTATTATGCCACTATTTCCATTTTAAAATGCATATATGGTATGCACTAATTCACTGTTTTGTAATGGTATTTATTACACATTACTTGTATGTAGTTTTTTGGATTTTAATAATTTGAATATATTACCAGTAAATTAAATATCACCCATCACAAAATGAAGTGTCAGTGATGTTTACCATTTGTGTTTAATAGCAAGCAGGCTGGCCAGACTGGGCAGAGAAGTGTGCTGCTGATGATATAGAAACTAATGTTTGAAAACTGAAATCATAAAGTGTCAGAATAGTTGGATGAGTCTGTCGACAGCTGAGACTGCAAATATATGTGATAAACTTACTAGCTGGGTGGCTGGATGGGTGGGTCAACACAGAGTGTTAAAGAAATCACCTTAAGAAAAAAGCTGGCTGGGTCAGTAAGTGAAACTGCAAAAGTTTCATAAGCACTGCTTTGTCAAATTTATCATGTCAGGGTGGGGAATTGGACACATAACCTTTAAATTGCCAAGGAATGTACAACACAATTTCATTGCAGTTGCTTGTCAATATTATAGTGACAAAACTTTAAAATCATATTGATCATCCTTGGGCAATCGGCTACAATTTTTCTTCTGCATGAGGCAATTTAACAGATTGAGGGGGAGATAATCCCATATCCCTATCTATACTGGATAAAGAGGCATTGATAGGGTTTAAACTTAAAGTATCTTGTGTGAAGAACATTGGACATGGTGTCTTTTAAGCACATAGGAAGCACACCATGCTGATGTTAAGCATTTTGTGCTGGCAAGGCAGGACATGTGATTGTTTTCCTCAACCTTAAATTGCCAGAATTTACATTATACTGCCATATTGTCATAATCTGAGAATATAATGAGTAAAGCACACCAGGTTTAATTACAAGGGTAACTGGGTGAAGAAGGAAGCCCTTTCCAAATGTTCTAATTTAATTTCTGACCTATCAAACTCGTACTCATGACAATTTCATAATGATACAAAGATTGATTGGGACAGCCTCCAAAACTTGGAGAGAAAAAAATCTTACCATAGAATGTCAGTTGGACGAAAACCAACGAATATGGCACAATAAGAGATCTCTTAAAGCTTTAAACTTACACAAAATGTCACTTACATGAAAACTGATGGAGACGACACCTTGCTAGCAGCTTTAAAATCAAACATCGGTTGTCTAAGCCATTCCACTGACAAATGTAGCTGCTTAAAACTGCATCTAATACAGGAATACCTTCCTAAGAGAGAAACAAAAATAAACTTGATTTAAAGCATAATGTTCAGAAACTGGATCGTAAAACTAAATATGTCTGCATGAAAGCACTTATCTCAACTATAACCTGGTACAAAGATTTAAAAAATTCTCATACACCATCTCCAACTATTCAAAATAAGTGACAACACCCAACTAGTTACTGATCTGACTTATCTACATCTCAATGACTTTACCTTACTCTATTAGTCTTCAGCATTCTGTGACATACAGCTAGTCACTGACTGACTTTACCCTATCAGTGTGACAACATTAAGTCAATTAGTTTTAAATTTCACAATACTATTGTTTAACTTTAACAACTCCAAAAAACAAAAACATCATGTGAATAAATACTTCATCTATGATAAGGTTTAAATTCATAATTTACTCAGAGTGGAAAGCATTTCCCATTTTATGTTTTGTTCAAATGGACCATAATATAATAAAGAAGAAAAAAACAAAGGTATGAGAGTAAGTAAAGAACAAACTGTAATAAAACTGTAACCTGTTGCTGAGCTTACCTGTAAAAAATCTTGAAAACTCTTCAACAATCTTAACAATCTGGCAGTGTATTCATTCCCATTTTCTAATGGATAATCTAAAAGAACTGAAAAAAGGAAACAAAAGCAAAATATATAGTGCATCATAAAAACATGAAATAGGTTCCAAATTCTATAAGAAATTTTTTTCCCCCACAAAATCATTAAAAAATCTATTCACAGGTCAAACATCTGCTCAGTGGTGCATAAGCTATATTTCTTGCTTGCACAATATTATTAAATATTGCAATGAAGAACATTACTAAACTCAGCCATTCAGAAAATCCATAAACTTCCTCAATTATTTTTTATTATCCTTTTACTATAATTCTGAATTCATAGCAACAATATTTGGAACAGGAGGCAAAGAAAACAAGTTTAAACATTAAACTTGGGATGTCTTATACAAAAAGCTAGCAGAGGAACATTTTTCATGCAGAACACAGCTTTAATTAAACTTTGTCCAAATAAAGTGTCTGTTGTACATGATCTAAATCATTAAACCAAAGTTTGATCTATCTCAATTTCTATTAGATGAGTTGCACAAAATCACACATAAACCAATGAACATAAGCAAAGAGAGATTATCAGAAGTTGGTTGTTAGTAAGTTTATTTTTTAACATTACAGCCATTTAATGGTGGCTCTATTTAACCCACTACCAGGAACTTTGCTCTACATGGCATGAATGCTCTGAAACACGTTATTACAAATTTCATGTCTCATTTAAACTTAGAAGACAATACAATGTTATCTTCAAAACAAAAGAAGTAATGCAATTTCCTTGTGCAAAGAAAATCTCAACTAGAACAAATTTGGGCATGGGAATGAGAAAGAATACCACAAAATATATCACAGTGTGATTCCTGCAGATGCAAAAAACATGCTGCCATGGGTAAAAGTAATTTTTAGCAAAAGAGGAAGCCTACTGACAATACCCAGTCTAATTTCATTATTTAATTTTTTTAACACAAGGTGATAAACTTGAGCAGTTTGCTGATTCTGTTCTAATTTTATTTATTCCACCTTTTTTCACTAATTAAATGTCTACATAGAAATAAAAAGTTTTAAATTTGTTCCCCATGTAAAATTTAAGGAGACCAAAATATGGGGCAGTAGAAAAGGTGTGGGAGAAGGACATGGACATAGTTAAATATTTACCTACGACTTCAATATCTCTCTTCAACCCATCTTTATTTCTGGTACTGTTTGATGTAAAATTCATGCAAAAAAAATTATTAATTTTTTTCAATGCTTTTAAATAACAAAGATTTTTTTCCCTCTTTTTTAAAAATATTTCAGTGAAAATTATTGTCCTGTATAGTATAGTTGTCGATTTCATTCATTTTTCCTAACATGGCATAAGTGCATGTTACAGTAACCAAGTGTTTGTGTTGCCTTTGCTGTGAAAAAATATGTCTTGGGTTTCTGCTAATAAAATGGATCAACCAGTAAATAAATGTGAACAGTGGCTTTGACTTGAACAGCTAAAGCTTGTTCCAAGGCCACAAACTTGAGGCAAAAATTGCATTAGTTAAACCAAACATTAATATTGTGGTTTCTTTTATTTTAATTGTAGTACATATTTAAATTTTATTTCTTATAATATTTCTTAATCAAATTTTAGATTATTTTATTTTGATATTATACATGTAGCTGACCAGTGTATCTTGAAAATAAATTGCACCGGATATCATAAAAATGAAATAGAAAAACAACAAAAAACAAAATAAAACTGAGATGTATCCATGTGACTGATGGCTGTTACACAACTGAAAAATGTTTGATGGGAGGCATTTTGTTAAATTTAAAAACATGCTGCACTGGACTGTTGTTATAGGATGAAATAGGATGAACCATGGCATGTCAAGGCATGAACCATGGCAGGTCAAAGATAATGCAACAATCATCATTTGTGGTCTTTATGACTATTTGCAAAAGTTACTGTACACTAGGTGAAATTAGTGTTATGCATAAATAATTTGTCAATTTCTTTTGTGTCTATACTCTTGTTCTAACTACTAATCCAAATGAATTTAGCCGATTTGGGACAAAAGTGAGTGCAGATCCAGGAAAGTAGCAAAATTAAAGGTATGTTTTCCATAGTTTTCTGTAATTATGGTATGTAATATATAGATTGCACTTCTTATGCTCAGAGTACACTTTTTACCATTTATATTAGTCATAATTACACTTATACCTCTTTTGGGGGTTGGCATGTGTGAACCTACAACAAACCAGTTCAGGTTCACATTTAATACAATCTTCTTTTGACTGGGTACCCGATCATTAGAACTGATGGGTACCCAGTAAAAATTTCCCAAAATTATGACATCTCTACTCCTTACAACAGCCACCATCATCCCCCATGATCTATATATAAATTTGCAAGCCCAAATAAAAGATTTTCAAACACTGTAATCACAAAGTCATTCCTGCACTCTAAATTCTGTAACAAATCAAAGCATATGGTAGGTTTTGTGAGCATTTATGCCATCACAAATTACTGCAGTCTTGCTTTAATGAATTTAGGAAATATCCTTCTGTTCTTCAAAACTATACTGACTGTTGACCAAAACATATAAATTTGGGCATGGGTATGAAAATACCTTTGTGCAGATTACTGTTTGGAACAGATGGAATCTAATATAGTACTAACAATTTATCTTGACATCCTCAAACCCAAGGTAATATTGTCAACATAGGCAGATGTCAAAATAGATATTGGGGTGGAGGCAAAGTAAATATAAAATTTCATATACACGTGTGTGTGTGTGTGTGTGTATGTGTGTGTGTGTGTGAGATTCAGATTTTTAATCCAGCTTTAACAATTTTTCAGTCATATGGCTACGGTGTCTGCAACATGGCAGTTTATAGTTATGTCTAGCATTGGGGCATCATGCTGCAGGCATGTAGCATGATGTCCCACCCAATCACATTATCTTGAAACCAGGCCAACCAGTCCTAATACTAACCTCTCAATGCTGAGCACCTAGTAAGGCAAAATAATAATATAAATACTTCTCAAACAGAATAACTATTGGTTGTCAGTGAATTTTAATTAACATCTAATGCCATTTAAGGCAGGCTCCATATAACTCTTTAGCCACCAACCCATTGTTTTCAACTGCATGTATGCTTTAAAAACATTTTATTACTAATTTCAGGTCCCACTTAAACTTGGAAGACATTACGATGCTATTATCAAAACAGAAGAAATAATACAATTTACTCGTGCAAAGAAAAAGCTCATCTCAAACAAAATCCAGGCATGGGAAAGAGGATGAATACCAAAAAATTGATCACTTGTACTTCCTGCAGATGAAAAGGACTGCTGTGGCCACATGTATTTGTTTATTTTTTTTAGTAAAGAATATGGAAACACCCAGTCCTATTCTATATTGTTTTAAATATTTACATTTGATAATCTTGAGTGGTTTGAAATTTGTTCCCTTGCTGATTCTGTACTAATTTTATCTAATCTATTCCATCAGCATCTTCTGACACTGGTGAAATATCTCTACATAAAGAGAGGCATCACAAATTTGTTTCCCATATACAATTTAAGGAGAGATGCTTCCAGAATTGTATCTAAAGAGGGGGACCATCCCATTTGTCACCAAAATACACATCTCCCTCTATAACTTGTGCATAACGGGGCCCACAAACATAGACTGCACTATAAGCGAGGGAGCAAGAGCGACCTCCAACCTCCAAACAAATTTGCTTAGACATTGAGAAAACAGCGGGGGGTGGGTGGTAGGGAACTGGGCTATTTACTGACTGAATGCTCATTTTATAATCTCGTCGATAATAATTTTTAATAACATGCCTTTTCTAATGAAGTTGTTTATTATTCTGTTTAAATAACATTTATTTTCAAAATGTTCAACATGTGAAAGATCATTCCCACTGCTTTCAAAAACCATCACATGCAAGCGAAAACATCCGTGAATTATGTCAATGCTTTTTTTTCTTGATGAGCCTGGTTCCCAGAGTGGTCTTTAATAGTATCCTGCTAAATCTTGAGTGACAAGATTGGGGAACTAGACTAACTGTTAATACACCACTAAAGGGGCCCCAAGTGGCTGAGTGGTCTAAAGCATTGTCTGTTACGGATCACTGCCATCTCACCTCCAGTCTATTACATTAACAGACTTGGAAAAATATTCACTATTTATTCTGGTGACACTTTTTGATAAATTGGTGACAAAATACTGCGGTTGGCGATTTTTTGGCGACTACTTTTTAAAAGCCAGGACCATCTCTGCACATTGAATTTATGATGATTACACTTGAAAGGAACTAAAGGACAGAACTAGAACATAAATTTTAATTGATAAAAAAATTATTTTATTTGCATTTATTTATTAAAGTACTGTCTCTACTGTGTAAGTGACATTTTCATTGATCAAAATTTCCTTCGATATTGTTAATTGAGGTGTACTACCATTTGGAAAGAAAATGTAAAAAACTGTATGACTTATTCTTAAATTTGATATTTCATAATGTTGATCAAATTATCAGGTCCCATCTACCATTTAAGATGGTTAAACGAGTAATATATAAAAGTTTCCATTACTAATTTTGATCACGATTTTCTTCAAGTTCAATAAATAGGGATCAATTATTTTGGTATTTTATGGTTCCAAAACTTGGATCCACACCTGACCCTGCATTATAAGCAGGTGCATAAGTTATCAGTGTTTGAGTTATCAGAAAGTGGTGTAAAAGGGGGGAGGGGTTAGAAAAATAGGAGAGAAACATGCAGTAATTTTATACAAAATGCACATTATACTCAGGAAGGAATGTATTTTATAATTTAATTACGATGCTTAAGCTTGGACAGTAAATGGTTAATCATGTCAATAATAACTTTAAATTAACATACCTGTAGGCGCCTAACTTTAAAATAAAATTGGAATGCTTTAATGCCCACCACAAGGTGTCAATGTGGGGGAACTTACTTACCCTCATGCAGAGTGGCTTGTAACCAAAACTGGAACCTAGTAACAGCTACTTTGTCAGAACTGTAAGATATCACATGCTGCAGGAGTCGACTCTTCAGCACAGCTCCCATCTGATTGGGAAACTGAAAGGATACATATTTCAAAATAAACTTTCAAGAATAATGTAGAATGAAAAAAGAATAATGCATTCAAGGAAATCTTTCGATCAGGGTTGTATGAATGACTTTAACTCTTTTACAATGTGTAATATCCAGACCTATAGATCATAAAATTCAAAGGTTGAATTTAAAATTGAGTTTTCACTTGCAACCAATCAAAAGTGATCTTCAATAATAAAATTCTCTATGACTGGTTGATACAAAATCTCAATCCTGACTAGTTTCCAGGTCCAGTGCAGGTGTAATCAAGACCTCTCTACATTGTACAAATGGATGTCGACTATTATTGACTTTTCATCTTCTGTAAATCCTATATAGTAAGATTCAAAACATAAACATAACCCACAAATAAAACTAGCCCCCATTGCCATTTTTTGAAGCTGAGTGTAATTCCAGCATACAAAAACTAACCAATGTCAGAACTACTCCGATATTTATTAAACCATACCAGTAACTATTACATTCACTGTAAAACCATGCCATGTATGGTTTCTGAAAAGCTTAAAATAACTAGATAATGAATAAGAGTTATTGCTCAAAAAACAATTTCAGTAAATGCATAAGTTTGGTAGTTTATCTAGTAATTAAGCACTTACATGATTTATATAAACTAATATGATGGTTAAAGCTTCCCTTAAGCTCAGTGCCAATCATCCATGCCATTTTCATGCACTCACTCACTTCTGTGTAGATTTACTACAACAGCTCAAGTGCAGTATGGTCAATACTGTTGGCATGTTCTGTAATTCTTTCCATTTGTTTCATAATTTACATCCAAGAAAGAATGAAAACAGCAGTCCACTTTAATATAACCTGTGACCAGACAGACACTCTTCAACCTGATAAATTTCATATCAACCAGATGTGGCTACAATTTAATCTGATGTTAAATTCTAGGGATATCTGAAGTCAAACTATATGTAAGTATTTCCAAAGTCTAAAATCTTAGAGATGGGAATAATAAATGGCTGAAAGAACTAAGGGTATCAACATTTGTCACAACTTTGTACTATTTACTTATAAACAAGAGTCCCTTAAAGGGGCTGATGCTCTATTGGGAGAATTTTTTTTTCTAGGAATTCAAGATAAAACATTTGTTCCATTTAACACATTGATGTTGAAACCAAACTCTGATAGCCTTGATCCATTGAAACATTTTCAAATTAGCTACTTTGGTACACATACTTTATGCCAGTTTGATGACACAGAAGTGTTTCGGTGAAAACCCCTTCATAATGATCATTCATTCAATTCAGAGGGAGTTGTAACAAGATGATTTTAAGAAAGTTGGGGTGGCAGTCATATTGGCTGTATGACTGGCTTTACTTTCATTTAGGATTTCCCATGTTTATATGACTATATGTACAAGCAGAGTTGAGGCAAGAGTTTCAAGTGGCTGCCATACTGGATGTCAGAATGGAATCATTTTTCTTACATGTATGACCAGTTAGGCTTCATAAGGCTTTCAGTGAAAATTTCATCTTGATACAGCGTTATATTCAAAAGCAGTAGTAATAACTAGATATAAAAGATGACTGCTGTGTCTCAAAATAGGACGTCAGTCTGACACCATTTATATAGCAACAACTTCACTATTCCATCAATAACTCATGAAGCTGCTTGTAATGCAGGGTTTGGCATGCATCCCATTTTTTTTCAGCTAGAAAATACCCTAAAATTGACACCACTCTGTTGAACATATAGAAAACTGTGATCAAAATTGATAACTGATACCTTAATATACCACTTGTATTAGTGTCAAAAAAGGCAGACAGTCCTGAAAAATTGATTTAACATTATGAAAATCTCAGTTTTTAATAAGTCATATTTTTGCTAAATTTTCTTTCCAAACAAAATTCCTCGTAAATATATTTTGACAATGACAGTTGTTTCACGAAATATATGTCCCTAATTTTTAAGAGGACATCATCTGGCTGTAAACCAACAACAAAAAAAATGGATCTGATACACAATGTTTTTATATACAAGTGAAGACTGTTGAAGCCAGTTGGAGTAATGTTAACAATGACAACTTTGTTAAAAAACACTTCATAGACATATTACCAACATGATTATTCAGCCATTAAACAGCCAAGTTGCATTCCCACCTGTATGATGTCCAGTATGGATGGCATCACCTTTTATTGTTTGAGGGTCCCTTGGTAACTTGCACCCTTGCTTAGTGCTGTTTATATTTTTGGACCCTGATGTGTTTATATTTTTGGACCCTGATGGCAATGCAAGTTACCAAGGGAGATGTAGCTATAGGAAGTCTTAAAGTTGAAATCCCATGTTTAATAAATAAACATTGGAAATCCCATATTTATTTAGCCTTTGAGTGGAAATCCAATGTTTATATGACCAAACTTTCTGTAAGAGATTTTTAATATGACCACTGTGGTGGCCATATTGGATGTTAAATCAGTGTCATGTTTATTTAGCATTTACTGCACATCCTATAAGAAGCCTTTCAGTGAAAACCCCATGTTGATATCCCCATTAATTCAGAAGTAGTGATAAGATTTTCAAAACAGCTGTCATAGTGGGTATATTGGACTTCAGATTGGTATTGTTTTCATTGAGGATTAACAACACATTATAAGAAGTCTTTTCCTGCAAACCGCATGTCGATAGTAGCATCAATTCAGGAGGATTAGCAAGATGTACAAGATGGCAGCTATGGGGGAAATAATTAGCAGCTCAATTTTCATAAGAGACCCACTAGACCATGGGATGAAAGTCTGTAAAGTTTCAACACAATCTGAAAGTAGTTTCAGTGAAGTAGTGATAATAATCTTGACCTAACAGACAGAAAGACAACAGATGACAGTCAGATTGACAATGGACAACAAACAGACTATCCATAAGCTCATTTGGTCTATGACTGGATAAGCAAAAAATGAGAAGTTAGTCATGGTGGCAATCAGACCCCTACCCTGAACATTGATAATACAGGTATTTATTTGGCTAGATTCTGTAATACTTGAAATATGTCAATCAGCAGTTTCCAGAAGTCCAGTCAGTAATTTTAACCATCTCTAAAATGTTTGCCGTACTATTATGAATTAAAGTCTTAAATAAGTAAGAGAAGAGCCAAAAACAACACGTTTTGTAAAATTCAACCAATAATATACCTCCCTAGCATACAAAGTGAAAATGAAAAAAATAATTTACAATACTGCGAAATCAAATCCCAAATAATCCTAGAATTACTAACACAAGTCCTAATGAATAAAGTTCTGACTAAACGTTAGTGGTATTCCAAATGATTTCCAATGTTGAAGGTGTTGATGTGCCTGTAGTGGCCAGTAGTCTCTAATGTACGAATGACAAAATCAAATTCTTCCATATTACATTACAGCTAGAGGTACATAGCTGTTTTATTTACTTTGATCTATGTGCTATGACTTATCAATGATATACAAATTGTGGTAAATTTTATGAAAATGTACACACTTTTATGATTGTTTCATGTTCATCAAAGAATGATGATACTAAAGGCTAAAATTCTGAATACAGACTGAGCAAAGATCATCATTAATCTAATTTACTTTTGTGTTTTGACCAAACAAAATCATAATTTTCCACCCAAAGGAGTTGCCATCTTCATTGTTAAGGATTGGCAGATTTGTCTTTTGTTTTCCAAGAGCAATCCAGGCCAGATAATTCTTTAAACTCTGAAAATGGCTTGGGTTAAGAGGGAATTTTACCCAGCAGCTAAGCCAGTGCTTTGGGTTATAGACCAAAAGACATTTTTCCATCTTCCAAGGAGGATGGGATTCACAAATAGCAAACAAAGTTATACTAATGTAAGGTGATCAGGTAATGTATTGTGTCAGAGATATTAGTAAGTATACCTGTAGCTAGCATCACTAGTCACAACATCTAACAGGATTTACATTTAATAGTCTAACTCATAATCAAGCATGCTCGATTCATGTGCACATGTAATACACCTAAAATGCTTCATAAATAATTATAACACTGAAATAAACATCTCTGTTGGAGAAAACTGCCAGTAAAATCAATACATTGCTATTGTAAAGCTGGAAAACGTATTTAAATGTTTAGTATTCAAAACATGCTGCAACGATAAACATTTTCAATTGAAAAGTCTGTAATGTTGTTATCTCTCAACTTGATGTAATTCTTGAAATTTCTTTTCCATTCCACATGATAGCAATCACATCTCCTGCCACAAAACCTACTCAAATTGGCATGTGATGTCCAATACATGTAATTGTGTATCTTCTTGTTTTTATTCAGAAAAATATGAATATTCTATTTTATTATTCTCTGTTGATTATTAACACTTTTTATAAGGCTTATTTCCTCTTTTGTCTTCAACATGCATCATTTAGATGCCATTTTAAAAAATTCTATTCAACAGTTTAATCATGCTGACACTCTGAATAAAAAAAATGTCTGCAGTTTAAAGCATCTGACATACTGCTGTGAAGTTAGTCTGGTTCCCTGACTTATTCCACTATTTCTAATCTGAAACCAGATCCAAATCAAACATGGATGAACCAATTATCTGGATTTTTCTGCAATTATCATTTTTCCATAGTTTTGCTTTTATGACGTAAGTCTGTATTTTAAGGGTAATTTTTGTAAGACTTATGGCAAAATCTTAAGGGTTGGCAGGTCTGACATGAATGGAAAGGTATATGTATGGATCAAGGGACACGCATGTGCATTCACAAGTAATTGTTATGGCAATTTATGCCAAGGAAGCTAAAATATGAAGTAAAAAAAATACAAGTATTTAAGTATAACTGACACCTACTTCTATTTTATCAATGCTTTCAAGCAACTTTCCAAAAGTGGAGATATGAACAAATGGTACAACAGTCCCATTAAGTAAATTCAGTTTACTGAAGCCTCCTTTGGCAAAGTCAGCCCTTGATGCATTGGAGTGGATATCTGGAATACAATCTAACTTCCTCCTCTTACTGGCCTGTGAAGAAACAAATTTAAAAATGGCATTAACATATAAACATTCTGTCCAAGAATTAGTAACTATTATTAAAATATATAGTAATTTATTCTCTAAAATATGTTGGGTGTCATTACTGAGGAATTTAGTTTATTGACTCATCCTCAGCATGATATTTTAACGATTAAATCATAATCACTTATCTTAATATGCAGACCCTTTATATTTCTGGATACCACATTGAACAATTTCAAATAGCACATAAAATTATTGTATATAGCATTTTTTTTAGAGCCCCCCCCATATTAACACGGAAAGTAAACTAAAGAATGATCTACCCATACAAATAAACAACAACTGCTGTATACAATCGTCTGAAAAGTTCCATGGAGAACTAATTTTACCATTGAAAATTTGTTATTTCTCACTTTTGTACTCTTTAATAATTATTATCAATGTGTAATGATAGGTTGAGAATCAAGACTGGTGAATTCTTCTTATATATTACAATTAAATAAGGTTTTCAATCAATGCCCATTTTCCATTGCATTGAGACATTATAACTGGAGATAGATAATGCCAGGAAAAAAACATATTCCAATAATGCATGTTTATACTGCAAGACATACCAATATGATTGGTCATTAACAATATTTATAAGTGAAAACTCCTACCAGACACAAAAAAAATTGCATAAGAGTTTAAAATAATTAAATGTTCATATGCTGCAGTACAATCAAGACAAGGAACAAAAATAAGTAAAAATGTATTAAATTCATAAATTTTCACATTGACAGATGTCTTGCATTGATTTGAAAAAAATGAATGAATATATATATATATATATGGATGGTCTTGAAATAAGTAATAGAAGAGTGAAAAGCAACAAGCTTACTAAACTTTAATAATTTATTCCCCTAGATTATAAAGTGAAAATGTAAATAAAGGAATATGTTGTGATGTGATTATGATTTTTATCATATCTGTAAAAAAATTTCAGTCATATCACTATGATGCCTGCAGTTTGGCAGTTTATAGAGATGTCTAGCACTGGTTCATCATGCCGCAGACATGTAGCATATTGTCCCACCCAGTCAAATTATCCTGACATCAGGCTGACCAGTCCTAACACTAACCTCTTAATGCTCAGTACCAAGCGAGGAAGCTGTTAGTATCATTTTTGTAAGTCTTTAGTATGACTCGACTGGGGATCTAACCCACGACCTCCTGTATCTGAGGCGGGTGCTCTAACCACTAGGCCACTGGAGCGGTAATAAAGGAATGTATGGTAGTGCAAATTAAATTACAAATAATCACAGAATTACTAACACAAGCCATAATGATTACATTTCTGAAAAAACTTTCATGGTATCCAAAATAAATCCAATGCTGCCTGTGATAGACTGTGTCACAGTGATGTGCCAACAGTCTTTTGTTTGATCACAATAATATATTCAAGTAATATATCCTTATCTGGGTTTTACTATCAAAACCAAATATATATTTTCAAATATGTTATTTTAGATGATGAGCACTTTGTATTTCCTGTGAATAAATAATTTGAATAAATAAATTTCAGTCCAAATTAAATACTGAACACAACAATAATACAACTGATTCTGCTCAGATCTCAGAATGAAAAAATAATTTTTCCAGTAACAAGACTATAGAGTCCTCTGCCTGAAATCTAGTTACAACTGGAAAATTTCATTCTGGAAGGTTCCAAATGTTTACAGGATAAAATTAGAATTAGAAGGTCAGTATATATATTTTTAATAAAGAACATGGAAAACATAATGTCCTTGACCAAGACCAAGATAAATATGTTTACTTCTATTAATAATGATCTTAATATTAAAACCATACTCTTGGAAAAAGTATTAGCTATGTATTAGCTGTTTACATAAATTTTTAAAAATCAATGATGGTGGAACATACTGCTGATCAAGCATTGATGCCATGTATATGAATCACATTTTATTTATACAACATTGTATGGAGGCAAGTCATGAATGATGAAACTTGCAATGTGGTAAGTGACAGCTGTTAACTAGTGTACTAGCTATTGTTGGTTGTCAACCCGAAACATTCATATTGTCTTTACTGGAACCTTCAGCTGTTATGCCTGGGTTTATATCATGTGCAGCAATGGTGAATTGCAAATGTGAAGAGGTTTGTCATTCCACCTGCATGTTTGATTTTGGTTTTGCACATTGTCATATTACACACACAGTTGTATTAGTGCTAAACTACATTTTTAATACAAAATCATTCCTATCAGAACTAACTGTCATGAGTTCTTCATGAACTCATATTTTCAAGGTTTTCAGTAAGGTGTAACAAAATATCATTTACCACTACTGTCAAGCTAGAATTTAAAAGTTCAGAAGCATGATTCAAGACTGATGCACTGACAATAAAAATCAGGTTCAATAAAAGGATTGTAAAGTATACTTAGACCATAGATACCTACAATAAAATTTCCAAAATGCACTTCTAAAAGCCTATGAATCTCACTGTATTCTTGCTATCTTGCCATTTAAGACATTCATGCAATCCATTGCTGTTTTCAATTTTTAATTTTTTTCTATAAGAATCTGAAAATTCCTTTTTATTCTTATGTACTATTAAAACTTTTTAAGATGTTTTGTCTCCTTTTCATCTTGAACATGTATAACTTGTTTGAACCCATTTTTTTAAAATTCTGTGAGCAATGGCTTGATCATGAAAACATATTGCATGAAAAAATTTATGCAATTTCAAGTATCTGAAGTATTCATGTAAAATTAGTCTGGTTCCCGGAATAACTGCACTGAAAATGGAGAAGCCATTATCTGGATTTTACTGCAACAATCATATTTCTATAATTGTCTTTAATTCTGAAGGTCTATATTTTAAGGGTCAAATCATATCGGTTGGCAGGTTTGCAATTCTAATGGTAAAAAACAGAACTTCATTCAATATTAACTCTGACATGATAATATTTACAGATGACTGCAAATGTTTAATCCTTTAGCCAGTAATCCTAATACATCAGACACTATTCCATTTAAGACATTCAGCTGGTTCAGAAATTTCAAGCAATATTATGCCACATGTTGGGAAAACAAAAGGATGAAATTGTGTACATCATCAGTGTTACACATTTTACTGTGGTTTTGAAACATATCACAAGTCTGTGAATATGGTTACATGTCAATCATTGTACTGACACTTAATATATTTGGTTTGGCTCTTACTTCAAGAAGACATTCTCAAAATGTGATGATATAAGCAATGATTGTCTTCTTCAAGGTCCCTAAAAATTAGATGTGGTTCCTACTGTACTGGTTTTAAAATTAGGGTAGGCAGGTTGGTTTTTTTTTTTTTTAAACCAAAGGGAAAAAGTGCAATGATAAACAGGAATGGTCAGCAAACCAGAATCATTCCTTTTGGCCTAATACATAGTTAACTGTACATGAAAATATCTATGATCAAAACCAATTTTTTTGCTGGATGTGTTTTATGTTGAATATATCCTTTAAATAGGAAATTATGCACAACAATGAAAAAAATTCAAAAAGCGGTGGTTTTTTTTTATAATCTGGAACGTTATAAGTGTTTTTTACTTGCAACCAATGATACAAAGAAATCTAGATTAAGAAGCCCATTTCTATTAGCCTTTAACTTAATGTGTTTAATAGATTAACACAATAGATTTTATTTTACTGGACATCTGCGAAAAAAAATGTGATTCTCATGTGCACAATAAAATACTTAGGATGGAAATTACTTGTTTACATCTATAAACTTTAATAAATGGTACTATTTTAATTTCTTTTTAAAACTGATTTGAATATCTGGATCTATCTTTTAATAATCAACTGGACTATATATAATATACTTTTTTGTTTCTTTATTTGAACAGGAAATAAGTAAAAAAATTTGTAGGTATTACAAAAAACTTTTATTAAAGAAAAAGTTGTGTGCGATTTGGATATTAATATAGATTTAAAATTTTTTCAGTCATATCGCTATGATGTCTGCATTGTGTCTAGCACTGTGGCATCAATCTGCAGACATGTAGCATCATGTCCCAACCAGTCCAATAATCCTGACATCAGGATGACCAGTCCTAGCACTAACCTCTTAATGTTGAGGACCAAGCAAGGCAGCTGCATGTACCATTTTTATAAGTCTATGGTATGACTTGGCCAGGGTTACAATCCACAACCACCTATATCAGAGACTGACGCTCTAACTACTTAGACCATCAGGGCGGTCTAAAAGAAAAGGAAAAAAATCTTTACTGTATACCCATATCTGTCTCTTTCTTTAAAGTAAATATGTCCAGATGGTTACTCACAGCTGCCATGTATGAAGTATCTAGTTTTGGTTGAAGTCTTTCCAATACAGTATCATTTTGACTTCTTTCCAGTGGGTTGCTCTTCTCCTGAATCAGGCGTACCATAGCACCCCATTTTCTGTCATAAGTTGGAAATAAGGACTGCAAAACACAATATATATATATATATATATATATATATATACATATATATATATATATATATATATATATATATATATATATATATATATATATATATATATATATATATAATATGGTTGATAATATATATTCACAATTATTAAGTGTGAAAAGATAAAAAAGTGCCGCACATTGATATGATTCATAAAACATTGCCTACAATACTATACAGTACTATTATGCATATTAACTTGGTGGTTCAAATGCCATCCTCATCACAAAAATACTCCCAAACAGACTACCTGTTAGATGTTAGTAATTTAATTTAAACCTTTCAGACATTACAAGATTGTTTGGATTGGATTCTTGATTCATCATGGTCACCATGCCATTTGTTTTCCACCGCATGAATGCTTTAAACATAGCTTATTACTAATTTCATTGCTTCATTTAAATTTTGGAAGATAGTATGGTGTTATCTTCAGACCAATAGTGCAAGGAATATCTTATCTAGAACAATTCTGAGTGTGGGAGCAATGATAATTAATAACAGCATTAAACCCTACAACAACAATAACATTAATTTAAAAAATATATTCATTACATTGTACATCTTGCAGATGCAAAACAACTGCTGTGGCCTCAGGCATTTCTTTCAGCGAGTAAAAAAGAAAAATTAATGAGAATACCCTCTCCTCTTCTACATATTATCACAAGGTGACAAACTTGTGCCATCTGAAAAACTCGTCCCCCTCCCCCATTTCTCTGCCTGTGATAGACTGGTTACATATATACATATATCTACTTGGATTAAGTTTGGATGCCAATACTTCCAGTGTGTCAATCAGCAAATAACTTACATTCAGTTCTGATTGGTATTATTATTTACTCTGGACCAGAACAACTGCAACATTTTTAACTGAATTTAATTTCATTAAACATTAGAAGTGTAGTATTCAAATTCAGTCCAAGTAGGATAAAATACAAAGCTATGTCGAAATTTCACATACAAGTCATTATTAAATCCTCAGTAAAGTACCTCAGTCATATATGGGGAACAAGTCTAGAATGCCTCATTGACGCTGATGCATGTTATCAGTGGCTGAAAATACCACTGAGAAAAAATAATTAGCGTTGAACTGATGAGAGGTTGAGGAGATAGATTTTGAACCATGTCACCTTGTTTTAACTTTTGGTAGGTAAAAGTGGCTTTTGTCAAATTTTATTTCCGTAACAAAATAGAGTACCTGTGCTTGTAATGCTGTCTCGAATAAATTTTCACTTTAAAGAATAAAAAAGAAAATGAGTACTAATTATTCATTAATAATGAAGATAATTATTCATTATTACTGAAGATTAAAGTAACTTGTATCAGGTATCACTTTGTGTCAATTCTTCACATCTTGTATTGACATGAAAAAATATTCATATACCAATATATAACAGTAGTGTTTACCTATTTTAAAAAATTCAGCACTATACAAAATGTTTATTACAAACAAAGTTTTTATCAAGGAATTAATATTATATCCTTTTACCTAACTGAGACAAAAGTGAAACCCAGTAAGGGACTAACTCATATTTTGTCCACAAAGTAGCATAATTTTTTTTTTAAAAATGGCTGAGTTTGCTTGAAAAACAAAAATGGTGATTGACAGAAGACACAGGACAATGGACATAGAAAATTTAAAAGTAAATGATGTTCTCATTTGAATACATTCCCCAATCACATTATGTTAGAGGAAAATTAGCCTGCAACCTCATAAATCTAGCCCTACTAAAAGATAAAAATGGTCTTTTTCTGTATATATCAACAATGGGCTGTAACTATTCCTCATTACCTTTACTTTGACACCACCAGGTATTGTCAGTTTTTAGCTGAGCAAGATTCTAATGAGGATGCTTGCATGGTTGGTGTGGTTGGAAGGGTTTTAAGTAAAGTAATTGTCTAAGCATCCTTGAAGAAACATTACTTCAAAATTTGCTTTCTACACTGAGCATCTTCCACCATCACATGACATTAGAGAAAAAGTAATATGATGGATGATATTCTTGGTCACACTAGAAAAAAGAGACATTTGCATATTCCATTTCTTGTATCCATGCATTTTAAGTTGTAATTGATAGTGCAAACAGGATCTTGCATGGTTACTGTTCTTGACCTGTCTATGGAAGACATCAAGCAAGTGAGGACTCTGGTTACAGACAGGCAGTAACCTATTTTGGGTTACAAAGCCAGGTTGTGTCATGAGAACCACCAAACATACCAGCAGAACTGAACAGGGTTCAGGTCAATATAAAGGGCATGTAGCTCACTTACCGTGCATGTGGAGGCTAAAGTTATAAGGAAACATGACTTGTACAACAGTGACTTTAGCGAAGTGTGGGCTAAGGGTTTGAATGGATTCAAATCAAGCCAAGTAAAACTCCAGGATTGGTTAAATTTGGAAACAGTGCTGGATTATGTTTGACTGAAACCGAAAAGTTCTAAAAGATCCTATAAGTCTATATCCTGCCCAAATTCATGTCTGTCATGTATCCAATATCATGAGGTGGTAGCCTTTGATAGAGATGGGGCCAAGAGTTTCTCCTCAATGAGCCAGAAAAAGTTGTTCAGTTGAGTGATTAATGCACACAGAGAGATGATGTTGGAATGGCACCAGTCCCTGAAAACACGCCATATTCCCTTGTAAGCTTTCAGAGTGGAGGCCTTCTTGCTTAAGATTCTAGTTATAACTGAACATTTGAACTGTCTCACAAGGCTGTCCTGACATGAACCTAGAGTGTAGAAAAGGACAGTCCAGGTAGGGAAGGAGCAACTGTAACTGGTTATTGGAGAAGAGTTGGGTTGGATGGAACCCAGGATTTGTCTCATCTCAGAGGGGCCAACAGAATCATCTTTCAATTTCAGTCTTAGCACCGTGGGATGGGAGGCAAATGTCCTTGACCACTCTGAAATGACTTAAAGGCATCCATGGTCCAAGCTTTTGGGTCTGGAACTGGAGGGACGAAGTTGAATAGTTGTGATACCACATCATCACAAATAGGTAAATCATCAAATGCCCAAATTGTGTGCAAATATGAGTGATTAATCGATGGAGAGACCATTCCAGTGTGAAGGACTTGACCTCTTCTGGATAGTGTTGGCAAACACATTGAGTCTGCCCGGCATGTGTCTGGTTGAAGCATTGATATGAAGATTGTAGCACCAAAGTAGACACTGCCAAATCAGAACAATATGGTTGAATGATTTGGTGCATCCGTGTTTGAGGGATAAGTTACAATAGTTGTCAGAGGTAATGAAGACTTTTGTCTTTAGAGTCGATCTTTTCAGAAGTGAAAGGTGTTGATGAGTCTTGATTTCTAGAGTGCTGAAATGTAGAGGCCATTCCCCCAGCTCCCACATGTTGCTGACAGTAGTGAAGGTTGGCAACTGGTGTGCACCCCAATTGTATGCACTGGTGTTGGTACAAACAGTTATTTCCACTTGGGGTTTCTTTAGCAGCATTCCAATGGTCAGCCAAACTGGGTTATACCATTGACAAAGGAATGATCAAAGCTTGGGCCTGACCATGACAGTTTGAACTGAGGAGATGCAAAATCTCTCTTGATGAAGTCCATGTCCAGTGGGAACTGACTCTACAAGCTTTAAGATTCTTATTACATGAACATGAAGTCAAATCCGATTCTGGTTGCTTAAAAATTCCATGTCCAGATGGACAAAATTCTAGGATGGACAGTGGGCTGACTTTTTTAAATATAACTGTTGCCTTTCCTGCTACTTTCAACAATGATCAGAATATCCCTTGTTTGCTTCTGTATTGTTAAATCATTTTAATAGGCATATTTGTCCCTTTTGTCCTGACCTGTTGCTTGTTGGATGACATTTAAAAAAAAATAACCAACAGCTTGATCAATAAAATGTTTTGCATAAAAAAGTCATGCAGTTTAAAGCATCTGAGGTATTCCTGTCAAGTTAGTCAAGCCAGATTTGAATGAAAAACACAGACAAGTCAGGATTTAACCGCAATCATGCTTCTGTATGTCCATATTTTAAGGGTTATTTCTGTAAAACTTATGACAAAATTGAAAAGCTTGACAGGTCTGTTGCATATTAATCTCTACAATTACAACACTTTCACTGCAAGATTATATTTCTGTTCTATTATCTTGACTTTGAATAAACTGATAGATCTTCCTTATCTTTCTGATTTGCTCTGTCATGAAATCCTTTATCTGATTAAAGCTTGACTGATGTAAAGATTTCTAGCTTCATAAAGCTTTTAATCTGACAACTGGTTAGACAGATTTTTGTGCATATTATGAATGCATGGTTCTCTTCTTGTAGGACAATATTTGCTGCATCAACTCCTTTGTGAATTCCTGCCATCAATAATGCAATATCAGCTGAAATCCCATATAGTACTGCCAACATATGTCAGATTTCTTCAAAGCATTATCAAGAAATTTAAAATCTTTTCTCCAGTGGAATCTACTGTTAATTCTAGCAATGAAAAAAGAACACTAATAACTTTGCCCTTTTCTTGTCATAGTATATGACATAGATGGAGCACAACCTTTTTGTCATCATAATCACAACTCCCATCTGTGGCAATACTAAATAGCCCAATTTTCATGGCTTTTGCTAATTTAAGTATGTTAAAAATATTGCCTTTTGTTCTTGCATATCCCAATTTTTCAGCAAATTTGGAATCTGGAACATCCATTTGAACAAACGACAAACTAGCTGGAGTCAGTGTACTATTAAGAATATGAGAATGTCAGAAAAGTCTATGTACATGCAGGTATATTGTAATCAAAATCCATTAGACATGACTACTTTAGCTCACTTCAGACTCATTCTCTAACAAATATGAAATCATAACAATGAATCCAAGGTCAACGGTTTGAAAGTAAAAAACAAGTTTCTCGTAAATAGAACTGCTGCTATAAATAGAACATATTAATAATGTAAGGAAAGTGCATGTAAGTCAATGTATAAGTGTTCTCTTATGTCGATGTTACGTAGAAGCTATATTTTCTAGAATATGATATGTGGGATTAATGGAATGTTAATGAAAATGAGAAAACAACTTTTTTTAATTTTTTGTTTGGGGGGGAAGCAGATCTACTGAAAAAGCATAATCCATAAACGAGTAAGCATAAGACATAATGTAGTGAAAAATAGTCTAATGATTTAGCTAAAAGAATAATGGTTGACATGTATGTTTTCAGACTGAAGACAGTTTTCCATTTATACATACATGAATGTGGTGTCATGATCATTAAGACAAAACTTTCATGTATCTATCAATTAAATTACCTTGTAATTCCTGTTGATAACAACTGACAGAAGTCCTGGCTGATAATGTTTGTATATTAGTAACAGTCCAGTAAGATATGGCTGTTGACCCTGTAAAACAAATGATTTACTGAGTAAGAAGTAAACAACTCTGTTTAAACCTAATAAATTATCAGCATATCATTTGATACCATTATTGATATGAAATAAGAATGTCAGCTTTACAGAATTGGAAACTAAACATAGGATCACTCTTTATTTTTATCCAACATTTAAATTTAAACATTAAATCTCACCTATTTAAAGGAGTTTTTGGTTGAAACATGGATGGTACCTAGCACGTTCTGCTGTGAATGTCTGTAGCAAATTTATTCATCAAGGTACATCCCTAGCTACATTTTGCTAAAAAGACTTGAATATTTCCAGGTGGATCAGGATGTTAAAGTGCCATATCTACATTTATTCAGTTCATTTCTTAGTGAATGAGAATATATATTCAAAATAAGAATGTACAAAATCTGATTGAAACATTGTCAGTAATAACTGCATGGGAGCCGTTAGAATATTGCATTCATACTGGTCTATGATAATAACCAAACACAACCGCTGACCACTTCCAGTATTTAGTGAAAACAAAGCATGACATCACATTTTAAACACTTGTTGTAAACAAAGGCCGTGTTGATATCGTCATATTATGGAAAAGTCTTCAGAAACTCAATACGAAAGTTGCAATTCCGAAGAAAGTGAATTGTCACTGTCCTGTGGGTCTTTGAAGATGGGGAGGTAATAAGCTCAATAGTTTCTAACAATGGTGGAGAAACAGCAGCCAAATTAATCAGTACCAATTTGAATCCTATACTTCCCATATTGACAAATCCAAAATTGCAGATGAATATACCAAAGAAGAAAGACAAGATAGACTGCAGATAATTCTTTGGTAATTGTTTTCTGAATATGTCTATGGCTATAAGTTATGATAGATCGATAGATATATTTATCCGATGACACGTCTGTAATGCTGAATAAGCAAAAAGGCTAAAGTGTTCCAGAAGTCATTGCTCAAAACTGAATGTTCAGTACACAATGCCAGAATTGTATTTGAATGGCTTATTTTAGCTAAGACATTCAGCCAATTTCAGAGGATAATATCTTCAGTGATTCAAATGTTATACTCTAAATAGGGATACTAACCAAAGAATTACATTTTTTCCCTGTCCTGATCATGGCTTTATCATAAAGAGTGACTATGATATATCGTATACCAGCTAGTCAGGATATATATATATATATTTATAAAAGTTTCATGAAATCCCTTCGACTATAACAAAGTTAAGGACCAGAAAAGCAAATGTTAACATGCAGTAGTGAAGGATGGAAGAAATAAACAAAACAAGGCGTCAACGCTATCTCCATGCCCCCCCAAAAAGTCTGACATGAGACAAAATGATTTTTCAAATTTTATACATATAGGAAGTTAATGTTTACAAAGTATAACAGGAAGTGATAGGCCTCAAGAGTTTTGTTTTAGAAAATACAAATAGTGGTTGAATGATGTACAATGATGTTAAATGATGTACAGACAAATGGATTTTTAGTAACAAGTTTTTTTTTTTTAAAAAGCTTGAATTTTAAATGTTTTTGGTATTTAAAATTTTTCCTGAAAATGAAGTTATTATTTTTCTTTAAAAAAAATCCCATGGATTACATTTTGCTCCATTAATCTGAAAGCCAGGATCCCTCCATAAGCCATTCCAGACTTTTCTCCAGATCAGTAATATGTCTGGTAGAGACAATGAAATTATCTATGCTCATTGCCAACATGGAGTCTTGAACAAAATTACCATTTATGTCATAAAAACTAAACATGTCATCTATGTTTCATCCCCAGCTGATTCATACCAAAAACTTCTAAAAATGGTACTAACATCTGCCTTGCTTGGCACTCAGCATTAAGTTAGTGTTAGGACAATTCAGCCTGGTATAAGGATAATGTGACTGGGTGGGACATCATGCTACATATCTGCGGCATGATACCCCAGTGATAGACTTCACTATAAACTGCCACACTGCAGACATCATAGTATATGACTAAAAAATTGTTAAAGCTAAGTTAAAAACCCAAATCACACACACCATGTTTGATCTGGCAATTATAGCTATCACCAAGAAGCTGGTAGAAGCTGAGTAACACTGATATACAGCTACTAATAATGGTTTATATGACTTAATTCTGTGCATGTACCAGGCTTTAATTTTTTTTAAAAAACTGTTTTGTATGTGCCAAGTGCTGTTTATGCATAATTCGTATAAATTATTAAGTGACTGGGAAGATTGATCTATATCATGTTACCAAATTCCAAAGAGATATCCTATAATCTATATCATGTTACCAAATTCCAAAGAGATATCCTAATTGTGTTTTAGTTTGCATCATAAACAAAGGTGAAGATGGATTGGACAGTCAAAAACAAAAATATAAAAACTGATGAACTGTGAAAAGCAAAAGGTGCATTTGAACTACTAGTTTAATGTGTCCCAAATTATAGTGATATCAAACAATTTTAGAATTAGGTTCTGTGAACAAAATTTCATAGAGATATCTTGAAAGGTTCTGGAATTTTCTCCAAGGAACTAAAGCATGGATGGATGGATGGGCATTAACAAAAACAAAAGATACTGAAACTGCAGAACTGTAAAAATAGATATTTTGATCTCTAGTTGAATGTGTGTATCAAGCTTCACAATGATATCTTAAACTACTTCTGAGCTGTGCTCCAGAAACAATTATGTTCACCAACAGATGGGCATTAAATATCAGGGGGATAAATAAAAATGCAAATACACTAAATATTAAAATCAAGACCAACTGAAGAAATATCATTTCTTCAACAGCAATACCAGATTCTTTTGCAGTTCGAGAAGCTGCCTGACTCTGTACAACTTGACATCCTCCCTTCTGGTCAGAAAGTACAGCAGCTGACACATATATGGCAACTGAAACAATAAATAAACATATCAAGCGTCTGCAGCAACTGATTCTCCCAAAAATACATTAGCTGATCAACTTATATCTTTGCTACACCTTTTGCTTTCAAAATCTGAACTGAAGTGTCCATCAGGTCTGTCAAAAATAGAAGTCTAATTTGCCTGAGAAAACAGTGTTGACAACATAATTTTCAAGTTGTGGAAAGTCTAGTAAATTATTAATATTTATCCCCACTTATGTCCCTTATCTTTATGAGGATCATCCAGTTACTGTACTTTAATGTAAAGTATTAAGATTTCTGTACAAGGCATAGTATGTCACCTATGAATTGGGAAAATATTACCAGGAATAGCTATAATTATAGTGGCTTTAACATTTAAGTGATTCTACTGGCAGTAGGACAAACATGATTTTAAGGCCATCTACCACATAAACTAATTACAGCTGAAATCTACTTTTGAAAATTATGATTTGTTTTACATCATTGTTAAAAAAAAGAAACTAAAAAGTACATTTGTATACACATTCTACCACAAATTAATGAAACCAATGAGAACCAGTCAAATGGGGATAGGGAACGACTATAGCTGTCTCAAGCAAGAGGATTAATTTTAATATTTGTACACAATAAGCTGTTAACTGATTAACTTATTGCTGTAATCTGAAGTGCTTTGGTTAAACATTGGATGTTTTGAAAAAGGGATTATAGGTTTTCCAAGAAGATTTTTGAGTCTGTTATCATAACCTACCCATCCTTTAATGGAAACAAGATAAAAAACAGAAAGAATGACTAAAACATTTCAGCAGAATCATTATGTAATGCAACATATTAAGTAGCACTCATGAACATTAAAAGTATGAAACTATATAAAGCAAGCCACACTTCAGATAGTACTGAACATCAACACTGCTGTTCTGATATAATAAGTAGGACATTGATTTGAGTAATAAGACAGTGGTTGATATCAGGAAAACATGCCTTATATGAAATATTTTGAGGAATGAATAAACAAAAATCGTGATTTAATATGATTTTGTTTATGAGAACAAGAAAAAAAAATGTGTTTCCTGTCAGCTGACTGTCCTGGGTTTTACTCCTACCATAACCAGCACTTTTTTCCTTCAGAGTGAAAATAAATATATACCCCCCCCCAATACTTGAAGCACTTAGTATGCTGTATATACTAAACTTATAGTGTATGTGTGTGCTCCCAAAAAAAATAATTTCTTTTCTCATTTCTATTAACATCCCAATAATTCCACTGACCATATTCAGGAAAAATCAGCTTTGACATAACCACGAAAAAAGAGTATGCTTGTGTGTAGACTTGCATCCACTTTCCTAGCAGTGGTATGTTCTATTTTTTTGCAGCTGCCCTATTTCCAAGAAATATACTTTCAAACTGTAACTTAGTGAGGAGAGAACAGACTAGTTTTCTAATTTGTAATTTTTTTTTTGATGATTCTTTGGTCTATTTCATATCTGGTACAGAACCAGTCTGTAGGTATTTTGGTGCTAAAAATCGTCAGATTTATTCTAGTTGATGCATGTGTTAGGAACAAAAATGCATTTCAAATAATTTCACAGATGGATTTGAAAAAGACGAAAAACAAATTCAGAGATGAATACCTGAATTACATAATACAGAGTTCCATTCTAGGGCAGCTTCACGCCCATTGCAGGCTGTGTGGAAAGGATTTTAATATTGGTCTTGCTAGTAAAACAAAGAAACCTTGAATTAGCTGGTTTTACTAACTCCAATACTACTGTAACTTTTTTTTTTTTTTTTTACAACAGAGCTCAATTGTGGACACAAATTTTATCAATGCAGAAGTATTATTTACAGAGTTCTTAATAAACATGTACTACCCCTAGCTGTAGAAGACTATGTTGGTACTTTGTTCAAACAGATATTTCCTGAATCCAAAATTGGCAAAAATATGCATGCATGCACAAGAAGAAAATCATCTAATATTGTTAAGTATTTAGAAAGAAGATACTGAATCACTCAAAATTTCCAAAAATTGGGTCATTTAGCAACAGAATAGTGATTATGATGACAAAAGGTTTTACTCTGTTTAAGTGACTGACAACAAAAAGGGCAAAGTCAGAGTGCTCTTCTTTCATTACCAGAATAAGAAGTAGATTCTAATGGAGAAAACATTTTGATTTGCTTGATAATGATTTGAATAAAGATAAGTTGGCAGAACTGTATGGGGTTTTCAGCTGATAAACCATCAGTGATGACTGGAAATCATAAAGGAGTTGCATTCTATATTTTGAAAAATGTCTTCATCAGTGTACATATCAGGTTGTCCCTGTCATATGATGCACCTTGAGGCATGAAAGGATGCCCATAAATTAGAAGATTTTCTGAAGTATCAAGTTGGCATTCTACCTGAAAATGTACTTTCTGTGGACAGAGTTGATCTGCAATGGCACCTTATTGCCCAGTTAAAGACCCAAAAACTAGAAGATATAAATTTTGTCTGCTTTGTCAGGTTATGAAAGGAATATTGGTGCTTTACCATTCTAATGCTGACTGACAGATTGTTCAATGTTGTTATAAAAAAAAACTGAATTCAGATCCAGGCTCAGAAACCCAGCACTTAGTGCTTTACTTTGAGCAAAACATTCAGTTTCAGCTGGTACAAAGTGTTTTGCAATGCATTATGATTCTGTTGCTTTTTAATGCTAAAAGTGCTATATATTGATGCTAAAAGACTAAAGGGGTAAATAAATCATTTTGTATATATGCTCATTAAATTTTATTGTGTTATATGTGGGTTACACTTTTTCTGCTCAGATTACTCTTTTTGTCCACTTGGATTACACTTTTTCCTCGCCAAGGGTTGGCATGTATGCATATGTCAGGATGCTGTCAAATTTGGTAAAATTTTGTGAACACCTGAATATGTAAAGTACTACTACTTACCAGTGAGTGAAAGTGAAGAAAGCGAAAAAGTAAGCCATACAATCCGTGAAGACGGTCTCTTCTATCTATATAGTCATAAACTACAATTATCCAACGAATCAACAAACACTGTAAAGAAAAAAAGAACAGCAGATTATCAAAATTGAAAACATTAATACAAGAATGCAACCAAAAATTTTAAAATTTGCACTTTTTATAACACATTTGCCAAATAAAAAAAAACCTTACCTACCAATCAGCATATCATTTTTTTTAAAAAAGAAAATTTCTCTTGTGAAAACTTTTCACTTTTCTGATAATAAAATATTTGGCTATTGTAAACAAAATTTTTTTAAAATCTAACAAAAGACAGTGAAGTACATGTTATATCATAAAATTGGACTGGATGACATTATTTATAAACCAGACCAGACGAGCTTAGCATCCCTACAATACTACAGCCAGCTTGTGATCTGTCTGACTGAGCTAGCACATTTGCAATTAGCTAGTCATACAAAATCTTCAAATTCTCCAAACTGTCTAAAATAACAAAACAAACTTAAAGCAGTCAGATATAAATATGACAATACATTAATTTATTGACACATGATTCAGAATACTAAATGATGCTCTCCATTAATAAATATATGACCTGTCTAAGCTTGTGCAAATGAAAAGAACAGAATTGTGTCCAAAGGACACAGAAGCCCCAATCCATGCACTGTTTCCAGCAGCATCTATGCTTAATATACAAACAGGCATAACACCATTCATCTTAGGTAAATACAAAGTAGGCAAAGAGGCAGTTACATTAAGCAATAATGAAATGTATTAAAAGTTTGCATTGTCATTCTTCCCCTATAAAATTTCTGTATAAATGTGTGCATTGCCATTCTTCCCCATTAAAATTACTGTAGCAGCAGAGGGGTTCAGCTGACCTTGGGGGGTGGATTGGGGAGGGATGACAACTCTCCCTCCTACAATCGGGGCCTTGGAAAATGTTGATTTTTTACTTAGTAAAACCCAACCCGAATCTTGTATGGAAGCCTGGTTGGTGCCAAAAAAAAAAATACCAAAAGGAGATAACCATATGCAACTGAATGTTTTACATAAACTATTACAAAGGTAACTTCTCCTGTGCATGAACACACACACACACACACACACACACACACACACACACACACACACACACACACACACACAGCAAACCTAAAGGTGTAAAATGAAATCCTAAAGGTTCAGAGGGCTGTCCAGGCCAAATTTTGATTCTTATAAAATTGTTAATTTGTAATCAGGCATCCTCCACAGTGAACTAAGGGTGCAAAATGAACACCCTAGTGGGTTTGGGGGTTGGGGGCAGGCAAGTTTCACTGAGATTAAGTTATGTTCTTTACAATTACCTGTTCATTGATATTCCAATATCTTCTCATCCGATTACTTAATCTGATTTCATAAATTTTCCAGGTCATTATTTGATTAAACAAGGGCTTGTCTACTAACACCAGAGAGATTACAATACTGTTCTTGTTTTGCTAGAGTCAACATACATTATATAATTAAGGCAAGTTTTTCTCAAAGTAAAAAGTATCTTGGAATATTATGTAATGTCACAAGCAAAAATACTCTTAAGTGGCTTATGACTGGATTGATAACCACCTGGAAAAAAATTGGTTTAATGAATATTGAGGATCTCATTTAGCAAGTGTCCAAATGAAAGCGTAGGGCCAAAACTATGCATGAACTGCAAAAATAGTAGGGGGGAGAATGTTGAGTACTAAACGATACTATGAATGATGAAGTGTTGTCATGGGTGCCACAATAAAAGTAGCTAAATATTATCTCAGTAGAAAACTATAGATTTTCCACTATTAGAAACCAATCTTATTATTTGGAGAAAAAAAACAGCCCTACTGAAGTGGTATAATAAAAAAAAAAGATTTCAATATATATAGTAACAAGCCATATTCCCTTTAATCTACTAAACAACCCACAGGAACTCCTTGAAAGGAAATGCTTTGAATTCCACTAACACAAAATCCCAGTTCAATGACCTCTCACAGCTAAAAATAATGTTAATAGCATTGTAGTGGACTGGTATAATGCAACAAAAAAGATTTAGTGATTAAGGCCAGGCTGTAATTGAAAAAAACAAACAAACAACAAATAATAAATCATAGCGGTATACACACTGCATTTGAATAACATTGATATCTAAGGGAATAACATTTCACACTTATTGTGTTATTGATGCTGTAGGGATCTTAATATATTAGTTTTAAAAAATATAACCTAATACAAGTGGAAATCTGTTTGGATTCAAATCAAAAAGAAAAAAAAAATTATAATTGGAGGACAGCTTCGATCAGCTGACAACATGTTGAAATATCAATGAATGGACGATTGTAAAGAACATAACTTAACCCACGTAAAACTTGCTTGCCACCCCTCCCACTAGGGTGTTTGTTTAGCACCCTGGATTAACTATAGGGTGGTGTGGGTGCTTTTGCCTAATAACAAAATTAACAATTAGAACAATTAAAGTTCTGCCTGGACAGCCCTCTGCACCTCTAGGATTTTATTTCGCTCCTAGGACTTTCCCAGGCTGGTGGTTAGGTGTTGATGCAATGAGGAAATTACTCATGAAATGGGATATAAAACATCATTCAGCTGTATGTGGTCATCTCCTTTTGGTAATTTTTATTTTGAAGTCAACCAGGCTTACATACAAGATTCAGATTGACATTTGGCAATTAAAATCATTTTCCAAGAACCAGATTGCAAAGGAAGGAAGGCAGGCTTTGGCCAGGGGTTGGAGTCTTAACCCCACCCCCGATCAGCTAATCGCCCCCCTTGCTGCTGCTGTTTAGAATGTTGCATTGTCATTCTTCCCACAAATAATAACTCAATAGAACTTTGCACTGCCATTCTTCCCTCATACAATTACTGTTTGGGTTTGCACTGCCATTCTTCCCTCATACAATTACTGTTTGGGTTTGCATTGCCATTCTTCCCACATACAATTACTGTTTGGGTTTGCATTGCCATTCTTCCGTCATACAATTACTGTTTGGGTTTGCATTGCCATTCTTCCCACATACAATTACTGTTTGGGTTTGCATTGCCATTCTTCCATCATACAATTACTGTTTGGATTTGCATTGCCATTCTTCCCTCATACAATTACTGTTTGGATTTGCATTGCCATTCTTCCTACATACAATTACTGTTTGGGTTTGCATTGCCATTCTTCCCTCATACAATTACTGTTTGGGTTTGCATTGCCATTCTTCCTACATACAATTACTGTTTGGATTTGCATTGCCATTCTTCCGTCATACAATTACTGTTTGGATTTGCATTGCCATTCTTCCTACATACAATTACTGTTTGGGTTTGCATTGCCATTCTTCCGTCATACAATTACTGTTTGGGTTTGCATTGCCATTCTTCCCACATACAATTACTGTTTGGATTTGCATTGCCATTCTTCCGTCATACAATTACTGTTTGGGTTTGCATTGCCATTCTTCCTACATACAATTACTGTTTGGATTTGCATTGCCATTCTTCCGTCATACAATTACTGTTTGGATTTGCATTGCCATTCTTCCGTCATACAATTACTGTTTGGATTTGCATTGCCATTCTTCCGTCATACAATTACTGTTTGGATTTGCATTGCCATTCTTCCGTCATACAATTACTGTTTGGGTTTGCATTGCCATTCTTCCTACATACAATTACTGTTTGGATTTGCATTGCCATTCTTCCTACATACAATTACTGTTTGGGTTTGCATTGCCATTCTTCCTACATACAATTACTGTTTGGATTTGCATTGCCATTCTTCCTACATACAATTACTGTTTGGGTTTGCATTGCCATTCTTCCCTCATACAATTACTGTATTGAAGCTAACTGTACATACCAGCAGGCTCTAACTTGTATCTTTTTAAAATTATTAATATGGACTGCAATGGTAATTTTTTTGTCCAAATCATATATACATGTTAAGTACATTATGCAAATTTTAAATTTTCCTTTTTGCTGAATATAATGCCTTTTTACTACAGAAAAGCTACTAGCATTTACTACAACTCTGCAACATTTTACCTGGATAGTCATACTAGTTCTTTACCTGGATAGTCATACTAGGTCTTTACATGGATAGTCATACTAGGTCTTTACCTGGATAGTCATACTAGGTCTATTGGTGCATATCCAAGATATGGCTTTCAAGACTGCTGTTTCGGGTACTTTGGTGGCTGGAATCAGGAGTTTTATCAACTTCTTGCTAACTGTCTCTCCTGGAGAAAAAAGTTGATATTTCCAAGTAAAAGAAACTGGAATGTGTTTGACTAAGTTCTTTTTAGTTACTTTTTATTGTTAGTTTTCATGGTTGTAAACCAGGGACAAAACAGAAAAGTCACACCAGTATTTGTTATGATAAAATCTGTCACTACTTGAACTTGAAGAAAAAAAAAAGTTTGTCAGTATTCATGCACCAACAAACTAATTTAAGATTACTGTTATAAATCCAATGAGCATTCAAGAAGACAAATCCCAGTTGGGCCCTTACATTTATGATGGCCACAGTGCAAGTGGGCTGGGTACTTTACCTGCATTGACCTGGCACTTAATAGACAATAAATCAATAAATCAAGTCTCACCACAATTCACATTTCAGTGTTCCAAAATTAAATACATACTTACATCTGGCTACCAGACTTAGTGGGTGACTAGCATGTTACCGTATTTCTTCAGATATAAGGAAAAGTCTTTGCATTTAGTAAAACTTGTTTCTGTCTTTACTATTCTCAATGTTAATGGCATAATATGTAAAAAAGCTTTATGGAGTGTGAATATTTCTGGCAAGGCAGGACACATTTTGAGTCGTTGATGAGCTGTAAGTACTGCCAAGAAATGGCTTTAACATATCAAGGTGTCAACATTTTGTAATGCAATACCATGTGATATTATGATATTACACACACAAAAAAAACCCATTTCAAACAGCATCATACTTTGTTCTTTCCTTCTTTCTTTACATTTTTCTTCTGCATGCTAATTAGCATTGACAGCCACTCTTGTGTCTCAATAGTAACTACTTTGTCCTTGATACAATATCCTCAGTACTATACTAATCTCTCATGAAGTCCTCAATACTGCTCTAAACACTGTATATACTAATCACTCACAATACCTATGTATGCAGAAGCTGTAAAAGTGTTGTCTTATACTATCAATATTTGGATGCAATCAAGCCAAATAGTTCCCTCATTTCATCTACATAAGTATAAAAAGAAATGTTGACATTCATTAAGTCTCAAGTCAAGATTAAAACCCCTTCCCTCCTTTCTGACCACTAAATGTGTTCACGTTCAAAGTACAATATCACTTATTGTCCTTCTTTCCATTCAATAAGAACTGAAAACCTGTTTTAACAAAGTAAATTTCATACATTTAGATTAACTTTTGTGTCAAGTGAAGGAGAATTTGTCTTCAATTACAGGTCAATCTACACTATTTCCACTAAAAATCCAAATATGAAGTTAAGAAATATGACGTAAATCACACTCGTGAGCAACTTATTATTCTGTTTAGAGGCCATTTGTAAATACTGGTAAATTAAGTTTCATTTTTCCAGTAAAGAATTAAGAGATGACTTGTGCCTTGACATCAGTCACCAATTTCATAGAACTATTTTCAAGACTGTCTTTTGGAAAATTGTAATACAAAAATTATTCTGATGCAAACACCCCCCCCCAGTTTATTATAAACTTGAATTGCATCATATGGCTGAAACAAAAATGGTTTGTTATAAGTGAATGTTTTAATCACTGTAAATTGGACTACTCTACACTCGATTCTCCACATTATCCAACAATTTCATCCTTTCCTGGTAGGGTAATCACTTCACCAAAACATTTAGTCTAGCATGGATCCTGTTCATAGGTTAGGTCAGCCTACATGTACTGACATCTTACGTAATTGTACATAGTCATATTGTACATTTTACATCTCTGACAGTGATCAAAAGTAATGCTAAAAAAAAAACTAAAACAAAAGAAGATCCAGAAAACCTTGTCCTTCTTTCTAGATCTTTGATACACATCACAAATACTTATATAAATGAATATTGACTATAGTAAACAAATTCAAAGATAGTAATATTATTTTGTTTTAAATCTTTAGCAAACTGTACAAGTTCAAACATATCCATGACAGGAATTACAAATTTATATGTTCCACCTCAAATTCTTTCAAATGTAAAAATTATCACCTGTCAGGATACATGTACTTTAGATTAAACTATAAACTTTTTCTGGAAGTCTACACTATATCTTTGTTATAGAATACAAACATACACTCGTTAACTGTAACAACATATAGAATTTAAATAAATTAGAACAAAAACATAAATAATCACTGGATGAACACTCAACTTTAATAGACACATGGTTACATTAATTATCCCCACAGAGGAATAAAATGACTACTAGTGCCACTAGAAGTAATAAATCTGTGAAACATATATTAACTTTAAAATATTTAATTCAGTCACAACCACTCTAATGAAAAAAAAAGCTTACACTTTTTCAACTTGCATACGTAGCTTCAAGGAAATGACTTTCACTGTCATAAATTTATTTTACCCCAAAGGATGTTTTTCCCCTCAAACATCCTTCTCTTGGTCCCATGCATGTTTTAATGGAACAGCCCTTTCCATGATGAATGCATGATTTAAAGGCTTGAAGAGCATAGTGGCAAGAAGCGTAATCGGAATACAAAAAGTAATTTTTATGTTACATGCCATAATAATAATAAACTGTATGAAAAATTTACATTCAGTTTTACCACTAACCCAGATCTGCAGCTTCTAAAAATTCTTGTCACAAATGAGCAAAATCCATATGGACCAGTACCAGAATTCAAACACAAACATATCAAGAAATTATTTATATACAATGCTCCCACTGACTAGTCTATAGGTCTAACTTTTCATGGATGATTGAAGTAAAGTCCATAAATTTTACAAAAAGCATGATGTGCCCAAACTGAGTGCTGGATTATTATAGGCTTCTCTTTAACTTTGTAAAACATGACTATTCGTCTTTTTTGTGATCTAGCACATTTTGAAAATTTAAAAAGATCTCTCTCCATTATCATTTTCACTCATATAACATGCTCAAATTATACTGATAGAACCTGTTTTTCTATCATCTGGATCCATATTTAAAACACATACTGGTCCACTAATTAAATATATTTATCAGAAGATAGTGAATTTGAGAGATAAGGTTTTTAAGTGAAGAAACTGGTCAGTTTTCTTGGAAATGTGTCATATACAACTGACCTAAATAGAAAATAAGGAAAGAACATGTAGGCCTAACAAATATCCTTGTATGCTTTTTTATGCAAGTCTTCTTTTTTCAGAAACCCTCAAATTAATGTGTCAGATCAAAGAGAATATGATAAACACAACTTTTTACTGCTCTATTTTGCATTTTTTATAAGGTACCAAAAACAAGTATAATCCATCTACATGTGAGTGAAAGACGTAGTTTGTGGGAAAAAAATAATTATTATGCAAAAAGCATAATGGCTGTCAAATATACAAAGTTTTAAAAACAAAAAGAAATGAAAAGATGTTCTAATTCTAAAATAATAAAAAAACCCAAAATACATGAAACTGAAACTGTGAACTAAGATAAAATACATAAAAGTAAATTAAAAAAAAAAAAATTTGAAGTAAATTATGTTTCTCAGAGAATACTTACCCAATCACATTATGTTAAGAATACTAGCCTGCTACCTTGCAAATCCAATCCTAAAGGGAGACAAAAACAATGTTATCCTGTCAGCTGGATTCACCATGTGAATGATAACCGTTTCTCATTATACAAGCAACACAGCCTGGGGTCCCCTAACATGTGACTCTAATCTACAGCTAAGAGGCTGTTCCCCTGGCATCCACATGTTGCTAACAATAATGAAATCTGACCACCCTAATTGTACATTCTGGCATTGGTGAATATCGTTTTTTCTGCTTGGGGGTTCTACAGTGGGATTCCCATGGTCAGCCAACACTGGTTGCTCTACTGACACAGGAATGATCAAATATGTGTGATCATGATTACTTGATTGAGGGGACTTGAAAATAAGTGCCAACAATGTCATCTGAAAGGGGTGGATAAAAGATAGCCAAGAAGGATCATGTCCGCTGCTGAACTGAATACAACTGAGAAGTTACAAGAACTGTCTTGCTGAAATCCAACTCCTATTGAAAACGGATCTGACAAGTTTGACATTTCTGGTTATGTGAACATGAGGAAGCCACACCAGATTCAGGATGGGTAAGAACTCCATACCCAGATGGACACAGTTCTGAGATGGAGAGAGGTCTGACTTTTCCCAGTTCTCTAAAAAGCCTAGATAATCTAAAGGAGAAAGAAGATTGCTCCTGACTTGGAGTAGGATAGAACTTGTGATATGATTCAGGAGAATGTCATCCAGGTATGCTGTGAGAGGGTATGTCAATGCATATTGTTTAGAGGCTTGAAGGCAAAGAAAGCCTGTTTCTTCCATCCTCTTTACGATTGCCTCCTATGTTGTTGTGGCTGTGGTTGCCTGGAATGGGGTTGGGATCAGTATTGATGTATATTGGCCTGAAGAAATCCCCTGTCTCTTGGCCACTTAGCATCCTCATTGGTACGAGCTGGGAGAGTATAACTGCTTGTGTGCAAGTTAGAAGGGCAGTTCCTGAGCTACCTGATTTCAAACTTCTTTGATCCATCTTCCAAAAAGCAACAAAGACTCAAATGGTGTCATCTATACCGCCAGAGTATGGTGCAGTTTAAGGGATGTGGACTGCAGACATGCGACCTCTTAGATTAGGTCTAAATTAGCCAAAGCTGTCAAGTCACTGACCATAATATGGTGAGCTGCTTGGTGAAGGATTGTTTTGTGAGCCAGAAGATTGCCAATGAGGCCAAATCTAATTACCACAATGTTCCGAACCAGACATGACACTTTGTAGCACAATGGAACCAACAAGTGGATGGCCCATACTTTAGGGTGATGGAGTGTACCTAATACCAGCAAGTTGTGGAAATCATTGGAACCTGGTTGCCCACATTACCAATCTGACCTGAAATCTCTTTAATCTGATTGGGGAAGGGGCCAGTGTCTCTTCCTCCTCCATAAAATTGCACTTGAAAATGTCACTAGCTCTCTTCAGAGGGTGGAAAGTGAGCAATTGAAAGTCTGACATGGTGTGAATGGTGTGTGGTCAGCCCAGGTGCTGATAGTATGTAAGAGAGTTTGGCAATGTCCAGTACTAGCCACTCTAAAGGTGTGGCTGAACAGATTTTTAATTTAAATCCTCTGTACTGTAGTGATAAGATGCTGATGATCATAGCCAAAAGGATGGATCTACCATCAGGTTTCAGGGTTTGCACTGGCTTTAATAAAGTTGTTGCCCAAAAAGTTGTCATCTCAATATTTTGTCGCCAATTTTCAAAAACTGCCTCCATTTTCATAATACAGTACTTTCTGTTAATCTCAACACCCACAGGACCTGGGCAATATTGTCGACGTAAGTGAATGTTGAGGGGAAGGGCAGAACATAATTTAAATTTTGCATACAAGTGAAATTTTTAACAGCCAAAAATGTTATAACCCAAAACATCACAGGATAGTATATTTTGTTGCCAATAAGGAAATAAAACTGCAATTTGCAACATTGGCAAAACCCAGCACAATCCCTGTACTAACTATTTGGCCTGACCATTTCAACAAAAATATCCACATGCTGGGATGGCTGGACTATTGGTGACATTGTAGCAAGGCTATTGCATCATGTTCTTTTTATGTACCTTTATAAATTACCACAGGTACATCTCTGGGTCTTTCTGCCTCTGAATTCAATCATTGCAAATATCAGTACATTTTCCCACCCAGCTGCCAAAGTCTTTGAAAATACTATTCAGAGCTCCATAACAGATGGAGCAAGATAACAAAATTAAAGGCACACTAACTCAAAATGACCTCATATAAGGTCAAAGACAGTGTGTTGGGATGGAGTTGTAAAACAAAGACCCAAATGGTGACAATAACTCAGAATTGGTAGAACTTGTGAAATAATGTATACAACATGCAGTACATCAGTAAAGCCATGCAATAAATCTAAAAAGAATATTGAATGGGCCTATGCAAACACAAAAATGGCTGGATTATCAGAAGATGAACTCCATACAGTAGTGAAGCTTAAACCTGGTGACACCTAGTGGTGCCATGGGGAGGTAATGGGCAAGAGTTACTGCCGGTTGTATATTTTAAACAGAACACAACAATTTTTATCTTTAGTAGATTTGCGAGGTAGCTTGCTAACATTTATAACATAATGTGACTGGGGATTGTATTCAAAGGATAAATACCAATGGCTTTGAAAACAGCAATAAATATCTTAAAAAAATGAGGCAAAATGGGACATTCATGATCCAGTCTTCATTTTCAAGAACATACTTCTACAATGAGTCCCTACTTTCAATTCCTGATCCACGATTCGTTTTTCAAAATTTGGCCTATCAATTTCTACATGTTTAATTGAAGATATTGTGGATGGAAGAGTGCTGGAAATGTGACACTAGCTTTTCATTTTCAGAATGCCATAATGAATTCTCCATAATCTACAAAATTACAGTTGGCGTATCATACTGAACTATAAAATTTTGAAAACAAATCCAGGTCAACATTTTTCCAAAACTCAATAGTGAAAATGGTAGACTTAATTTTTAACTAGCACCAGGTGCAAGTCCAAGAAGCATGAATTATTGAGCTTTAACTTTATGTACCTTGCTTCCCACTGGCTGCTACATCCACTAGTTGTAATATTTGATCTGGAGAGAGGCCCAAACTAGTAGCAGTCCTTTCTATCACCTCTAGGGACTTGTGTAGAGCTTCATTTCCTTTTATTCTCAGCTTACTGTCGGCTGAAAATAAGGAACTATAGATAATCACTGTCATCCATTGTAAATAAGGCCAGGGATGTTTTCATACACATATACTGAATCCTTTCTCACTAATGGTGAAATTTCATCATACTGTGAAACACTGTTTATCCCCTGCTACAAATCTGGGTGTAATTTCACAACAGTGCAATTTTGTGATACTCCCTTGTACATGTAATATTAATTTTGATCTCTCCTATACTGTCTTGGGGGAGAGGGGATTGGGAATCAATGTCTTTATTTACATATACATTTGTCAAAGTTTTTTTTTTTACCAAAAAGAACAGAATAAATCACAGGTCCTGTATTGCTTGTCCATAAATTTTAAAAACAAAGAAATAAAACAATACTTTTTTGTGAAAACTTTAAATTGAATTTATTTAATATTCAGAAGCTCACTTTTATTGAACAAGCTTTACAAATTTACAGTAATATTCAGTTCCTTCTGTGCATTCACCAAGGATTTTGCTATTAGCAATGTGGGGGACTAAATCACCAAAAAATATAAACTTTCCCTCCTTCTATAAGGAAAGTGAAAACAAATTTGCCCTATTTTTGGTGGAAAGACTGACAGTAGTTTATGACTTCTGAGATGCTTCCACATTGTATCCAGGAAGTCCTGAGAATAGCTGTAGCCCAAGGCAAAATGATTATGTGGTGGTGATACCAATTATGCCAACAGATACACTGGCATTTGTTTTAATAGGGAATAACAAATTAAATAATCAAGATATCACTGTTGGAATTCCTGAAGTTATGTCTACAGAACTACTGCTGTTTTTTAAAGAATATAATCAGTGAAAATATTTTTGTAATGTATTTTTGTAAGGTAAATATTTTAAAATGAAGATTTTAACAGCCACATTGGCATTATCAGTTTGAAACTGAGTGTGAACCTGTAATGGCAGATATCACTGTGTCTATGAAATAAGTCATTAGATTGTCTTTTTACGTAAATAAGTTGGTAAATAGATTAAAGAAAATAAATTAAAAAAAAGTAGTCTAAATATTATGCTCTATTAGATTTACTCTAATTATTCAATTATGTGAATGATGTCAGAAAACATCCTTGACCTTACATTTTTTCAAATTATACAACCTTGCACTACCCCATATATTTCTGACCTACATGATTATACATATTATGTATGGAAAGATTTAGGAGTAAAATATGGTTGTTATAGTTGTATAATTATTTTTTACAAAAGAATTTTGTATGTGCTTTAAAATCTTGAGTGAACTCGTTCACTATCAAGTCAGTGAAGCTGCGTGATCAACCGTAGCAGCAATTTCTCAAACTAGAAATTTATAAGTTCTGTGCCTGCATCTACTTCACTAAATCAGCTGAATTTGATAATTTATAAAAATTAATGGCTACCTACATCAGTATCAGAGCCTTTACCTAAGTTATTGAAGCTTTCATAGTTGTTATTCTACTCGAGCAAGTACTGAATGATATCAGCAACCGCCATTTTGTCAAATGGGGAATAAAACAGTTACAAACTACTTCCTTTCAATAGCTGATTTCGACCAGACCATAAACAATGACCATGTGATCTGACATAATGGTCATTCTCACCAATGAATGTAGTATCAGAAAACCCACTCAAAATGGCTGCTGTTTACAGAGTTGCCAAAAGACGCTTATATGGTAATAAGGTATAGTGCCAAAAGGCGCCTCTATGTGAATGCAGTAGAGTGCCAAATGGCGGTTGTATGAGATAGAAGGTTAAAAAAGAAACACCATGTCACGTTTGTTCAGTCCAAGTTATCCGGATGTATAAACTTGGGGTATTTTCACTGCATTTCATATGTCAACATCACTGTAGGCCAGTGTTAATCCATTATCTAAGTGGCCAGCCATTGAGTCCAAGGCTTGCAGCTCTCACCCATGTGTTATGCATTGGGTTGGAGATGAAAAGGAAGCCCGCAGGGTAAATGGAATATGTTTTATTTACATAGACAAATGAGAAACATTGACAGCTCAGTTGATTGGGTCAGTCTAGGAACATCCAATCGGAATTCAGCTAGAGGGTGGGCCTAAATCTTAAATTCGAAAATATTAGCTGACCACTTTCAAAATTCGTCAACAGATTGTGAGGAGGACATCACCGTCATAAGGATTATACCCCGAGAGATGCCACTCGTAAATTGGCGGAAATTGTAGGACAAAAAATTGTGAAAGAAAAAATCTTTAAAAGATCAGTGAGTTATTTGCTCGACTGTTGCAAAACATTACATCATAATTGTCAGTATTGATAGTATGTTTACTTAGTTACTGGGAATGTTTTAGTATGTAGAATTACCCTGTATCGTTCCATTTATAAGCTTATGTGAGAATTGAATTTGAGTTACCTAGAGAATTATGTAGATTGCTAGTTCATCAGAATTAATAGTATGTTGTTGATAAGTTACTTCGTTGTAACCAGTACCTTTATTAATGCATATGTTAAAGTTTATGTATGTTTGAATCGAAGTTAGGAAATGATTGATGTAGGCAAGATTAGTTAAAATAGATGTTTGAATATATCAGAGCACAGATATTTGAATATTTGTATATGTTGGTATGAGTTTTGATGTAAAGATATATCTGATTATTGTGATATTGTCAGTATAATGTAATCATGATTATGTATTAATGTGAATCAATTATTGTCATATGTTCATGTGTAATTGATATCGTTCTTTTATTATGTTGTATTTTACCATACAAAAATTATGTATATTTCTGTGTGAATGAATGTGTGACCGGTGAAATTTGATAGCCTTATCTGATGATAAGCTATATGTGTAGTGTGACATGCAAGTGCTGAGAAAAACAGTATTGCTATTGTAAACACTTACAAAATATTAGCATCAGAAGATGATGTCAGTTTCAGCTTTGATACTTTTTACAAATGGAATAAATGACCCTAGACTCTATAAAGAAACTATAAACTACAATTTAAATGCTCTTGAACAATGGAGGAAGATGTCTGGATAACAGATGGAGATTAACCAATATGAATTATATGTAAAAGCTGCCAAAATAACAAGCTACTCAAAATCACCAGCCTAAAAAAAAAAACAGGAAAAGCTATCGAAAGATATGCTAGCCAAACAGAAAAGCAGTCCAAGTAGCGCGCAATTCAAAATATACCATCTTCCAACAAATATGGAAAAGCTTTTAAATAGACTAGTAAAAAACACACCACCTTCACAAAAAAATGGAAAAGCTTTTTATAAACAAGCTAGCAAAGGGCATGAAAATAACAGAAAAGCCATCCATAAGGACGAGCTAGTTAAAAACAGAGAACCAAATACAATGATTACAGATGTTTTCAACCCCTTCCATATCTATTACCAGTTCAATAACTGTACAGAATAAATTTGCTAGAATGCTGGCACGACCATTACCAACTATCCCCCCCCTCTTATGCACTTCTTTTTCTTCTAGAAAAGGAGCATATAAAACAACATCAATAACAAAAACAGTTAAAGTATGCCATGGCATACACAAACACAAATAATGCAAATCAAACAAAAAGCCACACATTTAGAAAGAATTGTTACTTTCAAGATTGGCCTTTATTAAAAAAAAACTATTTTACTAGGATTAAATAAGGACCACAACTAAAAATATGATCTAGTTAGAGCCGTCCTTAACAGTATATGGGGCACATAAACAACATAGCATACATATCAACAAAAGAAAATGACAAATTGTCACTAAAATCAAAAACTACATAAGGGAAGAGGAAAGGAAATCACCCCATAGATCTCCATGTTCTCTCGGAGTGAGAGTACAATCCTAGGTTCGCACAAGAATAGGCTAAAATCAAACTCATTGCAAGCACGTGCAAAGAGAAGGGAGTACAATCCAACTTGTGTAATGGGATAATAAAACTCAAAATTTGATGAACGAAACCAATAGTAACACTGCAAAATTTCTTGACATTTTAGTTTAAACACATACACAAAAAAAGTCTATCTGGGTGGACATGGAAACCCACACCAAAACACATCTTTTGGAAAACCAAGGTGTCACTAGTAACCAGCTATATATGCTGGGACGGGGCTAAATGGTGTCAAAACACTTAGAGAAGGTATGTTTTCATCAAGCCAACCCAGTTGACTCTGCAAGTTCTATACAACAGCTCCAAGTATGGTCTCATTAATAGCAAATGTTTGGTAATTGTTCCTGATTAATTGGACCTCACTGTATTGCTGAAATTAATAATAAGGTAGAACATTTTCAAATCTAAGATGCCAGTGCTCAGAGATTTTAATTCCCAACAAATGTACAGCATTCTGCTTGGATATCTCCATGTGTATTCAGTTATTTGTTTACTCTTGTCAGTGGGAAAAAAATATAAAACCTAGTTTTATCACCATATAAAAAGTAGTTGTATGGAACAGATGTGTTAATAAAGTAAACATAATAAATTGATCTAATTCTTATAATTATTTTGATGCAAGTGTAAAATAAGTAGTTTCCCATTTGTGACTGTTGGAGCATTTGGCTAGTGAGCAAAAAAACAAAACAACTTAAAAATGCTAACTTTAATTTCTTTGAATAGCTTTTGCAGTGTACTTTGTGTGGTATACCAATTTCTAGTTTATTACTGTGGTCGAGTGAATAAAGTGTGATACCAAGTCATTTTTCATTTAATGCACTATCATATTGATTAGGATCAATTACTAAACTTCTATTGCTAATGATGGGACCATAATTGGTGCTTTACTTTACTTCTTCAACAATACTAGGATACCAGTAGTCTTGATATGCAATTGCCACATGCTCCTTTTCTCTGAACGTGTAGTTTAATCCTTCATAACCTATGTCCTGAGAATCATTTAAAACTTTATGCCGATTCTCTTTTCCCCTTTTTTGATCAGAACAGTCTTTTGATGCCTATCTTTGTGACAATTTCTTTGTGAATTTCAGACACATTTTTTTCATTTTATATATGGTCTTGTAACATTTTCCGACCACTCTTTCTTGCCAAAAACATAATATTGTCATGATTTTCAGGTTCCAGTTCATTTAGCCACTTCATCATGGGAATTCTGTTCCATTTCAACAACTGTATTGACGTATGGTGGTTCATTGATGCACTAGGTCGTCTTCTCTGACTGCTGTCCAGATCACCAAAGAGATGCTCACATCCAAGATTAGTGACATGTGTAAAATTTGTTCTCTGTTCTTCCAGTTTACTGATCGTTTCAGCATCGACATGGAGCTTTCCACCATCTAGGAAGTCTGTCAACTGTTTGTCAATTACTGCAATCATATAGCCGAGGCAACAGTTATGATGGTTTTCAACAACAGACCTTTGGTCTCTTTTTTGATCAAAAACAAACAGTCAGCTAACCTTTGATGATGATTGACCCACCTTTCCAACATCCAATGGGTCGTTTGGTGACTAATGTTCATTTTGGTTCAGAAGATGAGTGGGTGTTTCCATACATTGTTCTAGGAATTGTTTAATTTCCAGAATATGCTGGGAAAGGTATAGATATATTACTTTGCCTGTGGTGATGAGATTCCAGTATGTTCCTGTCAGCTTCATGAAAAATAGGCCAAAGCACTGTAAAAACATGCAGACAATGTCAGACTTTAAATCTGCTAATAAAGATTTTAGTTTTTGATTGGGATTGTCCACTGTCTCTATAACTTTTATAAAGTCCTGCCTATGCATAAATACTTCAGCTGAAGTTTCAAATACTGCATTGAACCTGTTGTCTCTGTAATTTCCTATTACTGACTTAATACCATTGGCAATGCAGTGTGCATCCCACTGTTGGCCCAAACAATTCTGATGTACGCTCAATGACAGTTTCATTTTTACTCCAACAATGGAACACTGGTAGAGCATCCAACAGGTACCACTGAATCAACTAATTTAGTTTCCAATTTTTTCATGCCAGGTGTGTTGTAGCTATGAAAGTCAAGAAGTACATGAGCCATACAGTAGAAATGATAAACAAGTTGGGTTAGAAGTTGCTCTTGATAAAGTGTCTCTAGTGATTCAGTCTGTGTTATGACATTGGGTAAAAGGTTAGACAGATCAGATCTGCCAAACCCAACAACTCAAGCAATAGTTGATGCAGGACATTTCATAGCCAAAATATTTAATTCAGAAAAACTCAATCAAGCTGTTTCTCAAGCTGTTCGAAAACTCAATCAACCCTTGTTTCTTCAAAGTCTTTCAGAACATCATCACACCATTCATTTAACAACTTATTGGCCAATTTTTCATTGCTGCCTCTATCACTGATTGTGTATGAAAATTTCTCTAAAGACCGAGCCACAAATGTTGCTTCATCTTCTGTTTCTTTTTTGACTAAGTTTGCATTAAGTTTACCAAGCTCATTCAGGTGGCTTTCATAACATTATTTATGGAAACTGCATTCTCTTTATAAACTCTGTCAAACCCTACACTGATCACATCACCGCTGTCAAGTATTATAGAAGAGTGTCTACAATTTTCTGTTTTCTCCGTGTTATGCCATCCCTATCTAAGCCCCAATTTTCAGCTAATAAAATTATCTATATTAATCATTTAATATAGTAGAGATAACTAATTCTTTAAAGAAAAGGGGGGATGTTGAATAAAATTAAAGTAGCATACATTGAAACATCATAGTAGTTTGGATTAGCTTGCTTAATATCTCTTGCCATTTGTTGGCACTTTTATGTTGAATTTTGTAAAACCACCTATAAACCTGACCTAATCACAAGACTGAAGCTGACATTGAATGTCAAAAGTAATGTCATTTCGTTTCTATAATCCAATGGATAAACATTGCAGGTTTTCAAAGCTGTGCGCAGAATAGGCCAACATATAGCGAGTCATGAAAACACGGGGTGGTGTTTCCAAAATTTATAGTATTTTAAACAGAATATTCTGGCGTGAATTGCCACTTTTCAAATGGTAACATTGCAGTATTTTATTTTCGTCAATCGAATTCAATACGCGTTTTGCTTCAGTATTGGTAACGGAAACCTAAGGTCCTCAGAAATGCCCGACATCATATATGTATGTATGTATGTATGTATGTATGTATGTATGTATGTATGTATGTATGTATGTATATATGTATGTATGCATGCATGCATGCATGTATGTATGTATGTATGTATGTATGTATGTATGTATGTATAACGAATAATCGAGACTATTTCTACGAATCTTTACGATATCGCGCCCCCCGTTCAAGATGGTTTTATGTTTAAATATGTAAATCGCAAATCAAGAATCATACCCGTTACTAGATAATTAACGGCATCATTCAGTGGATTTCTTTGCTTTGAAGACATGTCAATATATCCTTAAATGGGACCACTACCGCCAAACGTTCGAACAAATCTCGCGACCTCTCGCGAGAACATTTTTGCTCGTACTCTCCGGTTTCACCTCTGCTCTTTTCCTTATTATTCAGCGAAATAAGGGGATGTAACAATCGCTGTATCTAGTATCAAACGATTAAAGGTGTTAACGGAGAAAGGCGAGTTAAACTTTGAAATAATTTTTTTTCCTGGTTGCTGTCGCTCTGTCTTTTTTGGAAATCATCAAAACGAATTTGGAATGTGGCAGAGCTGAATCAAAATCAAAGAAAAGAATTCGTAGAATTACTAACAAGTACTGTACAGAAGTCATATTCAGAATTTCAGTCATAATGCAATGAAACTAGTTAAATGAATGTTGCGTATTTATTAAATTTAACACACACACACACACACACACACATATATATATATATATATGTATATATATATATATATATATATATATATATATATATATATATATATATATCCATCCATGTCGGGTAATTCTGCGCAGCGATACATCATTTTTGTAAACATTGGATCACGTGTTATTTTGATCTTAAATCAATTTTGTATCGAGAACGATCGTACTTGAATTAAGAAAAGTGATATTCATAAAGTGTACAAAAATATTCTACATTTCAGCTCGAACCACATATGAAAATGTGATTTCTAAAAGACATGAAGACACACCTTGAACTTAAACCTGTAACCCAGAAAATCCTATTTAATATGTATCAGTTAGAATAATACAAATAAATACATTATTTTTTAAAATGGAAACGTATAATTTAAAAAAAAAATTGCATCTTAATCAAAGTTTCCAGGTTTACAAGAAGTCCGACACCTACAAAATTTCCTGATACCAAACGTGTCAGCTTGTGGCTAGAACAGGATTCTCAAGAAATTCCTAGGCACATAGTCAGTTTCTAAATTCTTTAGTAATATTTCCCCATAAAAAAAGACATTGCAAATACCTTACATCATATTCATTGTTGTTTCTCTTCCACATAATAACTTATTTTTTTATAAACTGTTGAAGTTGACTAATTTTTTTTACAAGATTGGTTTAGTTTGCATAATATCTCTTGCCCTTTATTGGTACCGTTATGTTGAATTTTGTAAAACTAGCTATAAACCTTATCAAATTAATTGATGGAACTACTGACAGAAATAGTCCAGAGTAATGTAAAGATAAAATATCACAAGTCATGAAAACACGGGTACTCAGTGTGTCCAAAATTAATATTATTTTCAACAGAATATTCTGATGACAATTGCCTGAGACTTTTCAAATGGTAAGCATTGTGGTTTTTTATTTTCATCAACCAGTTGAATTTGGTAAGTATTTAGCTTCAATATTGGTGACAAAAACCTTATGTGTAAAAAAAAGGCCAACAGCATTGTGTGTGTGTGTATGTATGTATATATATATATATATAGATATATATATGTATATATATATATATATATATATATATATATATATATATATAAAGTGAGAAAGAGAGAGTCAGTCTTGAAATACCTAATGTGAGTTTGTATTTAATATTACTATTTTGTATGTGTACTATATAATAGTAAAAACTGAATGCTCATTTTTAGTTGACCAGACAGGGATAGGAATGGTATCTTCAGCTTTTGGACAGTTTTGACATTATGACAGTACAGATGCTGCAGACTACTACACATTTCAATTAAATGTAATATCAAAACTCACTGTAGGCTTGTGGCTTTCAGTAGTAGCCAGTTCTCCATGGGAAATTTGGATAATATGTGCATACTAAAGCCATACTTAAACTTAGCATATACTGATAATTAGACAATCCATTATTTTTTTTGTATATATATATATATATATATATATATATATATATGTATGTATGTATGTATGTATGTGTGTGTGTGTGTGTGTGTGTGTGTGTGTGTGTGTGTGTGTACATGACCACAGAAGTCAAAAATTTGTTTATCTGATGACTATTCTGCTTTGATGTTCATTAACTGATTAATGCAAAAATTGGTTGATTTCATTTCTCTTAAAAATTTTTTATACTTTAATCAAAAATCTTTATGTAATGTTGTGAAATTCAGGATAAGAAACATATAAACTGTAAAAGTACTTATGTCATGGTAAATTCACTGTTGGTAAAAAAAAAAAATATAAAAAGAATATGATCACTTACTTAAAAATATTCTTTTCCAGTGCTGGTGACAAAGAAAGGCTTCATACTAGACATTTACTTTAAATCTATACTTTCTTGATAAATATTGTTTTTGTTTTAATGGGGGTAGGTGTGGGAGAAATATGTGATTTCATCCTTTCTTGCTATGCAAGATTTTCAAACTCAGGTTTGGTATGGAAAAATGATATTCAAATTCATTTGAGATTTGTTCTATCTTTTTTATTTCCAGTTAAAGTAGAGTCTTTGCGATGGTAAAGAAAGGTTTAAAATTCGATCCGTGTCAGAAAGAAGCTTGTGAAATCCAGAAATGTCTTCAAGGTAATCAATAATGCTCTTATTGTTTTGAGCAATTCAAAACTGTCATAATAAGACTAACAGGGAAAAGACTGCTGAAGGACTTAAATATAGATTTCCAATTTCTATTAAATTTCCATGGTTGGTGTGTCCTAATTATAAATGTATAATCTGACCTTCTCAAGATATCAACAAATGATTTTTTTTAATTCAGTTCTGTAACATTATATCATGGTAATTCTACTCCCTATTTTGTAGTTCCCCCAACTTGTAATAAAATTGAAAATAGTTTTAAAATGTTAATGCAGGAATTCATCAGTAGTTGGAGAATTGGTAATTATGTCAAATTTTCTTGCTTTCTAGATATATCTAGATATAGAGCCACAGGTTCTGATTATTCATTAACTGGCATCAGCTTGAGGACACATCTTCACCTGTTTTTATTAACCCATTACTTTGTTGTCCATCCAAAATTTTGTCTCAGTGCATCAATTTTTCTGTAACCACACATCAATCTGAGCCAATAGGTGCATGAAAATTGGTAAATATTAGGATAACAATATAAAAGAGTTATACTCAGGTGCCAAAATTTCACCTATTAAGATGGTAGAACATATAGTGTTCCTAATGCATCTCGGAAAGTGTTAAAGGAAACACAAACCCCATCTTGCTTTCCTTGCTGAAATGTCTTGCACTTTGTCAAATAGTGACTATTTTTAGTTTCCAAAAGTCAGATTGTCATTTGCAGTATGTTAGAAGTTGTATATTTTAGCATGGTAGTTGTATATTTTAATATGGCAGATCATGGAAGATAACTCTATCTGTGATTCAGGGACTATGTAAATCTTTAGAAGTAACACAATTACTAGGTATTCATCCCTCTGCAGTTGGAACATTTTTTAAATGATTTCTTTTGAAACATTACATAGAAGACAGATATCACACTGAATGAGAGTCATTTGTCACAAAACAGGATAGAAAGAAACTTTAACAGATTTTAAGATTGAACTGTAGGAAGTTGTTGCTGCAATAGCCAACTTGTATTATGTATCAGTGCCTTAAAGCATATCTAAGAAAATATTCAGTGACATTTGCATTTGCTTGGATTTTTCAAAAGAACTGCATGTGAAATATTGGTTGTTTGTGAAGTAAATCTATCAGCAAGGGCAGAAAAAGTCAGTACAAGCCCAAATTTTATTGGTACAAATCTTAATCAGCCAACATCATCAATGCATGGTTAATCTTTGTGTAATTGGGGAAAACAATATTGTAAACAATACTTGCGTGAAAGAAAATGAAATGAATGCATTTCTGACCTTTTCAAGAGCTGTGTTGATAATAGAAGACATCACTAATCAACATTATGACAATAGTGTAATCCCTAGTACAAGTTTTCTCTGACCCTAATACACCATTTTAGATATTTTGATATCAGTGTTGAATTGTAGGTGTACAGATTACTACCTTCTCACCTCATCGTGGATTCAAGACTCAGACTCATCCAATGTGGTTATGTGAGAAAGCTTACCAATAGCTTCTCATGGGTCAGTGGTTCTTTCCAGGGTTTTCCCAGGTTCTTTCTCCACCATTTATACTGGCTGCCATGTATCTTGTGCTAAAAAGTGGCATTAAACCTTACAACACCAACAACAGAAATGTTGGGGTGTGGGGTCTAAGCCAGTTGTCTGACTAAAAGCCAGAATTACAATGAATAGTTGCTAACTAGTGGATCACGCGAACTGAAATGACCTAAGGTTGAGCAATTTCTGAGTGAAATTGGAAGGAAGATGGTTTATTTTCTCATTATGTCTTCAATTCACTTGGTGCTTGCCAATTGCATGGCAAGGCACATGACTAAAGGAACTTCACAACCTATAGGGTTCAAGCTAGACTTGAATTTTAAGGAGAAGTGACTTCTACTTTTGGACAGGAGTAGGTAGAAGTGGAGCTGAACATGGAGTGGGAACAAAGCAAGAAATACATTATATATATATATATATATATCATTGGTTCAATGTTCACTTATAAAGTAAATAGTTATAGTGTTTACATGCACTTTATAAAGTGTTTAGTTTTAGCGCATTGGCTTATGTGAAAGCCTTCAACTTCAACATATCTCATAAGATCATACGACAAATGGTTATAAAATAAAACAGGCAATGGCAAAATCTAAGCCATGCCTGTCCCTCAGCAAGCAAATGTGTGATTAATTTGTTTTAATAGCAGCAATTACTTATCCTGCCACTGTTACATAGCTAACCTATTTTCATGCTGAAAACTAACTGTCCGATGTGAATATATCCTCCCCTAGAGTGGAGAAGAAGTCAGTCTACACAAATTACATAAACTCCGCTTTCTTATTTTGCACAGCACTCTAATATGTTATGTGATTATATGCAGTAGGTAGATATCAAATGACATTCTTTTCACAGATGCCATACTGTGAAGGCATCTACTAAAACTCACCAGAGAAATTGCATCTGTAGCAACATAACACAAACAGCAGTCTTCTGCAGTTTTTAATTAGTCTCAATGTTACAACTGTCTGTTCCGTTTTCTAGAAAACCCTATTGTGGACTTTTCTCCTTAACCCTTACATTATGTATGAGCTTTTGAATGCCTCTGCTCCATTGTCATGGAAACACCTTTGATTCGAATGCCTCTACCTGATTCGCATGGAAGCATCTTTGAATGCCTCTACACTGTTCTCATGGAAGCGTGTTTGGACACCTGCTGTAAACGTCTATTTGGAAAATACCCCGTTAAGTATTACAATCATTGACGTGAATGACCATTACATTAGATCACATGGTTGATGTTTAAACTCTAGTCATATTCTGCTGTTTAAAGTAAAGTATTCCTGATTCTCTACTGCTATAACAGTTAACAGACAGACCTATGTGAATGGAGTCAAATAGTCAAATAGTAACTGGTGTTATGTTTATTGTGCACTGCATTGTGTAAATTTAGTGCACATATATCAACTGTCTTCAGAGTGATACACTATGAGGTAGCAGGTTAAAAACTCAGGTGTGCACATGATTTAATACTGTACATAACTGGTGAGTTTCAGGTCAAAATCCTACAGTGCTCTTAGTGAATACACAGGGGCATACATGGATATGACTATATGCAATCATGAGTTTTGTGTCAGCATTGTACAGTGTTAATAATGCTTACAAAAAGTGTACACTGTATGACACTGCATACAACCAGAAGAATTTCAAGTCAAGTGACTTCATTATTTCTCTATCACAGGATAATGTCAAAACAGCCAGGGAGCAGTGTGGACAGCAGTAGGGCCCTTGAGATACTTAGATTGCATAAGTGCTCAAAGTGCATATGGAAAAATCGTTAGCATCTTTTCCAGAGTTCACATATTTAACCAACATCTTAAGTGGCTAGTGAAGCCCCTCCTGAAGGAGGGTCTAGATGTTTGAGAAGCTAATCAACTTCTTCATGTAGGGAGATGACAAACATGTCTCATGTCCCTATTAGCATGCATGCCTTAAGTTGCAGATTGTTCCCTCCCATTGGAGAGGTAGAGCACTGTGATAGTGGATTGTACCCTCCCATTAGGGAGATCGAGCACCACACAGCGGGTTGTACCTTCCTTTAAGGAGATAGAGCACTGCAATAGTGGTTTTGCCCTCCCATTAGGGAGGTTGAGTACCCAAATAAAGGGTTGCACCTTCCCTTGAAAGAGGTGGAGCAGCACAACTATATGGTTGCGCACTCCATTTAGGGACATTGAGCACTCCATCAGTGGGTTGCTCAAGGAGATAGAGCACCTAAATACATATCATGCTTCTGATAGTGTGTTGCCCCTCCCCACCCCAGTGATAAATCAGTTGAATATGAGGTCTTTTAGATCAGCCTCATGGTACTGGAACAGGATATGGAAAAATCTTCCCCCTTTCCCCCACTTATAACATCCTACCCTGTAAAGGATTCACAATCTATATGGAGGACTCAAGCTATGGATGGGGACCACATCATTGTTCCCCTGTTCCCAGTTATACTTAGGAACCCTTATAGAATGTAGGGCCTTCCACTTCAGGGTCCTTGATCCATTATTTACCCATGATCTGTTGAAATTCTGTGACTTGTGTCCAACCATTGCCTCATCACCAGGTGCATCCTTTTTGAAGGCTTGAGGTGGTGCATCATCTAGGGTAGACGTGTTCTTATCTCCCATCTGTAACCCATGATGAACTAGGGACCCTGGCACAGAGTGCTCCTGCACACCTTGCATCAAGGGACATGATGATGCCCATCCACTCCTTAACTGAGAGCATCCTTGATTATGATTATGATGGTGATGATGATGTCTCTATCTTCACTGCCACCAGCAAGTCCTAGATAGAAGCTGTGGCAATGACACCTTCGCTTAGGTCCATCCCTGCTTAGATGGATTAGGAAGAGGAGGGCTGTTCTTTTTATGACAATGAATTGGACTCCTCGAAGATGTTGCTTAACCATAGTAAAGACCTTTTAAGGGCTGCTTCTGTAGATCATTCTTACCTTTGTTTCTCTAGCCTTGCTAGATCACCAACATTGATTTGCTCTCCACTCTCGGTCTGTCACAATTTACTAGGAAATGAGATCAGACAAATCATCTTCAGGGACCATCTACAAAGTTTTCAAGCAGGTGCAAGCCCAGTCCAATCCCCAACTTGTGCTAGAAAACTTCCTCTTCTTGGATTTAGGTCACTGCAGATCCATGAGGAAGCTCTCTGACCCTCCATCCTTTTCAATTGGCAGGTAAGGAGGGTAGGCAGCCCTAACAAATTAATCCCTCTCCTTCTGTGCATCCCCTTCCAACATCTCAGAAGGTGCTCGCCCAGGTCCCTTAGGGGCTTAGTCAAGCATTACGAGACAGTAGATGGGTCTTATCCATTGTAATCTGCCAAAATCTCGTTTTTGTCTAGACCAAGAAGTTTTTCAATTTATTGTTTTGCTGTTTGGAGTCTACGCACCATTTTCACCCATATCATGGGAATGGTAGCAGCCAACTTCTGAATATAGGGAATATCCATTCTCCTGTGCATGCCCCTTCCATTACAGGACATGGCTGGCTGATCAGTAGTGTAAAAGTTCAGTCCCTTCATCGGGATCTTTTTTGATCTTGGTCCACCTTAACTTGGCTAGGTCTTACCCTGCCTCAGAGTTGGAACTTGTTCCATCACAAGTCTCTGTTTAAATGGGGATGACTTCCTCATAATTTAAATTTGGTATAGGTTACTCTGGATTGGGTAGATTGAATTCTGGCTCTCCTAGAGGTGCTACAAGCAAACTTTTGTTTGCTCACCTTTATCTTTCCCTAAATGGAACCTTGAATGCTACATGTGCCCTCCATATTTCTTGCTTAGCAGGTTGGAAACTTCACAGAGATTTTCTATCAACCTTGATTCACCTAGGGCAGGTTTTTCACTACCACTTGCTTGGTGGGATGAATTGAGACAGATTCCTGATGGGGGTTCCTATGTATGCACCCAATCATCACTACTTCCTGTTCACTGATAAGTCAGATTCCAATTTGGAGTTATCATTTAGAGTTTAAGGGCATAATTCTTCAGTTTTTGGACACCGGCAGAATTGTCACTCTACATCTACAACCTAAGAATAAAAGCAGTATTTCTAGCACTGCAAGGGTGCATCAACTTAATAGAAAACCAATGTGTTATGGTCTCTTTAGACAAGTTGTTGTAGCATATCTATGGTATCAAGGAGGCAGATAGTGGGTTGAGAGGTGAAGCACTAACAATCATGGGTTGCACCCTCTTGTTAGGGAGATAGAGCACAGCAACAAATCTCATGTTTGTGTTTCTCTATGGAAACCATTGTTACAACACAGTGTGGGGCTCAGAGAGACATCACCATCAACCTTCTACAGATATGTAGATGGACCTATCCCTCTGTTGAATGCAGCTCAATTTCTCTCTTTTTGATTAGTTTGACTAAAGCATTACCCTACTCACCTAAAAGACAAATTCAGCTATGCATTAGTGGCAGGATATGTAATTTGCTGCTATTAAAATGTAGACTTTGGGCAGGGTAAACTAATTTTCATTAGGTAATACCTGCCACTATTGTTGAATGCCCTTCTCCCACCCAACTCTGGTGTCTCAAATAATTGTCATCAGGGTAAAGGTGACAGATGAGATCTGCCATCTGAATATAATAAGTGACCTATAGAGTGGTGTGAAAAAAAAGAAAGAGTGGATTGCAGAGATCATAGCGTAATTATTTACATTAGATAATTATTACATACATGAAGATAAATAATCATGCTATCAGTGATTAATTTACTTTAGTTATTACTGGTAATTATTTGGAAAAATCATGATTTTTTTTCTTCTTTTTTTTAGCACATAATTACAAGGAATTTGCCTGCAAAGATGTTCTAGAAGCAATGAGAAAATGTTGTGAAAGATTCCATTCAGTTTCAGAATGTTGTTCTGGATTCCATTCCAAAAGTTATTCCAAGTCAGGATAATGGTTTTGACAACATTAATGCAGCACTATGTTCAAAATGAGATTATTTTGGGGGGAAGTCTTTGACTAGGCCCCAACTTGCCACTGGAGACTTAGTAAACAGTCCTATTTTTTTGTTTATCTCAGATGATTTTATGGAAGACTTGTGTATAAGGTATGAGATACTTTGCCAGAAGATTTGCCAAATTTTTATTCTCCAAGAAAGATAGTGAGGCTAGTATATTACTTCATATCCATGGTTAATTTTTATTTTACATTTGATGTTTGAAGTCAGACTAATGTTTGATAATGCATGAAGACTTACTATGCAGTAATACATGAAGACTTACTATGCAATAGGTTTTCCCAATTTAAAAAATCGATGATAATGGACATGTGATGTCATTTTGATTTTGTAGTGTAGCATAAATCTGTGGCACAAGTATACCAAGAGTCATCATGAGTGAAATGTCCGGGAGTGACTTTCAAGCTGAGGAATTGGACTCAATTGTTAATGTCATAGGATTAAACCCTAATGATCCATTGAATGGCTTTGGAGAAATGTGGTATCAGGTTTTTCTCTGGGTTCTTTTCTCCTCTATGGTTGTACATACTGTTGCAGCACTGATTGCTCTATGTAGACTCCGAAAGCACAGCATTGGGCGCTGGATTCCACTCTGGATTTTCATCATGGGAGTTTTATCTCCACTAACAGGAGGTGTGGTAACTAGTGCAGCTATAGCTGGCTGTTACAGGGCCTCAGACTTTGAAATGGTACCATTTTATGCCCTGTTATGGGGCCTTGGGCAAACTGTTGTGTGTATAAGTGTCTCATTCACAAGATTACTTGCAACTTTGTGATGATTCAAGGAAGTCAACTAGATGCTAGATGTTTCTGTGAATTTGTTAATTTTCAGCCATGATGATAATTTTGTTTTACTGTTTTTATAATGCAAAAAATTGTTGATGTTAGCTCTGTTGGTTGGAGACCAGAAGAGTTTAAGTGATAGCCTGTTATCCTTCATCTGTCTGTTAGCAAAGTTTATTGCCACTACACCTAAACTACTTTGAATATTGTCATGAAACTGTACACATTCAAACTAGGTTTAGTTGGTCCTAAATGAATGTGGTCCAGCTCTGACATCTAATATGACAGCCACAGCAGCCATTTTTGAAAATCTTGTTATAGGTGATCTTTCTGCACAAAGGATCATATCATAACAAATTAGTTATCTAAAAGTCAGATTCATTAGATTTTCATAAGTATTAAGTAGCCATAACTGTCTTTTATCTTCACTCTGAATGTCCAGATAACCAGCTAAGCATCACAGGATTAAACTGTCCTTACAGGATAAAATTTGCAAGTAAAACACTATGGATTATCACTCATACTTCTAATGGACTTGTAATAAAGCTATAAAACCTCTTATTCCTCAAATGTTGCTTGTGATTGGATTGTATTTTAATAAGGTTTTAATTGTATTTATTTCTGTGACAGGATGTAATTTTCAGAAGTAACATATATGCTATCCAGAGTTAACTTATTTTCTGAAGAAATGTGTTCTTATTTATGGTAATTGATGAATAAATATTATTTCTGGAAGACAAACAGATTACTTCATTTTGTGCACTGTTACACAGTGTGTTCCAAAGGTTTTCAGTTTTGAGGATATATATAGTTTTATGATAGCTGTATATCTTGATTGTTACGTAAAATCATTTTGAATGGTATGCATGTAGTATTTTTGCAAACTTTAAATAAAGAAAACAAAACTATACAGTAGTTTTTGCTATTATTCCTTCTTAAATTAGTTGCATTTTAATGTTGAAAACTGGCCCTCCTGTACAGACCTGTTTTGAGAAACCACATTTTGTTGGCAGAAGAGATGATGTCTTGAGACAGGTTTTTTTCTGTTTTGTGATAATGTCAGGCATTGTTTATTTGCAACATTGTAACTTTGTCAGGACATTCCATAATAATAATAATAATAGCTGATAAAGATTTTAAAGTTATGGGTGAATTTTGGGGGTGCTTTGCCCATGGGGCATCAAAAACTAGCTGATTACCCAGGCAGATACCAGTGATTAAATTACCAGACTCTTGATGCCTAAGGAATTGTAAGCCTTGTCCTTCTGCTGCCAATAATCTGTAATATATAAAACTTGATAAATGAGATAATAACATACACCTTTCATTTGGATGATTTTTAACTCAACTGCTAAACATAAGAATCATAGGTATTACTTCTCTGACAACTTTTTGCACAAGGCTTTGCTAGCTCTCTGGTACTGTTGTATTTACAGTCTTGAAACTCGATGGTCACATTCATCATGGAGAATTTTGTTTTTTACTTGCAAAAGGGTTACATTGATCTACTTTTGTTTTTTACTTGCAAAAAGGTTACATTGATCTACTTTTCAAGCTTCAGTAACACATTGGTGCAGGCAAGACTATTTTGCAGAAATATACATCTTGTGAAGTTCTGCCTCAACATAGATACAACTATAGTTAGCTTTATAACTGTATATGTGTTTATGATTAGCTAAGGTTGCGAACAATCTTATTCTGGAGGTCTTACTACCTATTTATCAAAAATTTGGTATATAAACATGTATTACAGTGTGAACCTGCATGGTGGTTGGGGTCCAGAGTCCTAGCTGTGTTATTGACAAAACCATCATATAACCAATCAAGTCAGTTACCTGAAGGAAATGATGCATATACCAAAAAAAAGATGGCTGTGGGAGGGGATAAAATTGAGCACAAAAATACATACTTTTTATTATGTTAAAACAGCATAGTCTGAAATAACTTGTATACTGACAACTTACATTTGTGAAATGCAGTTGATAATGTGTAGAGTACTATATAAGTGTGTGAAAACTCCATGTATTCAATTATATTTAACCTGTTATAAATTCATTTATCAGTCACATCTCTGTATTCCATTGTTGACAAGTGTCACTAAACAATTTACTACAGTATTGTCATCAGTAGCAAGAGGCTATAGTTGTTTACATGTATATGTACTTAAAATGCTTATATTTTGGTCAGCAGGAGACAGCTATTATCTTGCCGAGGCTACCCAGGGGATGAAGCTATTCAAAAGGAAATGAAAATGAACAGATTGAAAATTAACTTGATGGCCAAATATATATATATTTTTAAAAGTTTGGAAATTTAATTTATGTTTGTGCTGCAGTTGGTAGTGATCATAAGCTTAAGCATTTTTCCTGCAAAAAAAGAAACTTTCACAGCACAGAAAATGTCTTCAAGTCACTTTTAAAAATGCAACAGCCAGTCAGATTTCATTGTATTTATTTAAATTTGGTACAAACTTATTTTGATGAAAGGTGCTATGTTTTTATTAAAGATTGTACTAGGCTTGCATGGATGAAGGGTGCATGTATTATTAGAGTCACAGCTAAAACAACTTTGGAGGACCAATCAAATGCCCGTTTGTTATTCTGGTGGCAACAGCAAATAATTGTAGAACATTGGTTGAAACTGAATATTTTATTCATTTGCTTAGTATTTATACAGAATGATCAGTGCTTCAAAATTAATAATCTTTTTTTGAAGTTTCACCACAACTATTTTTTCTTGGTACATGAAAGAAAATATCCATCGTTTGTAGTTGTTCCACTTGATTGAAGCATGAATTTTATCACAGCATTCAGTACTCTGAACAGATGTTGTCATAAGAGGATTATGATATAACAATCTACTGTCAAGATGGTCTGTCAATATGAATAAAGGTTTTGTCTATGCAACAGTAAATAGATTCCACCTCGACTGAATTTATGCTGAATTTATGCTATAACAGAGCATGTTATAGCAGTGTAACACTGTGTCTATAACAGAGCATGTTATAGCAGTGTAATACTGTGTCTATAACAGCATGTTATAGCAGTAATACTGTGTCTATAACAGAGCATGTTATAGCAGTGTAACACTGTCTATAACAAAGCATGTTATAGCAGTGTAATACTGTGTCTATAACAGAGCATGTTATAGCAGTAATACTGTGTCTATAACAGAGCATGTTAGAGCAGTGTAATACTGTGTCTATAACAGAGCATGTTATAGCAGTGTAAGACTGTCTATAACAGAGCATGTTATAGCAGTGTAATACTGTGTCTATAACAGAGCATGTTATAGCAGTGTAACACTGTGTCTATAACAGAGCATGTTATAGCAGTGTAACACTGTCTATAACAGAGCATGTTATAGCAGTGTAACACTGTCTATAACAGAGCATGTTATAGCAGTGTAACACTGTGTCTATAACAGAGCATGTTATAGCAGTGTAACACTGTCTATAACAGAGCATGTTATAGCAGTGTAACACTGTGTCTATAACAGAGCATGTTATAGCAGTGTAATACTGTGTCTATAACAGAGCATGTTATAGCAGTAATACTGTGTCTATAACAGCATGTTATAGCAGTGTAATACTGTGTCTATAACAGAGCATGTTATAGCAGTGTAACACTGTGTCTATAACAGAGCATGTTATAGCAGTGTAACACTGTGTCAAGATCTCAGATTCATTTGATTATGAGTGATATCGGTGCATATCAACATGGACCCTTTATATTCAAATGAGAAAATTGAACCTGTAACCTTCTGTTTGTGAGTTAAATACCTTAACTATGGATATAATGAAGCTTGTTTGTGTGGGATCTCATTGGTTTCCAAGTTATGACTAAGTGCAGACCTATTATATCATGCTGACTGAACATTAACCTTATAATGCCACATAACTGTATGTACTTTATAAGGCTTGCTGTGATGAGTTTCTAAATTTACAAACCCTCCTCTAGTTATGCCATGAGTTAGGAGAGAATGGTGGTTATATAAATGATATGTCTTTTCTATATCAAGATCATATTACATATATGGTCTAGGAGATAAGATAAATGACACCAACATTAACAATGTAACAATTATATGCTCCAAGTTATTCTTTCTCCACTACTTTTTGTATATGCATGTGAATTCACACTCTAAAATGAATCGACTACCAAGGTAAGCAATATCAGGGTAACTTTAGCTTCTTTTCTATTTTTCTGCCTTCTTGTAGCTTATACATGATTTAATTGCAGCAATTATCCTGCTGCTATTGCATAGCTACCCTATTTTCATGCTGAAAACTCACTGTTTGATGTGAATACATCCTACAATACAGCATATTTCAGATTATTTTACAGCTTTATGTGGAACAGATTGCTACTTCCACTTTTTCCAATTTGAGTTGAATGTAAAATATCTTTTCCTAAAACATATAATGCAGTATGATTAACTCCATTTTATCCAGTGAAGTCCAAAATTATTCGAAAAAAACTACTGTTGGATAAACAGATTAAGACAGTTTATTGTTTGACACTATTTACCTATTGCTAGGGAGTTAATCAAAACACTTTTTGACTATTGTGTTGGGTGAATCTGTCTGTTATTCACTATCAAGACTTTGAGGCATGTAAAAGCAACTCAAATGATGTCAGAATGATGGAATAATAAGGCCAAAGATAAATAATTTGATGGTATAGATATTTATGGTATTTTCATGTCTATATGAAGCTGTCAAAACCCAAAACTATCAGATAAACAAAGGTTTAGGTAAGAAACTGCAATAACAAATATAGTTTTAAGCAAAACAACTCCATCATTTAAACATGAAATGTTGCCTAATAGAGAAATATGTTTTAGCTAGCCTGCAGGAAGGTGTATGAGAGGTTAAACATTATTAATATTGCAGTGATTGTAAATATTATTTTCTTCCATGTTGTCAACAAATGCTAGCCTTTCCTGTTTTGGTGAGTTATGACAACTTGGACAATTATGAAACTTAATATTTGCAGCTCAATCTCAATACCAAAACTAGGTTAGTGACTACATTTCATGCTTCAGTGATCTTTAAACTGTTTCTTGAATGATAATGAAACTTTTTGTGTATCCTAAAGCATATGATATCAACACACCAAAAAGGTCACTGACCTACTTCTAAGGGTTTTATTGACTATATCAACCATGACTTTTAAGGACAGTTTCTTGCATACTGTTGCTCCTGTACAGGCATGACACTTAATTAATGCATGTTTATTGTGGTGTGCTACAACATGGACCAATTCTAAAATGTTGGTCACTTTTTAGGTTTTATTATTCCCTGACCATGAGTGTGGAAAGACATAATGATATCAATGTCCATTTGACTGTCTATCCATCCATATTGCAAGGTGGTTACTGCACCATAACTTTTGTTTGGAGAAGTCCTTTTCCTTAAACCTTGTATCTGGCTTTTCTTTGGTAGAGGCATCAAAAAGTTACTTGAGTTAAACATGTTATTTTCCTTTCAGTATGACAAATTCAGCTTCCTTGGTTTAATTATAATAAAACTTCACCCATTCACTACACTTAGGCTGGAATAGCTATTAATAAATTCCAAGTTAGAGGTGACAATGTTAATTTCTGCATTCTGTTCAGTAAGTGAGATGCCTGGAATTAAGTTTTCATCAAACTTCATATGTAGTATTCACATATTTGGAGGCACTTTGTATTGATTCTTAAACCCAGTTTTAATGGTCAAGGTCACGTAATCTAAAATTGCAGTTTGGGTTCCACAGGGCAAGTGTCTTTTTGTAAGTTTCCTGCAACCCATTTTTATCAACTTTGTTGTGGCATTATATTTGAAGGCAGCTCTGTGTTGAGTCTGAGATATATCATGAAAGTGCAAAATGATGTTCATTTTAAGTTTGTAATAGCTACTGTCAGGTGGGGATGGAATGGGTTCAGTCATTTGTTTGAATGCCACTTTTCCCATCTATATCCATTTAGGACAATACTGATATATATTCTTAAAATTTAATATTTACAGGCATCCAGAAGAGACCCATTTCCTACCATAAAAAGGACATTTTCTTAAGTACTTTACTGTCTCTAAAAGCTATTTTTTGTGTGTGAAAAATAAGTCACTTAAAAAAATTAAATCATCTTAAATAAAAGCTGCTAATAGCAAACAAAAGATTCAAGTTAACAGTTATTGCAGCTTAAAAAATTAAATTTGCTTTGTGATATCTGCATTAGTTTTTTTTTCTCCCATTTGATATCTTATTTGTTGCAGATCACAATAAATCTGTTTTGTGAATCCTTACTACATCAGCTCAACAGTGTACACCTCAGTGGTAACTTGCCATTGTTAAAAATAATATGAAGCTATAGCATTCTAGAGTAAAGAACAATTTTAGCTTTCATCTTGCAAACTAGAAGCTGTTTGTTTCTTAAGTTTTCAAGCAGTGTGATTTGAGTAATTTTGTCCAGCTAAAATTAATACTGCAGAATTATAAACAACTGGTTTGTATTGGGGCAGTTCAAGTCCAACGGATAAGAAACATGAGTATTTCATTTTGAGTTTCTTTCTTCACCAATTTGTTCTGTATAAAACTTCACTGATCAACTTTAAAAGCTGTAAGAAATGAAGTTTAGAATGTACTAATAAATGGACTGCATTAATTTTCAGGAAGAGCTGAACATGGAAAATGGGAGAAAAACAAAAAACTGTGTTTTTGTCTGTGTGCTGAATACTCTTATTTTAACTGTCCTCTATATCTGATCATTATTATTTGCATTTAACACTGTTTAAAACAACCCCAAACAATTCATTTACAAGCAGAAAATTCTGTACTGATGTTTGGTTGGAAAATGGATGTATGAACGAAAATAAAAGAACATAAAAATACTTTAATTACAATCATAATATCATTACACTTCAATTCCATGAATCGTTAATTCACCAAAGGCTTATAACTTGGAAAAATCTTAAATGTGCTAAAATACATGCTAGCTATTTACAAACATAATTTTGCATTTAATACATCATTCTTGCCTTTGTATCTTTCCACTTTCCCAAGTGATGTTCTTTTCACCAAGTTTTTTGTGTGTATTTTGTTTTGATTATATTCTGAGTAGAAAAGCCACATTTACAATGAACATTTAACTTAAAGTGACCAGCACATTTGCAAATAGGTAAAATGAACATTTAACTTCAAGTAACAACTAGAAATACTTAACTGCTACTTAAAGAAGCAATTTTTGTCTTCAAAGCTTCTTACATCAGAATATATTAAAAAGTGAAAAACATTTTCAAACTAGTTTGAAATAACCCCTATGAATGTACATGACAGCACATGAATGAGTGTCTTCACACCACAGCATTCATCTGTGCAAACCACTTTGGTGTCTGGTGTTATGAGTGGGTAACCTCAACTTTACAGCTATATGTTTAGCAAGTTTAATCGTAACTAAATGTGAATCTTTTGGACTTTTTTGATGTTGGATGAAGTTTTGAAAACTAACAAAAAATTAATTGCTTGTTCTGGTGTCGATTAATTACCTATTTATACCTATTTATAATTAAAATAATGTAATCTAATGTAATATGAATGTTATTCATGTGCAATTCCATACTTTCCATACTGAGCATTGTTTTAATGGTCAATCAGCTATTGAAACATGTAACCTAATGTAATGTAATGTAATAATGCAGCAACAAAATGAGTAAATTCCTTTAAATGAGGGCCTCAAGATAGATTAGTTCTTAGCTAATCGAGTTACCCTTTTTAAATAAAATAATAATAATAATAATAATAATAATAATAATAATAATAATAATAATAATAATAATAATAAAAATCAAGGTGACTTAATTAGCTCATGTGAAGTCATATGGCTGGAATACATGGTGTAATGACCAAGAAGAGCACATAAAACCTAGTGATGATGTTATCTATTAGTGTGTCAATGTATTTCCTGTTTAAAATACTTCTTTCCACAGTGAGCACTGTTTTAATGGTCAATCAGCCATTAAAACATGCCTGCAAATGTGTATGATTTTGTTTTGTTAGTGTAAGTGTTGTCAAAATATGTGAAGGATGCAAAAATTACTCACCTGGGCTGAAAAAGAATCTCATAATTTGTAAAGTACTATTACTAAATGAGCATCTAAAATATCATATTTTTTACTATCCTATGAGGTCCACTTTGCCTAATAGTATGACCTCCTTATAGGTCCACTTTGCCTAATAGTATGACCTCCTTATAGGTCCACTTTGCCTAATAGTATGACCTTATAGGTCCACTTTGCCTAATAGTATGACCTCCTTATAGGTCCACTTTGCCTAATAGTATGACCTTATAGGTCCACTTTGCCTAATAGTATGACCTCCTTATAGGTCAACTTTGCCTAATAGTATGACCTCCTTATAGGTCCACTTTGCCTAATAGTATGACCTCCTTATAGGTTCACTTTGTCTATTAGTATGACCTCCTTAGAGGTCCACTTTGCCTAATAGTATGAACTCCTTATAGGTCCACTTTGCCTAATAGTATGAACTCCTTATAGGTCAACTCCGCCTAGTAGTATGCCTTCCTTATAGGTCCACTGAGCCTAATAGTAATACCTCCTTAAAGTTCCACTTTGCCTAATAGTATGACCTCCAGTTAATTGGTCAGTGTTTCTCCTTACTGAAAAGTCTGTTCTGGCAAGAACAATGCTGAAATTGTTAATTGAAAGCCTATTATTTACACTAGGAATTTTGTTGTACAAGCTCTTCATTAGTAACAAATACTTGCTAGCAGGAGAGCAGGCTAGTATGTCCATAATTACCTTGGTATTACTCTCTTTGTGTGTTGATTTTAATATATACATGTTTTTGAATTACTCTTTGAGTAACATTAATGAATATAATTTAACTTTTAATTGAAAAATTATTTTATTCACTCCATATTTTTATAATCTATATTATTTATTTACAATAAATCTCCATAACTGTATTTCATTGAACATTTTAATGAGAACTATTGCCAGTTCTAATGAATATTATATTAAAATTGAAAAATTGAAAAAAAAAAGCACTACTGGAATTTTTTGTTTTTACATTAAATTTCATGTTAGTTTAATATGAGTCTGGTATGAATGTGTACTTTTCTTTTCTTTAATGTATACTCCTAACTTTATTAACTTCACTACATCTTCAATAAGGAGATTAATTAAGTCAATCTTATACTGATGGATTTTCAAATAAGACTGTGCAATAGTTGTAGAACATAACATGAAAGCAGGGTTTTTAATGATGATGAAATCAAATTATAATTAGATTGATGGACAAGAACTAAATTTAAGTGAGACAGTTTGAGTTGAAATTCCCATAGTGTCAAACTATTACACTTAAAATAAACAGTATAAACATTCCAATGAGGACAAGCACAATGATTCCGCCATAGTGCATCAAATCAGTAATGGGAACCTTCCTTACAGCCTCTGCTGCCTTGGCCCAGCTGTTTGGTCCCTGCAATCGCCACTGGTACGCCCCACATGAAGACAGCAGTAGTCTGAAAAGAAAATGTCACTATCTTAAATTTGCACAATGGATGACTTAGGAATGTTTATTTAATTTTGGAACAAGACCAAAACAATTATGACTGCTTTACCAATCTCACCATTCAATATCATGAGCATATGGAATAATCTTTTTGGTGATGGCTTTACATGTCAGCTAATTGCAAGAATTCGTCAATGGTTTGAAAAAATTCAATATTACCATCTAACATTACAGGCATCAGCTTTAACCCTCTGGATAACAAGTACAATATACAATTTAACTGTCTTTTATCATTAGCTTTAAACCTCTGAATAACAAGTACAATATACAATTTAACTGTCTTCTAGCATTAGCTTTAACCCCTGGATAACAAGTACAATATACAATTTAACTGTCTTCTATCATTAGCTTTAACCTTCTGGATAACAAGTACAATATACAATGTAACTGTCTTCTAGCATTAGCTTTAACCCCTGGATAACAAGTACAATATACAATTTAACTGTCTTCTAGCATTAGCTTTAACTCCTGGATAACAAGTACAATACACAATTTAACTGTCTTCTAGCATTAGCTTTAACCCTCTGGATAACAAGTACAATATACAATTTAACTGTCTTCTAGCATTAGCTTTAACTCCTGGATAACAAGTACAATACACAATTTAACTGTCTTCTAGCATTAGCTTTAACCTTCTGGATAACAAGTACAATACACAATTTAACTGTCTTCTAGCATTAGCTTTAACCCTCTGGATAACGAGTACAATATACAATTTAACTGTCTTCTAGCATTAGTTTTAACCCCTGGATGACAAGAACAATATACAATTTAACTGTCTTCTAGCATTAGCTTTAACCCTCTGGATAACAAGTACAATATACAATTTAACTGTCTTCTATCATTAGCTTTAACCCCTGGATAACAAGTACAATACACAATTTAACTGTCTTCTAGCATTAGCTTTAACCTTCTGGATAACAAGTACAATATACAATTTAACTGTCTTCTAGCATTACCTTTAACTCCTGGATAACAAGTACAATACACAATTTAACTGTCTTCTAGCATTAGCTTTAACCTTCTGGATAACAAGTACAATACACAATTTAACTGTCTTCTAGCATTAGCTTTAACCCTCTGGATAACAAGTACAATATACAATTTAACTGTCTTCTATCATTAGCTTTAACCCCTGGATAACAAGTACAATACACAATTTAACTGTCTTCTAGCATTAGTTTTAACCCCTGGATAACAAGTACAATATACAATGTAACTGTTTTCTAGCATTAGCTTTAACCCTCTAGATAACAAGTACAATATTCAATTTAACTGTCTTCTAGCATTAGCTTTAACCTTCTGGATAACAAGTACAATACACAATTTAACTGTCTTCTAGCATTAGCTTTAACCCCTGGATAACAAGTACAATATACAATGTAACTGTCTTCTAGCATTAGTTTTAACTCCTGGATAACAAGTACAATATACAATGTAACTGTCTTTTTAGCATTAGCTTTAACCCTCTGGATAACAAGTAAAATATACAATTTAACTGTCTTCTAGCATTAGCTTTAACCTTCTGGATAACAAGTACAATACACAATTTAACTGTCTTCTAGCATTAGCTTTAACCCTCTGGATAACAAGTACAATATACAATTTAACTGTCTTCTATCATTAGCTTTAACCCCTGGATAACAAGTACAATACACAATTTAACTGTCTTCTAGCATTAGTTTTAACCCCTGGATAACAAGTACAATATACAATGTAACTGTTTTCTAGCATTAGCTTTAACCCTCTAGATAACAAGTACAATATACAATTTAACTGTCTTCTAGCATTAGCTTTAACCTTCTGGATAACAAGTACAATACACAATTTAACTGTCTTCTAGCATTAGCTTTAACCCCTGGATAACAAGTACAATATACAATGTAACTGTCTTCTAGCATTAGTTTTAACTCCTGGATAACAAGTACAATATACAATGTAACTGTCTTTTTAGCATTAGCTTTAACCCTCTGGATAACAAGTAAAATATACAATTTAACTGTCTTCTAGCATTAGTTTTAACCCCTGGATAACAAGTACAATATACAATTTAACTGTCTTCTAGCATTAGCTTTAACCCCTGGATAACAAGTACAATATACAATTTAACTGTCTTCTAGCATTAGCTTTAACCCCTGGATAACAAGTACAATATACAATTTAACTCTTTTATCATTAGCTTTAACCCCCTGGATAACAAGTACAATATACAATTTAACTATCTTCTAGCATTAGCTTTAACCCTTTGGACAACAAGTACAATATACAATTTAACTGTCTTCTATCATTAGCTTTAACCCCCTGGATAACACGTACAATATATAATTTAACTGTCTTCTAGCATTAGCTTTAACCCCTTGGATAACAAGTACTATACACAATTTAACTGTCTTCTATCATTAGCTTTAACCCCCTGGATAACAAGTACAATATACAATTTAACTGTATTCTAGCATTAGTTTTAACCCCCTGGATAACAAGTAAAATACACAAATTCACTGTCTGTTCTGCATTTTTCTTAAAAATAGTTGGTAGTAAAATTGCTGACAATGCAGAAAATCCTGAAATGATCACAATAAAATGATGAAGGATGGTAAAATCACAAAAAGCCGTGTGTGGTAGGTGAATTAGCTGAACAAAATACATTTTACTAAAAAATATATCCTGTCTCAATAATAAATAGAGTTGTTCCACATAAAAATATAGTCTTCATCAGAAGAAATATCTGAGGAATGAGATACTTTTATAACCTTACCACAAATTCATTGGAATTATGAATGATACTCCACAATGTTTAAATGCTCCATGTAATTCATAATTATCACAGTTCAAGATCTTGACCTGAAAAAGGCATGAGGCATTGTCTGTTGTTTATTACATTGTTATGTTTTTAAATCTCTTTATAAGATCAAAAAATTAAGGCTCTGTTTTGTTACTACATGGTGGCTTAAAACAAACATTTTCACTATCATATTCACTGTTTTCATCATCAGCCTGATTGACTTCATGAAAATGACACAAATTCACTCTCCCAGTCATCAGAATTATCCTAATGAGGAACAAGATTGTCAAAATCTTGCAGGTCCTCCAGGTAATTTTCCATGTGTAGTTTATAAGTCAGGTGAGACAAATGTATAGCATCTTCATTATCATCAATGAATTTTTTATTGTCTGCATACCTCAAAGCACTTCTTTATTTACCAGACATTGTCTCTGCCCAGGTTTTTGAAATCCTGTGGTTAGCACAGTAATTTGCTTACAAAGTCCCTGAACAATGTCTGCACAATTAAAATTTAGCCACAAGACAATGCAGCAAATGTTTCCGATAGTTTGAATGCACAATGCCCAGGTCAAGAGGCTGCAAATGTGGTGTCTTGTGAATTGGTAGGAATTACAAGGTCATGTGATTCAGATGTAGATCAGGTCCATTTGATGTAAAATCACTATTTAATTTGAAGTAGCATTATTCAAGAACATACTGTTTTGCCTCTCATGCCTTCTTGTCTGTCTGTTTAGATAATTTATCCATTTGCTAATATTTGTAGTCATTAATTAATTCTTGTCAACTACACATGTCACTGGCAAGTTTTGACATTAACAAGTACCTGGTAGTTTTGATTTCTCACCCATAGCATTGTATGCAAACATCACTATTATCCTTTCTTTGGACTTGATGGCATTCTGAAACCTCTCCTTTTACTGACAAAGGTTTGTCAGCAAGTGAACGATGAAAGGGCCTTGTCTCATCACAATTAAATATGCTGTTAGGAGCATAATCTTGATTAATTTTTGGTATTCTCTTGACATTCTTCCACTGTCTCTGTATCCACACCAGCACTCTCTCCACCAATTTTAAGTCCCAATTTTGTATTTTCCAACAATCTAACTGTTCTGTTAGACCATTTAAATTAAAAAAATAATCATTCTTTGCCATAATTATTTCCCATTTCTTTGATTATAGGACCTGAGAATGGAATTTGTTTGGTCCTAGCTTGGCTTAACCATTGCCACAGAAGATCATTTTCTCAAATTTGCAGGCATTGAAACAACACTAGCTTTTTTGCATGACTGCTCTTTTGAAATTCATCCTTGTGGAGTTCCATTTTCTTTACAAGATCTGAAACAGTAGACATTCCTAAGCCAAATGTGTCCCTTCATTGTTTGGTTTCTGCACAGATTCATACTAATTGATCAGACTAATTTTATCCTGTAAAGATACACTGTAGTTCACTTCCACAATTTATAGCTGCTCATTCTGACATCTTGACATGTGAGTGAAGATTACTGACCATCATGGCTACTTAAATACATGCATGTAATTATTTTTCTCTTCTGAAAATCAGTTGAGTGTATCCAACATTTAGAATGCTGCTTTCTTGGTCTCCATGGGCAAGGCATGAAAACCAAAGCCACATGCTTGATTAATAAAGCCCCAATGTTTACTTTAAAAAAACAAGAAAAAAATGTTCTGTTACTTAGGTAACAAATGAATAGCATCAATCACAGTGGGATGGTCAAGAGATAACAGTCATTCTTAAATGGCTTATCTATAAGTATTTAGTTATTAGCAAATGTAATTGGTCTTAAAATTTGTCCCTTTTGTATGATGCAAAGATTTCATATTAGTATATTGTAACTCTTAATCTGTGTCATTGTGCATGTCAAGAATTATTTTAGCCTCACATGCCCTTGTTCCACACATCAGACCACTATTGTGCTGGTTAACCATAATTAATCTGCTCTGATGTGTCAGAAATTTAGCAGCTAAAATACATTTCCAAGTTTCAATTTTGTTTTGGTTTTATGAGGAAAGGGGTAAGCATAAAATTGAAATTTTGGATACAAATTTGTTTTGGTATTGAGAGTTGAGTAGCTTCTGTTTACTGGGGAAAAAAGGGTCATGTAAAGGAAGAAAAACATAAGTACAAAATTTTGTTTGGGTCAGGAGGTATAATGAGGTTTGTTTTGAGGAGTTTAATTGTACAGTCAAACCCTGTTATCTTGATTACATCAGTGTTTGTGTCAAAAAATCATGGACATAACCAGGTACAGAGATATCAGGTTTTAGTTGATAAATCTGTTGCAGAACAACAATTATGCATCTGAAGTACCCAAAATGAGGAGTTTTTTTTCTAAAAACAAATGGCATTTCTAATGCACCATAAAAATAATAATTCAGTCATGCCTGATTGGAGAATAAAGAAGATTGGAGGTCTTTTAAATGAGATTACATAACAAGTCACATATTTTTACAACAATAAGTTACTGCAACAATGTCAGTGGTTTAAAGTTGTTTTTAGTTCCCTGTGAATAGCTTCATCTCTTTGGTAGCCTCAGTAAGACAATGATTTTCTCACTCCAAAATCTAGGCCAATTAAAGTACATGTACATGCAGGTCTATACTTATTTATTTAAAAGTATTTTTTTTCTTTTGGTGGAGTTGACTTGTGACTTGCAGCAAAATGTAACTGACCAATTTTGTGCATGTAAATCAGTCTTTTGTTTTTGATTGTCAGCAGTTCCATTACACCAGTATATGCCAGTTTTTAACCCAACAATTTTCTGAGTTATAGATAAGATCAAATTTACGATGCTGTGTGGGACAAACTATATTGTTATGGTGTGGACAAGCGATAATGTCCATCTTGAACACAGCTTACATAAAAGTCAGAAATGCAAGCATATAATTTCCGTACTCTAAAGTATTGTTTACATGATAATTTTCTCCACTCTATATTAGTGATAAACCATGCATTGGTGAGATTGATTAATTAGCATTTGTAACAGTAAAATTTGGTTTTGTACTGACTTTTTCAATCCTTGCCAGTATGAGGTATCATTAATAGCAGAAATGCCAAATCATTTCTTTTAAAACTTTTCTGAGATGGACATTAAAAAATGCATTTCATCCAATTAAGCAGATCCACATGTTAATTCAGACAATAATTTATGCTGGACATAATCAGGTTATCAACTTAACTGGGGTCAAGATAAGTGGGGAAAAACTAGCATATCAAAGAAGGATTTTTTTGGGACTGGGCCAAAGTGCTTAACATACACTGGTTCTCAAAATAACTGAGGTCAAGATAAGTGTGTTTAACTGTATATGGCTTAAAAAGGTTATAATAATGTGAAAGAAGACAAGCAATTCAGTATACCTCCATGCAAGATCAGGATGTTTCCATATTTCAGGTTTTACTCCAAACATGGCTGCAATTTCATCATTATAAAGAATTGGATCCCTCTGTATTGTATGTCTAGCAGAATGGTAATACCTTTCTGCATTCTGCTTCTACAATTATAAAGGATAGGGTTATATACAATTATAAAGAATAGGGTTATATACAATTATAAAGAATAGGATTATATACAATTATAAAGGGCAGGGCTATATACAATTAAAAAGAATAGGAATATATACAATTATACAGGATAGAGGTATATACAATTATAACGGATAGAGTTATATACAATTATAAAGAATAGGGTTATATACAATTATAAAGAATAGGGTTATATACAATTATAAAAGGTAGGGTTATATACAATTATAAAGAATAGGAATATATACAATTCTACAGGATAGGGATATATACAATTATAAAGGAGAGGAATATACAATTATAAAGATAGGGATTTACACATTTATAAAGGATATACAATTTGATTAACTATGACCATAAAGATTAAGAAAAGTGTATTTTTAAACAAATGGTTTGTTTAGCATTATAACACATCAGCACTAGAAAGATTGGCAGAATCAAATGGAGTTAGGTGATTTGTGTCACATAAAAGAATATTTTGTTTGGTACTCCCAAAAGCCCATGATATATGTTAATAAAATCATTATTTCCAGTCAGTCTTAAACAAAAGCATAAAAAGGAGATCTTTCTTGAGAAACAGACCAGATTTTATCAGAGTAGCCTAAGATTGTCATTTCAGCCATAACTGGAACCAGTTTGTTTTTACAAATCAGAGCAAGAGTTTTTCTTAATGATATTGGTGGTGGGTCTGTAAGATTTTTTAAAATAAAAATTCCATGCCCCTCACCTTCCACCACACTTCAGCCTGTATAAACAGTAACATATGTGATTTGTATTGCTTCTTCCTTAATACCAAATGTTATCACCCCTTTGCAGTTTATACAGTTCTTTGTCCTATCATAAAGACAGTAAGAAAAAGCACATACAGCAAAAACAATGTTAAAGTAAGTAGACATTTTTGGATGAAATGAACCTAAAGATGTGATCCAGTACAATCTGGATTGAATATCATGCACTGTGATCTCAATGAAAGCTATGCATATTGATAAACAAATTTGTATTATCCTATATTGTGACGATTCCACTCAAAAAAGTGCTTTTTTCTTGACCTAAGTTTAGTACATGGCCACCACTGTAAAAGACCTCTAGACAATTTTTATTTGGAAGTTTCTTGATGTCAAAGTGCAGATCATTAAAAAATCTGGATTGAATAGACTTTATTTAAAGAAAAGTAGTGTTAGATTTTAAAAGAACGATTTATGTTTAATTGAATATGAGTAAATATACATACAAGACCTGTGTGACTTGTACTATAGATGACCTGTAAAACAGCATTCTTGTTCTACCATTAAGTAGAATCACATGTATGCTGAACAGAATGAAAATTTATTCCATATTTTAGGCAACCCAATAGATCTTTTACAAGCATGTCATGACACGTTATGGAGGGCAGGGATGCAGGGCTTGAAATGGTTTCTAACTACTGGTAGTCTGTGAAAAACATGTTCATATGGGACTAAAAAATTTGATATTGGAAAATAGCTCATGGCATTTTATTTCAAATGCTTTAACCCTTTACCTCATACAAGTGCTTTTTGGCACTCTACCGAAGTCTGATGCAGGTACCTTTTGGCACTTTACCTGATTCCCATATAAGCGCTTTTTGGCAACTCTGTAACCAGCGGCCATTTTGAGCGGGTTTTCGTAGCACCACTTTCGGGAAAAAAAAACCCTATTAGATTCTACATTAATTGGTGAGAATGACCATTATGTCAGATCACAGGGTCACTGTTTATATTCTGGTCAAAATCTGCTATTTAAGGTAAGTAGGTCGTAATTATGTCATATTCTCCATTTGACAAAATGTTGGTCTCAGTATCATTTGAGTAGAATCACAACTATGAAAGCTTCAATAACTTAGGTAAAGGCTCTGATACTGATTTAGGAAGCCATTAGTTTATATAAATTATCAAATTAAGCTGATTTAGTGATGTGGATGCAGACATAGAACTTGTAAATTTCAAGTACGTGAAATTCCTGCTACGTTTGATCATGCTGATTAACTGATTTGATAGTGAACGAGTTCTCTCAAGATTTTAAAGCACATACAAAATTATTTTGTGAAAATAAATTATACAGCTATAATGACTGTATTTTACTCTTAAATCTTTACATACATAATATATGTTTATCAAAAACGTAAAATGGTTAAACTTGCTGTTAAACATAACAAACACTTCACTGCTTAACAGGCCTATGCACTCTGTAACTTTGCTACATGCATATTGAAGTGCTAAAAAGCCATGCACTCTATGAGTGAAAGGGTTAACCAGCTTTTGGGTCCAATACATGAGAAATTCTCAAAAGATGTGCTGTTGCTCCATATGACATTCCTTTTTTTCCACCAGGATGTGTGTTCCCTTTCATATTCTGGTCAGCTGTGGCCAAACTGCTTATAGCTAAAGGTTAGGCTTAAGTAAACAAGCAAGAAAGCCAGAGTAAATAAATAACAGTTAATTCTTATCTTTGCAATTATCTTTCTTTTGAAAAGGACTTACCTTTCAACATAATTCAAAGAAACCATGGTCTACAGTGTGTGCTATGTTAGCACCTGCAATTTATTGGCTAACAAACCATGCCCTACTTGGTTGTAATTAGCAGTTCCTATGTACACAGTCTCAAGCTACCTTACATGTCCCATCTAGTTTTCCCACCAATTTTATACCCTACTTTATTTCCTTTTTCTCAATTCAAAGGCCATTTAACATTGTTAACTAAATAACATATTTATTCAGAATTAACTTTGTGAGAGCACTTAAGCTGTATGGAATGTTTTTTGATTCCTTTTTATATTTAATGATGGTAATTGATATTTGTATATACAGTACAGAGATGCTAGGTGTTCACTCATGTAAGTTTCTTTGATGGGAATGGAGATACTAAAGCATTCAGTGATCCTTCTTGGGACTGAAACTATTGCAGACAATTTTATTGCTAAGGCTTATGTTTTGCTGTGGCTTATTTTCTGATTTTAGTATTGTTGTATGATTTTTTAAAAAAAGTCATAAATTGGATTGAATAATATTTGAACTTTATTAACTTTCTGAGTGAGAGCATTTAAGCTCTACTTACTGAAGAAAAAAATTCTTTGCAATGTGATAATTATTTTCTCAAAACAATATTTACTGGTGATAAAACAGAACATGGTTTCTGTGTACTGCATATATATATATATATATATATATATATATATATATATATATATATATATATATATATATATATATATATATATATATATATATATATATATATATATATATATATATATATATTATAATAATATAGGATTTGTTAAATATTTTTATATATTATTTAGATATGATTTTTTTAGGAGAAATAAAAATCATTTGTCATAATGTAATAATCAAGAGTTCTCTACAAAATTGGGAGGTAGGTATGAAATAAGGAGGTAGGCATGAAATAAGGAGGTAGGTATGAAATAAGGAGGTAGGCATGAAACAACTTAACAAATTGGTAGTTTTTTATCATGAGAGTTGACAGTTATGACTGTGCATGATTGGTCTTGACTGTCACTGATTCTGTGTATTCATGACAGTCCTTGATTCTGTTTATCACATTCATGTTCCTCCCATATCTGCCAACTTTCCAGACAGTGTTGAGGAGGGTGGATAGATTCATGCAAACCAGTAGAAAATGACTGGAAATTCAAATTTTAAGAAAAGAACATATACACATATTTTCTCTGAATAATTATAATACACTTCCAGACAAAAAAAGCTGGCTGACTTAAATAAAAACATGCATGGCACATTATATGCCTGCCAATATTTAACTCCCCTCAGTATAGATAACTTTGATTTTTATAGAGATATAATTTTTCTGTAGATATATACACATTGTTGCTCTGAATAGTTCATTGGAAGTATTATATTAAGGTGATACAAATTTCATTAGTGTTAATCTTTGCATTCATTAGGGATAGATGAATGGTACTGTGTTTTAAAGTTTCCAAAGAACTTCCTGAATTATTCTGAACACTGAAAATTATCTTTCTGAATCTACTTTGTTATCAGAGTGTGTGAAACAGACAAACTAGTTATATCAAAGCTTGACATTCCTGATGGTATATGACAGTTACACTTCAACATCTTGCCTTTATAAATCACAATTCCATATTATTCCAAGTTTTACCATTGGAACTGCTTAAACAACTTGGCTGGGTTTTTTTTCAATTTTGGGAGAAACTTCCAACCAAAAGAAACTACTGGTCACAAACAAACCAGTAATCTTTGACTTAACATTGTTGCATGTTATTTTTTTTAAAATAAATCTATCTGATTTATGTAACTTCTACTTCATATACATTATCTATTGGTACTACTATAGCAATGCTTCTAAGGCTAGCATTACAAATCACTATTTCTAGTCAATTAAGGAAAGGTGTACATTTATCTCCTTCTATGCTTACCTTTTAACTCAAACCATGATAATTACCTGACTATAATCTGCCTGGAGGCAATAGTATTATATCCTGAACATTAAGCATGAAGCTATGTGAATTGTGAGTGTTTCCTGTTTATATAGGTTAAAATTTACAGGCATAGTGTCACTGTCAAATTATCTTTTTAGAGTTTCATTGTCAAAATATCTTTTTTTTAGAGTTTTTTCATAATAATGCTTATATAAACACAATTATATTGGAGGCTATGGAATCAGTACCTGACAAGAAAAGTTTGAGATAATTCAAGCATTACCCATGAAATATGATGTGTATAAACACCCACTTGCATGTGTGTTATCAGGAAGAAAACAAAAAATGTTTAAACACCCACATGCATGTGTGTTGTCAGAAAAAAAAAATGTATAAACACCCACATGCATGTGTGTTGTCAGGAAAAAAAAACAAAAATGTATAAACACCCACTTGCATGTGTTATCAGGAAGAAAAAAAACAAAAATGTATAAACACCCACATGCATGTGTGTTGTCAGGAAAAAAAACCAAAAATGTATAAACACCCACAAGCATGTGTGTTGTCAGGAAAAAAAACAAAAATGTATAAACATCCACTTGCATGTGTGTTATCAGGAAGAAAAAAAAACAAAAATGTATAAACACCCACATGCATGTGTGTTGTCAGAAAAAAAAAAAAAAAATGTATAAACACCTACATGCATGTGTGTTGTCAGAAAAAAAAAAATGCAGAGGTTTGCAAATATGGCTTTGTTCCCTGAAATCAACTATGAGTACCTGCTCAGTACTTGAAATCCTATTAGTACCTGCTCAGTCCTTATGGAAGCCTCCATCTGTAGTATGGATGGTAATTGGACTCTCCCCTTGCAAACTTCAGCAAACCATCTGGCCTGGATCTCTGACATGGTCAGTACACCACCTGATGCAGGCTGGACAAAGCCGATGAAGGCCAGAGTGGGATCAATGGTAGGGCAAAACACATTCTTGTATAGCTACAGTAAGACAAAAAACAAATTTGGATCATTACTACAGGTAAAGGTGATAGATAGACATACAAGTAAGGTAATAATATGTACACTGAAGCCTGAAATAAGCTGATGTGACTACTGAATATTGAAGAATTTCAAATTATAAATTTCCTTGTGCAAAAGCATTTCATAATGAGGATCCTGTGAGGACCCAATCTATATTTTCATACCCATGTGTTTAAAATGCAGCTCTAGAAATTTCTAATAGATATTATCAAAAACAATGTCTGACACTAAAGTAAATCATCATCCCTGATAATTTCAGAATGAGTTAAAGCTCTTGTACCATCTCAGAATATGCACATTGTTTAAATTATATTCTAAAAACATTAATGCAATTTTCATAATTAGTTTAGTCTCTAGGTTTGTTATATATATAATCTTAGGAACTAAGACAAGCAGATTTTGTCCATTTTTAATTGAATTATTACCCTTATTTTATCATACATAAGAATGTTTCTTGTTAATCAACATTCTTTCAAATGATTATTGTATGGTCCAGTAGTTAGTCGAGATAATGAATGATTGACTTTTAAACATATTCAAATCATGTGGCCTAGTGGTTAGAGCATCTGCCTCGGATGCAGAAGGTCGTGGGTTTGAACCATGGCCAAGTCATATCAAAGACTTTAAAATGGTACTAACAGCTTTTCTCGCTTGGTGCTCAGCATTAAGAGGTTAGTGTTAGGACTGGTCAGCCTGGTGTCAGGATAATATGACTGGGAGGGACATCATGCCATAAGTCTGTGGCATGATGCCCCAGTGCTAGACATCACTATAAACTGTCACAATGCTGACATTGTAGCGATATGGCTGAAATTTTTTTAAAGCTATGTTAAAAAGCTAAATCACACACAATTGTCTACGATAATTAAGAATGAGATAGTTCCTTCTGAGTTTGCACCACATACGATATTTACAAAAATAACCTATTTTATATCAAACCCTGCAGTTTTAAAATTGGCTTTCACGTTGGCTATATTTTTGGGAAAAATCTTGATTGCATATTTATTATATTTTTCAGAAATATTTTGAAACATATCACACAAGCTATTGCTTATTGAAGCAAAATAAATATTAGTACAGAGAATGACTGCTACATCACTGTGGTTTGGGTTCGTAACTTACAACTGCATTATTAAATGAACCATGGTACACTGATCAAAAATGTGATTAACACAAACATGACTGTATGGAGTGGGTTTTTTTTAAAAAAATGCTATTTAAATATATAGTAAATAATTTTACTAGAAGATAAGTCAAAGAAACCTGAGAAATAATAAAAATTGATGAATAACATGACACCTCTAATTCCTGTGACAAATGGTGTAATTATTTTCACATTTTCTGACTATTTTGATGGAACAAATGTTTCCTACTGTACTTTTCAACCTAGTTAAGACATTAACCTTGAATGGTTCCAGTTTTTATTCCCTCTCTTCTGACTGTCATACATGTGAACTGAGAATCTTAAAGCTTTAGAAAAATATATAAAAAGATTATCATTGTGAAGTGTATAGGAATTATCTTATAGATGTAATAAGCAGTCCAACAGCAATGAATATGAGACCACTAATATACAAGAGATCAATAGCAAGAAAGACATAATAAGGATCACAAATCCACCAGATAGATTTTATTGTGGTGAGAATAAAGTGTACATGGCCAGGAGCACCTTATGATGGAATCAGATGGCACAATGAACATGAAGGGCAGCTTTTAATTATGATGAAACTGTGTTCCTTACCAACCTTTATTGAATTATTATCAGAATCCAGCACATTCTGCCTCAAGTCCTCACTGAGAAATGGGAGCTCAATCTTGTATCCGGTACACATTATGATTTGGTCAAACTCTGCTGATTGGCCATCAATAAAATATACCCTGCTGCCTTCAATTCTCTGTAGTCAAAGATATCAATACTGTACAATTATTTCTTCATAATAATGGACAAAAAGTCTTAATATATAGTTAGTTCTCACTAACTCAAGTCTGTGAATTTTTGCCCATTGGTTTAAGAATTGTGTTAGTCTGGACAGATGGATGGATGGACACATGGAGTGTATGACAATATCATAATGCTTTTAATAAAAGTAGAGATAAAGAAAAAAAAATGTCCTAATTCACAAGTCATTTACAGATAAAGGGAAATAACTAGTGTAAAAAATGTGACACATTGAGTTATATGCCTATGTAATAAAGGACTGTATCACATGTTAGATTTTCATAGCAATTTTGGCCAGGAGATCCTAAAAATAAACTTCAGTTTGAATCTGAGCTGGAGATTTTGTTTCAACCACAAAAAAATTCATTGTTCTTGAATGGTTGTTTCTGACTGGCTTATAGTGAAAACTCAGTCTTGGGCTCGGAGTTGTATGACCTTCATCACACATGATCTGATATCCACTGTAATACTTTACCACACAGTTATGTCAGCCTAAAGATTTCAAGCTAGGCAAGTTTATGTTCAACTGACCCCTTCCCCAACTCACTTGCCTTTCAGAGATAAAAGGCATTGCACCAAGGAAAAGTTTTGGTAGCACATCATAGTTAGTATAATTGGCCATAATGTAAAGTTTTGATATTCTTTACTTACTACATTTATTACATACCCATTTATTCTTAAAAGGCTGATTTAGCTTTTGCTACACTGATGTTCAAAATATCATTATATACTGCACACCTAAAATTTCTGTATCACACAAACAGCATGGGACTACTTCACAACTTTAAATATTAGTCCACTTATAAAATATTGGGAATGATTTATTGCAATACATATGAAATTATAAAAAATGTCAACATACATTTGTAACTTTTAAGAAATATAGTCATATGAAGGTGAAAATTGCCACTTTTGTAGCAGGGGGGGGGAGTTTCCTGAGTAACAATGAATTTGTTTTAGTCAATCAGAGGATGAAACTGACAAATATTTACAGCATAAAGGTAGATGTATCACAAAGAGCAGCACTGTCCTGACTGTGATGTAAATTTAGAAGAATTACATCTTGTTAAAATGTTGTTCATACTTTTTCGTCACAGTGGCAAAAACATTAATGAATATGTTTGATTATATTTTAATTTTTTTTTACTGTTCAAGTGGAAAATAAAAAGAAGTCTTAACAATTTTTTTAGAATTCTCTTGTTAAAAGCTTTCCAAATGAATATTAAAAATCAAACCCTGCATGCTAGATAGAGATAGACTCTTCAGTTTTTTAAATATATAGCTTAAATTATCATCTTTGAGTTCATTGATTCAACAATTTCTGTATCAAATAAAAACATAAAAATAGTTTGAAGGTACTGTAAATTTCTGAACTTCCCATATAAAATTAAATGTAATTAATTAGTGTTATTCTGGGAAACATGCCCAGAATTTTTATTGGAAGTAGAGTGCATGTATTCACTAAGTAGGGTGTAATAAAAAGGTTACATACTTGTCCACAACCTATGTTCAGTTTCACTTAACTGGTCCGAAACATATATTCAGTTAGAGGAGTAATGAATAATTCACATGCCTGTGACTACAGTTTAAATCCGTTCATATCTCCCATTCAAAAGTTAAAAAATTTCCAAAGCTAAAGTGCAATTCACCTTGTCAGCAATGCAGACAGACTGAAGATGCAATTACACAGTAAAAATCTAGACATAACCCCGGTTATGTTTGTCACTTGGGAATTTTTCAGATATGAACAATATCTTTCATATTGTGCCAAAGGCATAATTAATTTGAAAGCATGAAGAAAAAGGGGATATGTAGTAAATTAATACCAATTCACAAGTGGTTGTTTCAAGTCTGGGGAAAGAACTTGTTGGATAAGGTTTAAAAGGTTACATCTTGGCTTGATGGTTTCTACGTATTCCTGTGCCATATACAACTTGTTCTTTCCACCAACTCAGAACAAAACACAAATGCAGTTTTGTTGAAGTTTCTCCTTCTTTTTGGGCTGCTTTTGCAGTTTTAATCTGATAATGTAGCGAAGCTGTAATGAAGATCAGACAAAATATTAACACTCAACAGGATTTGGTCCAAATATTTATTGTTTATTCATTTGGGGGGGGGTAACAAAACTTTGCTGCTTTGCAATGATTGATGCAGAGGTCCCATTATATCCAAAGAGCAATATTGTTTTATTCGGCCATTAAATCCAAGAAATCTGGTATCCCATGAACAATAGTGTGTTCATAGTAATTACTAACTCCATGGATTTAAATTATTTTTATTGTATATATGAACTGGATTTACATAAATTTTGTATGTAGAATTTAATTAAATAAGTTGCTCGAGATACTTAAATTTTGTATATTTGATTTGCAATAATATACCTGTATGTTAGGAACTACTTTTATATGCCCTCTCTGTATGTGATGTATCAATGTTGGGCTGACTGTTGGCTGCGTCTGAAGAGGAGACATCTTGGGATTCAGGTTCCACCTACAAATGTAATTTCGCAGAAGATATGTTTGCTAGAAGTAACCACTTTTTTTTTACAATAATGAGACCCATGATTTCCATGCTAATGATTGGATGGGCTAGAAATTTGCCCTTTGGGATGGAAATTTCTTACCTGATTAAAAGGAAGAATTTTGAATTCTAGAAGTCTATTTAAGTGACCAAATTGCAATTATCATTTTGACGAAAAAAATATGTCTGCTTACCAAGTGAAATATTTTTAGCCCAAAATCTTACAGGAAAGCAAATGTATTGTTCCATCATTTCTCTCATTTGTTCATTATCCCATACATAAAAGTGTAGCATGAGGGCAACATTATCAATGTATGCATTAAAACTGTTAACTAAATCAATGTCTTGTTGAAATACCATTAAAAATAACATACAAAAATCACAGATAAACATTCTGATCACCAGTAAACGATGATGCCAAGGACATAGATGTGATGTAAAACAAATTTCATTAAGAAACATGTTGATTGATTGTGGGATTTACGATGAACCAGCACTATAAGGCTATATCACCACAAAAATGATTATATGATAAAATGTATGTATTAAAAAGGTTTATTACTAATGAATAATAATATTTCAAAAACACAATGATGAGAATAAAAAAGGTTCAAAATTAACAGGGGGAATGTATACTGTATGCACATTGGTTAAAAATACTCAAAGGAAATAGGGTTGCACACAAGCTATATTTAAGAATAAATTTTATCTTTCTTCAAGAAAATTAAAATAGAGAACACATTTACTCATATCAAAAAGTTCCTTCATGTGCTAAATATTGAAGTAATAATTGTGTGTAGGTTGGAGATCAAAACTCTCTATAATAAAGTGCTTCACTGTAAATGGTTAATTGCAAGAAATTCACTCCCATGGATCTATGCCTTTTAATGTATAGGACTGGGTTATATAAGTATGACCAATTCTAATTTGTGCAAGGAATTACTCTTGCATACAGATGGTTCATTGTAAATTTCTGTGTAGTATTAAATTTGGAGATAGAAGTTCTTAATAATCAAAAATGACTGATTTTGTCTTGCAATTTTATCCTTCATACAGTAAAAAAGTACTTTTAATTGTTTTAGAAGCAAGAGAGGTATTATAGAAACAAAAGACTTTTGGATTTTTAAATGGTCAATTTTTGTATTGTCAAGATATTTTAATGGCCAAGATAGGAATGGGATTTGGATTATTCTTGTTTGATGCTTTGTATTTCAGTTGGAAAACTTATCCAAAAGCTTTGATCTTAATTTAAGCACATATTTTAAAGATAACATTTTTCTATATGATAGGGGTTGCTCATTTTTTACAGCCAAAATGTTTTCATGAAGGGAAGTACAAATGATTCCAAAATGTGACATTGCTTGCACCATGACAAATTGGTTCAAATATGACTTTCTGGCTTAACAATAGACAACACAACCATTGTCCAGTTTGGATCAAATAAAGGTTCTCTATAGGTTAACAACTTTTCTGTCATCACCTCTGTCATTATATGCTACTACTTTGAGCAAATCAAGGGCTCTCAAGCAATTGTCATTCAGGTTCTAAATGTGTGGATTAAAGGTAAGTTTTCTGTTGAAGACAATACCTAAAGCTTTGTTTCCTCAACAACCAGTATAGGTATTCTGTCCAGCATGATGTTGAGAGCATCACTTTATTTTCATAGCTGACAGAAATGCATTGAATTTCTCTGTGTTTGATCTTGAGGATTTGAAACTATTGACAAATGTCCAGTTCTGAATTTTGTTAATATTTTGTTGCAGTTGTCTTTCAATTGCATGAATGTGTTTTGTGCAATAACATAGTAAGAAATTATACTTGGTAATGTTATCAATTTGGATGTTAAAAAGAGTAACAGATAAAATACTGCCCTGTTGCACACCCACCTCTTGCTCATACATATCTGCTAGGATTCTAGGATTATTTTAGATATTAAAAGTAGTCACATGATGAAACTCTAACTGATGATTCTAGATAGTTTCATAGACTATACTGTCAAACGTTTTGGAATGCTGCATTAGAATAGCAATAAGAAATCTGTGAACTTGAAAATTATTTGTACAGACTTGAACTGAAAATTATTTGTACAGACTGTATTAAAATTATCAGTTTTAAATAATTTTATGTTTCACTTTAAATCATATAGTATTAAAACACTTAACAAAACATTTATTAAATTTTCAAGCAGCTATGCCCATAAAAATCACTAAAAAATGACTGATGAGCTGTGTTAGAGTAATTTTTTATTTGTGAGTCCTCCAATATTACCTTTTTGGATTTCCATTTAGAAGCTTGATTACAGTTTCAAAGACAAATTCAGCCAGCTTATGTGGCCACATAAAAAACATCCTGCAGGCATAGAGGTCTGTTGCATAACCAAAAACATAGTTAGGAATCACCCAAGCTCCTGATCTGGTACTTATGTAGACAGGTTTGCACCTAAAAGAAATCAAAGTATTGATAGAACTGATGACATGTTGGGGTTCAGGTAATACTATAGTAAAATGAATTAAAGGAATTAACAAAAAGTGCACAATGTTGATATTCATAAAAATATAAATCAGCATATTATATTTGAAAAGAACAATTTTAATACATAATTCCTTGCAAATTACATCTGAATACAGCTATAAATGATTCTACAGACTGATCATAAAACTGGAATGAATAACTGCTTTTGAACCTCTATTTATATACAGAATGTCACCTGACCTATGATGCAACAGACTGTTCCAGAAAATCGATCATTCTGGATGAAAAAATGAAATAACTTGTAAAACAAGTCTATTCTTGAAGTTAAATTTTAGTAAACATCTTGTTTATTTTGTAGAATCACAGTGAAAACCAGGAAAGCACAACAGTTAATCATGACAAAAATCTGTTATACAATATAAATGAAATATGCATTTCACCATTTATTTATAAAGTAAAACTTGCTTCTACATATAAGTCAAACATACATATGATACTATACTGTTATAATTAAAATTACATTGGAAGATGTCTTCTGTCACCTTGTTTAGAATACAAGGAAAGATTTTTGTCCAATTAGAAATATAGGGAAAAAAATATATAAAACTTATTTTGTAAATTAGTTTCTATATTTTACACATAAATAAAGAATGTTATTATTAGAAAAACATACAGTGAGTACAGAGCATGAAATAAGATTTAATGGATGAAATTCTTGCAAGCCAAAATTGAAAACTAATACAGATTGTTGATATTCCATCCATTTTTAAAAAAAGAAATTTAAATATTTTTTTCTAACTGATCTGAAACACATTTTCCAAAAAGAACCCATGAAAGTTTTGCTATTTGTTTTATTAATTGCTCGCTTGAAATCTGCAGGGTCCTAAACATAATTCCTAACACTGATAAACACAAACACAGTGTGAGACACCACACTGTTTATCAATACCATTCACAGAAAGAAGACTTTGAAATAATTAGAATTGCCAGGAGAGAGAGAGAGAGAGAGAGAGAGAGAGAGAGAGAGAGAGAGAGAGAGAGAGAGAGAGAGAGAGAGAGAGAGAGAGAGAGAGAGAGAGAGAATAGGCAAAGCTTATTAATAAAATTTGCATGCAATAATTTTTTTTACGAAAGTTATCTATAGTGTCTTCTGAGCTATTCATTAAAAGTTCTCCAAATTGCTAGCACTCACAAAATTTACTGTTAAAAATGAAAGGAATTTATATGTTGAGACAAATGAATGCAAAAGATAAAAAGTAAGATATAAACACATTAAATTTAATAAAATTTTGCACATTAGTGCCATTCATTTTCATTAAATGTTGCTAAAGTACAATAATTAATCTACCTAAATAAAAAAGCTTTATACAGTATATCTGGATCTAGAATTACACAGGAATTGGTACCTAAACCTTTATATAGTATCTGGATCTAGAATTACACAGGAATTGGTACCTAAACCTTTATATAGTATCTGGATCTAGAATTACACAGGAATTGGTACCTAAACCTTTATACATTATCTGGACCTAGAATTACACAGGAATTGGTACCTAAACCTTTATACAATATCTGGACCAAGAATTACACAGGAATTGGTACCTAAACCTTTATATAGTATCTGGACCTAGAATTACACAGGAATAAGTACCTAAACCTTTATACATTATATGGACCTAGAATTACATAGGAATTGGTACCTTTATACATTAACTAGACCTAGAATTACATAGGAATTGGTACCTAAACCTTTATACATTATCTGGACCTATAATTACACAGGAATTTGGTACCTAAACCTTTATACAGTATCTGGATCTAGAATTACACAGGAATTGGTACCTAAAGCTTTATACATTATCTGGACCTAGAATTACACAGGAATTGGTACCTCAACTTTTATACATTATCTGGATCTAGAATTACATAGGAATTGGTACTTAAACCTTTATATAGTATCTGGATCTAGAATTACACAGGAATTGTACCTAAACCTTTATGCATTATCTGGACCTAGAATTACACAGGAATTGGTACCTGAACCTTTATACATTATCTGGACCTAGAATTACACAGGAATTGGTACCTAAATCTTTATACATTAACTGGACCTAGAATTACATAGGAATTGGTACCTAAATCTTTATACATTATCTGGACCTAGAATTACACAGGAATTTGGTACCTAAACCTTTATACATTATCTGGATCTAGAATTACATAGGAATTGGTACCTAAACCTTTATATAGTATCAGGATCTAGAATTACACAGGAATTGGTACCTAAACCTTTATATAGTATCTGGACCTAGAATTACACATGAATTAGTACCTCAACCTTTATACATTATCTGGATCTAGAATTACATAGGAATTGGTACCTAAATCTTTATATAGTATCTGGACCTAGAATTACACAGGAATTGGTACCTGAAACTTTATTTATTATCTGGACCTAGAATTACGCAGGAATTGATACCTGAACCTTTATACAGTATCTGGATCTAGAATTACACAGGAATTGGTACCTAAACCTTTATATAGTATATGGACCTAGAATTACACAGGAATTGGTACCTAAACCTTTATACATTATCTGGACCTAGAAATACACAGGAATTGGTACCTCAACCGGTATACATTATCTGGACCTAAGATTACATAGGAATTGGTACCTAAACCTTTATATAGTATCTGGATCTAGAATAACACAGGAATTGGTACATAAACCTTTATACATTATCTAGACCTAGAATTACACAGGAATTGGTACCTAAACCTTTATACATTATCTGGACCTAGAATTACACAGGAATTGGTACCTAAACCTTTATACATTATCTGGACCTAGAAATACACAGGAATTTGGTACTTAAACCTTTATACAGTATCTGGATCTAGAATTACATAGGAATTGGTACATAAACCTTTATATAGTATCTGGATCTAGAATTACACAGGTGGCACTCTACAGTTTTGTATGTAGCAAAGGGTTTAAATTTTTTTAAAAAAAAGTTACCTCGGGTTTCCTCACTAGTTATACTGGCTATTTAAAAGAGACTTTGTATATCTTGGGTATTGTTCAAGGAATCTTTAATTCTCTTTATTCTGATGTATGATTGATGGGTGTAATATGGTTAGAGAGTATACAGCTTGGCCTTACTCCAGATGTGCACCTTTCGAAAAAAGTGCTAGCTCTACTTGTTCATTTTCACTTCTCGAACTTCAGAGTTAAATTGTAAAAAATAGAGCCAATAACTTTTTTTACATTTTATGTATTTGGTAATTCATTCATTGCACTTTTAGAAGCTGGTAGAGTTTGGCAAAATTTATTTTCCATATTTTAATAGCTGCCAAGAATAGTGTACTTAAGACAAATTCAGGTTGATTTTTGGAGCACAAGTGAGCAGTTATTTTAGTTAGCAGTGTCCTAAGATCATTTAATATTTCCAAAAGTACAATATTCAAAGAAATTTCAGCCACATTACATGAAAGTATTATATAGGTATGCCAACATTCTCTCCACTATGCATGTTTAAAATGCAAACAACTTCACCTTACATACATCACTCTCTCAAAAGCACATAATAACTGGTGAGAGCCACCATAGAAATTGGTACCTAGAATTACACAGGAATTGGTACCTAAACCTTTATACATTATCTGGACCTAGAATTACACAGGAATTGGTACCTGAACCTTTATACATTATCTAGACCTAGAATTACACAGGAATTGGTACCTAAACCTTTATACATTATCTGGACCTAGAATTACACAGGAATTGGTACCTGAACCTTTATAGATTATCTGGACCTAGAATGATACAGGAATTGGTACCTGAACCTTTATACATTATCTGGACCTAGAATTACACAGGAATTGGTACCTAAACCTTTATACATTATCTGGACCTAGAATTTCACAGGAATTGGTACCTGAACCTTTATACATTATCTAGACCTAGAATTACACAGGAATTGGTACCTAAACCTTTATACATTATCTGGACCTAGAATTACACAGGAATTGGTACCTGAACCTTTATAGATTATCTGGACCTAGAATGATACAGGAATTGGTACCTGAACCTTTATACATTATCTGGACCTAGAATTACACAGGAATTGGTACCTAAACCTTTATATAGTATCTGGATCTAGAATTACACAGGAATTGGTACCTAAACCTTTATGCATTATCTGGACCTAGAATTACACAGGAATTGGTACCTAAACCTTTATACATTATCTGGACCTAGAATTACACAGGAATTGATACCTAATCCTTTATGCATTATCTGGACCTATAATTACACAGGAATTGGTACCTAAACCTTTATACATTATCTGGACCTAGAAATACACAGGAATTTGGTACCTAAACCTTTATACAGTATCTGGATCTAGAATTACATAGGAATTGGTACATAAACCTTTATATAGTATTTGGATCTAGAATTACACAGGTGGCACTCTACAGTTTTGTATGTAGCAAAGGGTTTGAATTTTTTTTAAAAAAAGTTACCTCGGGTTTCCTCACTAGTTATACTGGCTATTTAAAAGAGACTTTGTATATCTTGGGTATTGTTCAAGGAATCTTTAATTCTCTTTATTCTGATGTATGATTGATGGGTATAATATGGTTAGAAAGTATACAGCTTGGCCTTACTCCAGATGTGCACCTTTCAAAAAAAGTGCTAGCTCTACTCACTCATTTTCACTTCTCGAACTTCAGAGTTAAATTGTAAAAAATAGAGCCAATAACTTTTTTTACATTTTATATATTTGGTAATTCATTCATTGCACGTTTAGCAGCTGGTATTGTCTAGTTTGGCAAAATTTATTTTCCATATTTTAATAGCTGCCAAGAATAGTGTACTTAAGACAAATTCAGTTTGATTTTTGGAGCACAAGTGAGCAGTTATTTTAGTTAGCAGTGTCCTAAGATCATTTAATATTTCCAAAAGTACAATATTCAAAGAAATTTCAGCCACATTACATGAAAGTATTATATAGGTATGCCAACATTCTCTCCACTATGCATGTTTAAAATGCAAACAACTTCACCTTACATACATCACTCTCTCAAAAGCACATAATAACTGGTGAGAGCCACCATAGAAATTGGTACCTAGAATTACACAGGAATTGGTACCTAAACCTTTATACATTATCTGGACCTAGAATTACACAGGAATTGGTACCTGAACCTTTATACATTATCTAGACCTAGAATTACACAGGAATTGGTACCTAAACCTTTATACATTATCTGGACCTAGAATTACACAGAAATTGGTACCTGAACCTTTATACATTATCTGGACCTAGAATTACACAGGAATTGGTACCTGAACCTTTATACATTATCTGGACCTAGAATTACACAGGAATTGGTACCTGAACCTTTATACATTATCTGGACCTAGAATTACACAGGAATTGGTACCTAAACCTTTATACATTATCTGGACCTAGAATTACACAGGAATTGGTACCTGAACCTTTATACATTATCTGGACCTATAATTACACAGGAATTGGTACCTAAACCTTTATACATTATCTGGACCTAGAATTACACAGGAATTGGTACCTGAACCTTTATATAGTATCTGGACCTAGAATTACACAGGAATTGGTACCTAAAACTTTTCTGAACCTCTATGATTCCCTACTGCTTTTCAGCTGAAGCCATTAGTCATTTCTGAGACACCTCCAATACATAAATTGTCTCCAAAACTAATATGGCTGATATTGTAAAATACATTGAACATAGTACAAAATATCAATCACACAAAACAACATTCTTTGGTGGAATGTTGTACTTAACAGAGTTTCAAAATACCCATCTGTACATGAAACTAGTATATTTGTAATTTACATCATTCAATATAAACAAATGCTGTAAAACTAAATGCTTGCCATGCTTTACATATATACATGCAATAAGTGATAGATGTTATAGTTTGTATTCAAATAAAATTTATAACACTATCCAACATTATGTTATAGTTTGTATTCAAATAAAATTTATAACACTATCCAACATTAATAAGTGTTACATCCTACTAATTTGTAAACATTATCAACAACAGCAAGAAATGCAAAGAGAAAAGACAACTTGGTGCATGAATAACTTTGTTACAAAGTTTATAATGAACTGTCATATTAGCACCCAGAGGTTTTGCTATTACTTACAATGAAACCGCACCATCAATATTATATTAGAACAAGATTTTGAGAAAATTGAGTATGGACAGTAACAGTTCTTCTTTATAGTATTATGTGTCTTTTTTAATAAAGGAAATTTTAATTTGTTGTAAATCAACAATAACACTTGAATATATCTATATTCATGCAAAAGCAGTGACATAATATGCAATGTTTTCAGAGGTAGACATGAATATATCTCAAAACATCAAGTAATATTTTTTACTTTCTTTTAATGGTTGCTTATTTTGTAAATAATGGTATTTTATACAGAATACAGAAAATCTTTATGAGGGAAAGGATTTTGACAATTATTCCCTACATGAATGTAAAAAGTATTAAACCATTTAACAGTTCCCCCAGCTTGTTGTCAACATCTAGCAATATTGGCATCCCCATCTAAAATTTTCCAGTGTCTCTTAGTAACTTGCACCCTCATGTAAACTGCAACCTGTGTTTCTTCATGTTTCTTTTGTGAGTTGTTGAGGGAGAAGTGCAACAGAATGCATTTTGGCTAAGTTGGTCAGATTTTGCTGCTAATAAAGGTTCACAGGATGCACTGCACAAATATGTTTGTCTGAATGGACATCAAACACAAGTTTATTAAGAAAGGGTCATGTTCATGTGGCATATGGCTATTTGAGTTGAAACAACAGGCCTAGTTTCACTAGTAAATGATATAGAAGGAAATGTCTGATACACACACTCATATACCCATGCTGTTTTAAAATTATAGATATAACTTTAAAGGTAATAATCTGACAGTTAAGCTCTTCTTATAAATAAATTAGATGCAATGCGTACCAAGTTTCCTGATGAAATTAATATGGTTCATAAAATATTGCTGTCAAGGGTGTGAGGATAGGGAGACTCCATTTGCACAAGAACATTGATATATCTCCTATAAAATATTAATAGAAAAAGCCCATTCTTTTGAGACATTTTCAACTTATGATACTAGAGTATAAACCATGCCTCACTAAGATACCTCAAATCTTTCAGCAGATGAGACACAAATTTCAAAAAACAGGTAACTCTAAAAGTGCTAATTTGATAAAGCCAAAGCTTACACTGAACACGAATTCTTTACACGATACAAATGCATTCAAAATTTTATAAAAATATCTCAAAAGGTTCTGGAGATATTAACAAGATGATAGTGTGATGCATGGACATAGTTTGTTATAAGTATGAAAAAATGCTTAGTGTACTGATCAGTCTCCATTTTCATACAGGACACAATGACTAGTCATGATACAAAAACTTATAAAGTTTCATGAAGATATCTAAACAAATTCAGGGGATTGTAAGTTAAAGAAAGTGTGATGCATGGATGGATGGATCATCATGAATGTACAAGCTTACTATCCCCCAAGTATAATTATGCAAATAAAATGACTAAGAACCTGCATATATATATATATATATATATATATATATATATATATATATATATATATATATATATATATATATATATATATATATATATATATATATATATATATATATATATATATTTTAATAAAGTAAATAAATATACAAGTTTGGATTGCACATGATCTATTACCTTCCAGTGGAAGCTAAATCAGTTGCTATGTCCACAGCACTGTTTCCAATACCCACCACTAGAACACGCTTTTCTTCCATGTTGTTAGTTCTAGCATCTTTGTATTTGACACTATGGATTATCTGCCCTTAAAGAAACAAACAAATTTTGATGCTGTCAATTCAATATTGACAGAGTGAAAGGTAAAAAGCCAGGTATGCACACCAATAAACATGGCAGACATTAAGGTTTTGAAGACTCCAACAGCAATGTAGATCTTGGAATAGGAAGAACTATCAGAGACTAAACACAGTAACAGGGAAATAGCAACTCCCTACCTATCTCAATACCTAGCTGTTATACAACTGAGACTTTTGTGCACTATAAGATGACTGAAGAGACAAGTCAGGAACTAGCTTAAGATGCACATTTTGTAAATCAAATTGCTTTTGTATATCATTAACTTATGAAATAAAAGACATCCTTTTTTTGGCAAATGGTGTAAATGTGTATTAATTTATTTGGACACTTGTTCATAATTTGGAAAAAAGGAAGTAAAAATAAGTTTAAATTAAAAAAGAAAATTTGCACCAAATCAATTGTAAACAATTGTTATAAACTTAGTATGCAGGATCTATCAATCAAACCTACATAGTCTCAGTATAGGAAAAAATGCATTGCTTCTTAAAACTCAACAGTTTCACTATGGTACTCTTACACTATAAATCTAGGTTACCTTATGAATAGGAAAATTAATTTTTTTCAGTGATATTATCTTTGTCACTGTTAACTGACATGCAGATATTGAAAACTTAACCAAGCTCATAAAATAATATTCATTCCCTATTGTAATGCAAATAAAGGTTTCCAGTGCACTGCAAAATCAAAAGTCGGATTTGTTGAGGGAGCTTGGCATGATTATTCATGGGATAAAGGGCCAACCAAGGCCAATTGGATTGATTTCTAATCGAGCCACACATTCTTTGGGGCTCCACACATTACTAATTTTTTTCAATATATTTAATGACAGAAAGTAATTTTAAAGTGATAGAAGAATGTTTAAGTTCAATATTATCCCTTACAGAAAAATCTCAAGAATTAAACATGAGCTCATCTCATAAGCTGCACATGAGAAACTTGTTAGAAATGTATGCAAATTGGGTAGATTTTGCAAGTTCTTTTGTGGAGTTTGTTAGATCTTGTAAGTCAAGGAAAAACTAACCTGATTTACACATGTACAGATTTTGCTCACATGAGAATTTAAATTTTCACATGAGAAAGTAGAACTTGGAAAACATTCTTTTCCATTACATATAACTATCTTTGAAAATAAGGCAGAGTTATAATTCCTCATGTGAATTACATATGAGAAACTTGGACTTATAAAACATGTTTAAAAGTTTATTTCCAAAAGCCATAGGGGTCCCTACGTATACATCCAGGGACCCCACCAAAATTATTCTAATCTGGCCCCACACTTGCAAAGGAAAGTAATGATGGGATATATTTTTGAAAAAACTTCTCATATATTTCATCATTTGGAACATCTAAGATGCTGTAACAAATAGAAAAGAATAAAACATGGAAAATAAAGATAAACCTAATGTAGATGATAAAACCTTGCTGTGTATGTTGACAGTATTTTTAAATGGGGAAAATATGTAGACAACATCTGTAGGTTTCTCACAACAAGGTTATTACCCAGTATTTTGGAATGGTAAAACTATGTGGACCAGATCGGTAAGTCTCTCACAACAAGGTTATTACATATTACCAATATTATGAACTGATAAAAGTATGTGAACCACATCCGTAAGTTTCTCACAACAAGATTATTACATATTACCAATATCATGAACTGATAAAAATATGTAGACCACATCCGTAAGTCTCTCACAACAAGCTTATTACATATTACCAATATCATGAACTGATAAAAGTATGTGAACCACATCCGTAAGTTTCTCACAACAAGATTATTACATATTACCAATATCATGAACTGATAAAAGTATATAGACCACATCCGTAAGTCTCTCACAACAATATAATTACACAGTACACTGTATCTTGTAATGACAAAAATATGTAGACCATATATTTAGGTCTCTCACAAAAGGTTGTTTTAATAAAATGTTTTTGAAATTGTAAAAATATGTAGACTACCAGTACATCTGTAGAATATTTTTCTATAATGCCTATCTGTACTCAGATGTTCTGCTCAAGCAACCATTGGGAATCTTATTTGCACTGATCTACTGTTGAGCCATCCACTGTGATGCTGGCAGTGCAAATGAGAACTACCATTACCTGACAGATATCTGAAGTTTCCAATCCTTGTGTTATCCACTTTTCAAAATGTATTTAGTGCAAATTATAAATTTCAATCCCTCATTATGGAATTTAAAAACAAAAGTGATATAGTTTGTGTATACATACATAAAATTATTTACACCTCCAATTATGGGTTATGATTATTATTAAATGTTCCTAATTTCTTAATGATATGCTTATTAATTTTATTTAATTGCTGCTATCTGCCAAGTCTACAGTGAATGAATGAATGAATGAATGAATGAATGAATGAATGAATGAATGAATGAATGAATGAATGAATGAATTAGTGATGCTTAAATTATTGGAGTGATATTATCTGCTTGATAGCAAATTAAAACTAGATTTGTGTCTGCAAACAAAATGAATGATCCCAATGTAGCTCAATAAGTCTAAATCACAAATGTCAAAAGTAAAGTTGAGAAAAAAAACCCAACAAAATCATGATACAAAATGAATTGTTCATTTAAATAGCACAGAGTGGTCCAATTACAGGCCCACAGGAATTTTTTTGTAGCCTGCACCCATACAAAAAGTCGGTTCTATAATTATTGCAACATTATTATGGTATAATATGTATCATGTATGGCCCATGAACTTTACATTCTTTGTCCATCATCAAGTGTTGAAGATACTGAACCACCAGAAATGGCACAAGAATCAAATTAGGTCATCTACATATGGATAAAAACATGTCTACTAGACTCTTGCATAATAGACATATTTGTTAGTGTGCAGGCATACTAAATGGGGCTTCACTTAGCCTGCAAAATGTATGACAAAACAAAAACTCCTCCAAAAAGCAAAAGTTGCTTAAGTTGTATCCAAAAATCAAAGCTGGTCATCTAATTATGCATACAGAAAGGTCAAGATGTTTGAGCACATACATGCTATTTGGACAGGCTGATGATGGACTGGTTCAGACATATCATGAAATAGTTACCTAGGGATGGATAGGTTGCTGGAAGCATAAAATATAAACACTTGTCTAGTCCTGAGTGTCATACAAAGGTAGAATCTTCTTGCAAAAATGCATTTATTCAAAATATTACCTTTGAAAGAGTCCTGACCAAGAAACTTTGCATAATTTGGTTCTGCATGGTGACCAGTTGCTACAGCAACATACTTGGTAACATAAACTGTAGTTTCATCACCAACAAGGTCATTCTCTCCACTTTCTTTCACATACTTGGTTGTAACCCGCCACTTATCGCCTGTTAATAAGGAATTAAAACAAATCACTGAACCTTTAAAAAATGCATACACACAACATTTCTGAGGTAAAACTATTAAGTACTGGAACAAATAACACATATTTTAAAATATTTTATAAAACCATAAAACATCTAGTCAACATAATGGAGATTCAGGTAAAAAGAGGCAAAATACATCTATATATATATGCAGTTAGGAAACACGTCTGCTTATCTCTTTCATCCCAATGTCTCAAACAACCTAAACTTAAAATTCTATATATAAAAGGAGGTAGATCAATATTCTGCATACAGTATTGTACACATCTTGAAAATCCTAACTTCCACAATTGGAACATAATCAATAATTCTATCATGGGCCACTGAAATTTCCTTTGATCCAATTGAATCACTTAATTAATAATAATTCAGGTGGTACAACATGAAAGCCATACAGTTGAACTCCACCCCTCTTGCCAGTTATCCAATAAAGTGCAAGTGTACTTTCACTTTATCAAGATTAGCAGTTGCTATAACATGTATATATGTATTATCTCTACTCATGACAGTGTGATTCCATGTATATATGTGTATTATTTTTACTTATAACATTGTGATTCCATGTTTATATGTATCATTCCTACTCATGATATTGTGATTTCATGTTTACAAGTATCATTCCTACTAATGACATTGTGATTCCATGTTTACAAGTATCATTCCACTAATGACATTGTGATTCCATGTTTATATGTATCATTCCTACTAATGACATTGTGATTCCATGATTATATGTATCATTTCTAATGATGACCTTATGTTCACATGTGTATATGTATCATTCCTACTCATGACCTTATGTTTACATGTGTATATGTATCATTCCTACTCATGAGATTGTGATTCCATGTGTGTATGTATCATTCCTGCTCATGACATTGTGATTCCATGATTATATGTATCATTTCTAATGATGACCTTATGTTTACATGTGTATATGTATCATTCCTACTCATGACCTTTTGTTTACATGTGTATATGAATCATTTCTACTCATGAGATTGTGATTTCATGTGTGTATGTATCATTCCTGCTCATGACATTATGTTTACGTGTATATAATCATTCCTACTAATGACATACGATTCTATTTATAAATGTATCATTATTACTCTTGACATTGTGATTCTATGTATATATGTATCATTTCTACCCATGACATCATGAATCCATGTGTATATGTTTCATTCCTAATCATGACATTGTGATTACATTTGTATAAGTATCAATCCTGCTCATGACATTGTGATTCCATGTATATATGTATCATTCTTATTCATGACATTATGCTTACATGTCTATATGTATCATTCCTAATGATGACCTTATGTTTACATGTGTATATGTATCATTCCTACTGATGACCTTATGTTTACATGTGTATCTGTATCATTCCTACTCATGATATTATGATTCCATGTGTGTATGTATCATTCCTGCTCATGGCATTGTGATGCCAAGTGTAAATGTATCTTTCTTACTCATGATATCATCATTCCATATGTATATGTATCATTCCTATTCATGACATTGTGATTTCATGTGCATATGTATCATTCCTGCTTATGACATTGTGATTCCATTTGTAAAAGTTAATTTCTACTGATGACGTTGAGATTTCATGTTCATATATATCATTTCTACTTATCACATTGTGATTCTATGTGTATAAATGCGTATAAGTAAATTTCTACTGATGACATTGAGCTTTTATGTTCATATGTATCATTCCTACTCATCACATTGTGATGATTACATGTGTTTTGTACCCTGTTTAGTAACCTGTTTTATGACCAATATAAAAATCCTAAATGTTCCTAGTGAAATCACTGTTTAGTTGTATATTTTCTTTTTGCTGAAACAAGTCAATATATGACATTTCACAACAAGTCAATATATGACATTTCACAACAAGTACAAAGTGAAATTTACATAAATATATTTTCAAAGGAAGTGAATTATTGACAGTATGAGACACTGGTGAGCAGCCTTTATTTTATAGACAAAAATCTGCTAAACTATACAGTCCGTTGCATTATGACTATGCAGACATACTGGGCAATGCTGGAAAATTTACTTGGCCCATAACACAAGACCTATAAGAGACCAGAACATGCATATTATCTAATTTAATCCATGTCAGAGGCCTCATCCACTAATGGGGATAATTGGATAAAACTTGTGCTCCATTCTCTATACATAATTTTAAAATCTACTCCATCTCATTATTATAAGTTTTTCAGCTTGGCTTTCAGAGGAGTCCAAACTCGATTTATTTTTTGAAAAACATTAAAATAATTACAAGTATCTTTACTTCTGTTTCAATTCAAAATTAAGGTCCAGAATTCTTTATTGATTCATTCCAGCAGTTCACCAGATTTTTTTCAATTTTATATTAAACTGAAGAACACATAAAAAGTAATATTACATGTATTGTAATTATTTGTCTGTGACAATGCCACTTACAGGAAGCAAATAATTGGGATTTAATGGGACCAGAAAGATATATCATCTGTCCACATCAGACAGAAGCCCTAAACCTGTCCATAATTAATGAATACTTTTATAGGCTAACATTCTTTTGGACAGGTATTATGTAATAAACATAACCATCAAAACAGACAAGGACATTCATATTTTTGCATTAACTCAATGTAATGTGCAGATTTTTTTCCACAGATGGTAAATGTGTGAGCTTGTTGCACACATATACACACACACACATACACACACACACACATACACACACACACACCATTATGATAGCAAAATATCTTTGGGATGACTTATATAAAGACATTTCAACTTTCACTGTCTACTTAGGTAACATCAACTGTCAAAAATTAAAAAGTCTAATGGGTAAAATCAATTGTCTGTCATAAATTAAAAAGTCATAAACTGTCTGTCATAAATTAAAAGGTCTAATGGGTAACATCAACTGTCTGTCATAAATTAAAAAGTCATAAACTGTCTGTCATAAATTAAAAGGTCTAATGGGCAACCTCAACTGTCTGTCATAAATTAAAAAGTCATAAACTGTCTGTCATAAATTAAAAAGTCTAATGGGTAACATCAATTGTCTGTCATAAATTAAAAGGTCTAATGGGCAACCTCAACTGTCTGTCATAAATTAAAAAGTCATAAACTGTATGTCATAAATTAAAAGGTTTAATGGGTAACATCAACTGTCTGTCATAAATTAAAAAGTCTACTGGGTAACATCAACTGTCAGTCATAAATTAAAAAGTCTACTGGGTAACCTCAACTGTCAGTCATAAATTAAAAAGTCTAATGGGTTATATTGACTGTCATAAATTATAAAGTCTAATGGTCTAATGGGTAACATCAACTGCCTATGACAAATTAAAAAGTCTACTGGGCAACCTCAAGTGCCTGTGATCAGTTTTAAAAACATCTAATAGGAAATATCAAATGCTTGTGATAAATTAAAAAATCTATAGGGTAACATCAACTGCCTGTGATAAATCAAACAACCTGACAGTATGAGACACAATTAAAAAGTCTAATGGGTAACATCAATTGCCTGTGATAAATAAAAAAAATCTAATGGGTAACATCAATTGCCTGCAATAAATTATAAAATCTAATGGGTAACATCAACTGCCAGTGATAAATTAAAAATCTAGTGGATAACATCAACTACTTGTGATAAATCAAAAAATATAATGGGTCACATCAATAAATTATAAAATCTAATGGGTAACATCAATTGCCTGCAATAAATTATAAAATCTAATCGGTAACACCAACTGCCAATGATAAATTAAAAATCTAATGGGTAACATCAAATGCCTGTAATAAATAAAAAAAACTATTATGTAATTCTATTATATAACTGCCATTAATAAACCTTGATATTACAAACCTTCTCTCTCAATTCTGAAGACTTTAGTATTAAACTTAATGAGCTTATCAAGTTTAAAATGCATCATGTAGTCTCTGATGTACTGAGCCATATCTGTGTTGTGTGGGTAATCTGGTACATTATCAGGAAATGGGAAGTCAGAAAAACAGTAGTTGTGCTTGGACACATTTCTGAAAAACATTAATGGCCTGAATAAAATGTTAGCATATTAGCATTGCAACTTTTCTTCTATTTAGTTCAGCCTGTGGAATCATTTACTGTTGTGTTCAGATAGGACTTTGAGATGAATAGTTTATTTAAATTATTTGTAATAATTATAAATTGCTCATTGACCTTTTGGAACAAACACTACTTTGAGATACATCAGCTCTTTCAAGACTATTGGTATATCAACACATTCAAGATTATACTAATTTATTTGTAGACATGTGATAGAACATTCATAATATTGAATGTCCCTCTTACATTTTCACTGTGTAACTTACAGAAATAAATTATTTGTTAGCTTTATTAAACTTGTTGGTTTTGCTTATATATATATATATATATATATATATATATATATATATATATATATAAACCAATGTCAGTGGAATCGAGACATAAGAGTCACTTTTTACTTTGATTGAATCACTGTCAATATGCAGTTTGATTAGGGTTAGGTTAAAGTTTTTCAATAGCAAGTATTTCAAAAAATGCCTTGGTAGATTCTCATTATATTCAAAATAAGCTGATACTTTCTGCATTATGCTTCCCTTTTGCCCTTTGGGTCAATATAACAAAGAGAATTCGCATTAAGGTTTTAGTTAAAGATTTTCATTTACTTGTTTTTTCTACATCCATTACTGGATTCTGTTGATTATTGGAATAAATAATTATGAAAAAACTAATAAAATCCATTCTGAGTATTGCTTTGACCATGGGGTTGAAGTTATACTCATGGTTTTCTCATTTGTTTATATTTTCTAAACAACCTTATGGATTTTATTCACACTTGGAATAAAAAGTTATGAATAATGATGATTTTCACACAGTTAATTCTGTGATATCCCTGCTTGTTCATTTGACCTTGTGGTCCCAGCCATATGCATATAAAATGTGTTATGGATGTGATCAAACTTTTTTCATTTGCATCTGTTTCCTAAACCCCTTAATGGATTTTGTGGTGGACAAATCATTATAAGTTAAGACATGCTCACTCAACCTTTTGACCTTGCAGTCAAGATCACATTTTACAGCTTAGAAAACAGCATTTTCAGAAAATTTTGGAAGTAAATTAAAATTAGGTACATTTTAAAGCCATTCAAATCAATGACAAAATCATGAACATAAGTGTGCCATGGAAACTGTTACCTCATGTGTGAATGTGTTTATGGAAATCCTCTCCCTCCCTTATGACTGACTTGCAAGAATTTGAACACATATTTTTACATTGTTGCTAATGGTGATGCCATTGCTGCTGGAATAGTTATAACAGTACCAATTGTACAACCCTATGTGGGCAGGACATAAGGTGTAGTGAACATTGTATTCAGAAATAAACAACAAAACTAGCATTATGTAAGAGTTTTATTTTCTGTTAAGCTTAAAACATGTTGAGCCTTTTGGCAACATGTGAGATTATATCAATTCATATTTAGATCACATTTAGTATTTTTTAAGATTTTTGTTATAAATGTGGTTACACATAACTGAAAATGTGTCTGGAGTAACTAGATAACTCTTAGCCCTGTCTAGTTCCAGCAGAGTTATCTCTCTTAAATGCAATGGAGTATCTGGTTCTGTCCTTGTCAAACTGACAATCTAACATTGTTCTCCATGACAGTGGGTGACATGCATGCTTAGGTAGGATAGAAAGTATATTTATTTCACAAAACATTAGCATTGAGGTCTATGGAAAAACAATTGATACCATGATACATACCTGGAAAAATTATGCCTACTTCTCACCATACTCACATGGCCAGGGCCTGCATATTAAGCCCATAATCAAAATATTGCTATATAAGATACTTACCATATGTTTGAAAGGATGAGCAAAAAGTATTGCAGAATGGATTGTCTTAAATTCATAATGATTCATTCAATGTATGAATAAAATAATATGTGGTTTAAAAAATAAAAGCATATGAAACAATATGAAAGACTTCAAGCAAAACCTTAGTGCACATTTTTTGTGATTGACTTTGACTACAGTGTTAAAGGAGCAAGCATACATTTCACCTAATAAACTCTCTATGCTTTATAATGATTGATTTTAAACATTAAAAATTCAAAAAGTTGTATAGGAAATACAACTTAAACAACTTTGACCAAAACTTTAATGCAAATTTTCTATGCCTGAGCTCAACCCTAAAATCAAAGGAGCATCATACTTGCAACCAGATTAGTTGCCTTACATTAACAATGATTCGTTCCAATCACTGAACAAGATCCATTGACAAATTTATGAAAAATGACTGAAAACAATTTAACCAATTTCCTCAATGTAACTTTTCTTTACCCTATGGGACAATCATAAAAATAAGCAAAAGAGTAACATTATGGTGTTCAAGTAAGTTATGATAATGAGAAAACTTTAACCAAACTTTAATGCAAATTTTTGATCACTGTGATCGTGAACGCAAGGTAAAATGACCTAGAAAGCAGTCACAAAAAATGTCTTAGCTTTATGCTTATTCATGCCATGTATGATGACAACCTTTCAAGGGATTTATGAAATATATATGCACATACATTACTTTAAACTAATCCTTAACAAAATGTTATCACCACTGCCACTGCATGAAAATTACTTGCATATTTCACTTTCTACTAATATAAAAATTGACAATAAAATTGAGTACATCTGTGCCTTTGAAAAACTGAATTATTTCATTAGTTGCAGAGTATAATGTATACAATGGAACTGTAAACTTATATGTAGGCATATCTTCATTTGGACTATTAAGTATTCATGTATAAAAGTTAGTTCCCAAATGATGTCATCAGCCACCATATTTGTTGTCAGCTGACAGATTTACCATCGACTTTGTATGGTGTTTGGAAGTTTTAAATAAATTCATTTACTCAAGATACTTTTATGAAAGTTATATACATAAACAGAACAAATTTCAAGCTTTCAGTTAGTATCTACAGTTGTAATTTATAAACTGACTTTGCTTCAGTGTGCCTTGTTAAAAATGGAACATTTTGGTGATTGCATATAGGAGAAACTGACAGGTTGCCCAGCGTCCAGGTAAAATGGGAAAAATATTTTCTGCTAGTGGTGTCATTGGGAAGCATTTATATGTGCATAAAACATCATCGATCCTGATCTACAATGTTAAGGCATTTGTATGTGTGCTATTTGGAGTTGGATAATATGGTAAAATTAATATTTAAGAATTAAAATTAATTTAATAATTTTCTACATTGTTTATGCAGAATACTATCAATTAGAGCAACATGGATACAATGCTTTTCCTTTTATAATTTTAAAATTTCTAAAGTGAAAACTATGGATTTATAAGAAAGGGGTGACCTGTTATGTAAGAAAACAAAATGGTATAAATGTATTATTTGGTGTCTGTAGGGTTAACCCTGAGTCATGTTTGTGTGGAGTTTTTCTGTAAGAGGGTATACTTTTTGGTACCTGGGATCACTGGGAGAGGATCAAATGTCAGATGTACAAAAATATCAATTATCTTGAAAATTTTACATATTTATTGACCAAATTTGTACATGTATTCATAGTAGTCACAATATTTCTTCCATGACTTGACCTGGAGGCCAGCCAGATGTCAAAAAGATGGGCTTATTATCAGACATAGGTATCTTCAGCAAATATTTTATTTTTAAATTTGTTAAATATTTGTGACTTATTGATGGTTATGACCCTTGATCCATGGGTTGTGTGGATGGGTTGGACAGTGTAGGGATAATATGGTGAACCATGTAAAAAGTTAAAGTTCTTACATGTGAGTAAATCTCATGACACCATAATCATTTTCTCTAAAGGTCCAAAGTCCGCCAACTTCTCCTGATCTCTCTAGCACTGTAACATTAAACCCAGCATCTGTCATGCACTTGGCAGCAGCAAGACCTGATATTCCAGCACCAATCACCAGTGCCTCTGTCTCTATTGTACATTCCATCCTAAAGCAATACATTAACTTCCTATAATTTGTTAATGTCAAGTACAGTGGTCACTTACTATCAGTATCCCTAATATTACTAATTCTCAACTAATCCAAACATTTGTTGAGTTCTAAAATACACTTACATACATGACAGAAAATATTTTACTGAAAATAATGATGTGAAAAATTTGAGAATTACAGGTTCTCTAATAGATCGCATCCAGTGTGAAAGAATGAGTTGCATTACATATTTATTCATTATTAACACACTTTACAATTCTGCTGTTTAAAATGACTTTAATAATTTAATTCTTTTGTGTTTTATATATGTATAACAGCAAACAGGAATTCCAATAAGATCCACATTTTATATGTTTTTTAAAGTGTCTTGTTAATTTAGTCTCATTTTTTTTTATAGAAATAAACATAACTGAAAACTGGATTGTGCATTGGCAATTGTATAACTATATATATGTATGATAAAACAATAAACAGACAATGATTATATATGAGTAAAAGTTTAATATATCCAACTACTCAAATGTAAATCTTAAATTTGCACACTGGGCGACAACTTTATGATGTTATACTGTATGCCTGAATACATAATCATGTATATTTCCTTGTTATACATCAGCCAAACGATTATTATTAAGATCAAGTAATATTTTTAGTTCTTACCCTCAAGTTTCAATTTAGTGAGTCAATATCTCGGGGTGTGGATGAAAGAGGCTAACACTTTAAGGTGTGTTGAACGCAGTCACCGTAACCAGTAACGTTATATTTCGAATATTGTCACATTAGTGACTAACTTCCACCATTTCATATAATCTGTATCTTCTTGTACAAATATAAGCGAGATAGGTCTGTATATGTGTTAAATCATGGAGGTGTATAAAAAATTATTGTTTAATCGTACAAAAGCAGTAGACGTTCATAGGTTTAAGGCAAAGTCCATTTTGATAGGACCATTACTCGATTTCACGTGCTTTTATTTTGACATTAGCACTTCCGTATCTGCGCAATATAAGTTCCTGTGACGTCATTTCTGCCTTCAAAAGTAGTAGTAAGTGCGAGTTTGCTGTTAGAATCAAGTAAATTTTGTAGTATTATTAAAGCATACGCTATGACAATATGAATCATTGTAGTGAAAACTTGTTCATATTTCTATTGAAATGTCTTCTTTATATTGTGCTGGAAAGTTAGTTATTGCCTGATCACAGTGCAACGCTTTTTGGCATGGTGCCTGATCTATTTTCGTTCTATCATGTTATCTTTTTCCTTCATGTTCGAACTGTTTGTGAGAGATCTTTCTTTGATAGAAAAAGCAGTTTCTTGTAAGCTTCGGTGAGAAAAGTTGTCATATACTGCACTACACGATGATTAACCTTATTGTTGATTTGTAATGCGAGAAAGAAACTAAGTCGAACGAATCAGTTGTTTGCATCTTTTTCGTCGTGTTGATATTTTGTAAGAAATGGCACGGAGGGGCCTCGTGCATTTCTAACATTGTACAGTTTTCCCAGATAATGAAACTGATTCCATTATATATATATATATATATATATATATATATATATATATATATATATATATATATATATATATATATATATATATATTAATGAGTTGTATTTTGTCCTTGGTCACTTTAAAAATGGATGGAATTATTCTGAATGTTCTGTGGGAAAAAAAATACAGACAGCAGTTTGTAAAGATTACTTGTTAACAACTAAGCAGGTTTTGTCACACTTAAACTGCCTCCACCAAAAAATGGCAACTTGATTAAATTTGAAGGCCTGGAGATAATATTGATATAAATGAATAGTTTCACCATGTATCACTTAGCTACTTCCTTATCACTTTAAGACCAGTAACCATATCTGTGCCACTAGTAGTTTAATGGTTTTAGTGATTGCATGCCCTTACATAAACATGTGAATCCTGAACAAGGTTGTCCTCTGCCTTTTTTTCTTCTAGGTTGGTGATCTGCCAAAACTGACCAGTCACAAAGAGTCAAGGTTAATGATATTGAGAAAATACCGCAACATTAAAAATGTTTAAGCTGTAGTAATGAAAAAAAAATATTTGTTGGACCTAGCTCAGATTTTGAAGTTAGCCAATTGTTCTTTAAAGCAGGAAGGTTTACAAAATCATTAATAAAACTGACTGAAATCGAAGTGACCAATGAAATTATTTGGGTAATTACTAATAGATGTGGTCATGCCACCACTTCATCAATTATCAGTTTGAAACAAAAATTAGGCAAACAGTTCCATCTTTTGAAAATGTCAGGACTAACACACAGAGAACTAAGACACTGTAAGCAAGCCAGGATACCTTAATAATTTGACAAGGTAAAATTGGACTTGATCATATGCACATTATCAAGCAAATTTCTGGCAGTGCCCAGTCAATATGTGTTTATGTGGAATTTTATCAGTTTTGCCACCACCACCCATGTACTTTTTAAGATAAGTGGATTTGTCAAATTTGTAGATCAGATTAACAAATTGAAACTGAGTAGATGTCTCAAGACTCACTTTACTCACAACAGTTGCTCATGAAAAACTTAATTTATTTTTGTACCAATCCACCCTCCTCTTCTTAATTTATTTTTGTACCAACCCACCCTCCACTTACACACATTTCGGTTACTGATTAGAGCATCAGAACAATTGGCTTGAATGAAGATTGCTACTTTAGATGAAATAGCATTTTTGGGAAACACATGAACACAGAGTGTATTTAATTAGAGCTTGTGAGTTTCTTTCATTTCAGTTATTAATCAGAGAAGCTATTAAAATTGTTAGTGGAACTTAAGCTGTACTATTCCTGCAATGCCTCTATTTGGGCGATCCCAGAAAAGTCCGCAGGAATTGGTGAAGCAACTTAGAGATGCTGTCAGTGCACTTAGTAAAGGAGACAAGGGAGACAAGAAGGTTGAAAAGGTAGATGACTTCTATTTTCTACACAAAAGGAGAAATACCAGAAAAATCTTAAGATATTTTTTTTCTCATAAAAAGTTAAATGGTATGCTTGTGTGCACCTTATTTAATTTTTACAAGGTACATGTTTTTTGTAGTTACATAAAAGGGTTAAAATGCAGCCTCCATTATTTCCTATTGCGATAGTCATTTGAAAATTTTGATTTCAAAGATACAAATTTACATATTCCCAGCATGTCCTATAGTTGATGCATCAAACTCTGAGCAATTTGGTGAAAGAAGGACATCCCCCATGCTTCTGTTTGTAGTTTATGGTTTGTAAAGGCTTGTTGTTGTGTGAAGTTATGCATCTATAATTTTGCTGTTTTAATGCACCTATCAGTACAAAAAGTATTGTATTGATAAAAAATGAATCCTTAATTGTTGTTACTTTTAATCTTAAAATTCCAGAATAATTATAATTCATTTGCCTCTTTATTCTTTGGGTATATTATTAAATGTTATTTCACTGGTATTAATATGTATCAATATGCACCATAGGCATATCATTTCACCTTTATTGAAGGAAATCAAATTCAAGTTTGACAACACTATTCTCAGTAGGCAATTCATGTTGCGGTCCTTAATTACATGTAAACAAAATACATAACTATGTATTTGCAAGATAATTATCCATCAAATTAACTCTTATGTGAACAGAAGTTGTGGGTTTATTCAGCCTTAAAAACTTAAACACTTAGCTCTACTGGTAAATCACTGGAGGAGCTTATGTGATGGTCTGCTGTCCTTTCATTAGCAAGTTTGTTATTTTGACTCCTTTCATACTATTGTGATGAATGTTGTAAAACTTTTCACACACATCCATTTCAGGGTCTGTTTGGTCCTAGATAAAAAGAAGACCATCAGGCATTCAGTATGACTGGTGTCCGTCATGAAAATCTTATTGTCCGATAACCAGTCACACTTTTCCTCCCTCACCTCCCAAGCACCTCAATATCGTGGCAAGTTGACATAGCATATATCCCAGGCACTGAGTTTGCGTGGCAGTATTTAGCATGGCTTATTTCCTGCATGACAACTTAAGTCGTCGCAAACCATTGGTTAATTTCAAGCCATTTCCTAATTATGAAAGCAGTTGAACCAATAAAATTTTAGCTCACATAGAGTAAACACTGCTGAACACAGGGAAATTGATTTTATTTGCAGCAGAAATAGTGAAGATATTTAGATTTAAAAATGATGCAAATTGATGGGAATCAGCCATTTGGAGCAGATTTTTACTTGAGATACTCTAATGGAGAATTTTCAGGATTTTTATTGGATGAGATTGATGGTGACATCGAAATAGCCATATATGACAACAGCGAACGTGATGAGAATGAGTTAGAAGTTTATTAAATTTAAATTTTCAGTGAGAATTTTAAGGAAGATAGGTAATTCAAGAGCAAGAAAAATATTTGCATCTTTGAATTGTATTCTCAGGAGGTAAAGTTTACAAAAGAGATGACAAGTAGAATTTCTGTGTACCTAAAATATATTTATTTCATGTGTAGATTATTGTGTGTGCATTCCTAATGAATTTTATGGATTATTCATAGCAAGAGAAAGAAATTAATAAGTACATTATTTATTTTCACCTTTATGCATGAGTTTTATTTCTGCATGTAGCATGAAACTTATATCATTATGTACATAATTTTATTGAGAACTGTTGTGCCAAATTTCAGCCTAATTAAATGAATATACATAAAATAATAACAAATTTACTGCAAATAAACTCTCTGGAAAAATATGCAAGCCAAATGCTGTCAGCAAGTCTCAGGGATACAGGCACTGGTAAGACTTAACACTGGTCTAGTTGATCTCAGCAAGTATGCTTTTGGAGACTGGAAGCAATGGTCAATGTGTGGTCTTGTGAAGTTGTTTAACTGGAAGCAATGGCCTTATCATAGGTGACCATCAGCACTCATGCCATTGTGTTTTAGGCATAATCATTCTTTTTTTTTAAAAACCAATTACATCATATGCTAGACTGTATGGATTATGCTTTTTTTTGCTTCCAGAAAGAAAAAAAAGGCAATAAAAGGTTGTTTTTGTGATTTTTACTATCATTTCTTTAATTCCACTCATATACATTTGAGATTATTTTCAAAAGCTTACTGCTGTGTAAGAATAACATAAGAATACTCTCCTTATTGCTTATTTATAGCGACTGTATAAAATCCATTTCTAAGAAAACAGATGGGTTTTTTAATATGTGAACTTTGTCTCACAGATTAATTTTATTGATAAACTAGTTAGTGAACCAGTCTTTACTTTAATGAAAATGAGAATAATGTATTACAGCACTCTAAGCACCTGATTGTGATCATTACAGTATTTGAGATTGTGATCATTCAGTGAAAGTTACACATATAGACTATTTAAAGTGAATATCAATATTTTTTTCAGTGTATTTTGTGTTTGTATTCTGATTCTAATCCATATGGATTTTGCCCTTTGTGACTTCTAGCTGCAGAACCAGCTTAGTCTAGCCAATGTAACTTATTCATACTTGCCATAAATTGTTTTTCTGGCATGTAATATATTTATATTGCTTTTTACACCCAAATTATGCTGTTTTGCAACATATAATAGCAATATGCTTATGCCTTATGGGGGATTAGCATGTATGCATCAGAATTCTTGTTATGTGTGGTCTTGTAATGTAGTTAATTTTTAGCAATATCCAGGATTATTGTCATTTGTGGTCTGGTTAATAACTGTAGGCCTTATCATATGACAAAGCTTTCTTGTCATTGAGCATAAGCTTGTCAATTATTATGTTATTAAATAACTTCTTTCTTACAACTAGGCCTCAGAGGATGTATCAAAATGTCTTGCTAGTATAAAGGCATTGATGAACCAGAGTGCAGAGCAGGATTCCCAATCAGAGTTTCTTGCACAACTTGGCCATGAGATGTATAGTGCCAACCTTCTGCTGATCCTCATCCAAAACCTAGCGAAAATTGACTTTGAGGTGAGTGCCGATTATGAACTAGTCGTATATTTAATTGTAAGTTTTGTTTACATATCACAGTGATTTTAAGAATACTGTTTGCTTATTATAGGCAGTCTGCTTGCCAGGTCTTACATAATTGACATCTAAGCAAATTATAATTTGTAGAATAAAATTGAGAGATAATATGATACTTTCCATATGTGCATTCATTACATGCATCCAGTTATTTTGTTACCACAGCCTCTTGAAAACTTCTTTGTAGAAAAGCACTAAACTAGCATGATGTTCTTCTTATCTAGATGTGGCTACCTTCCCTGTTGTTTATTTACTGAGGTCAGAAGCTATTACATTTTTTACATTTATGCCCTTGCTGCCTTTGCATGAGCATATTTATGTAAAATGTGATGTAGACATAAATTCACTCTGGAAAGTTTGTATGCAAATGTCCTCACCCCTTTCCGAGCATTATTTTTTGTTGATTTTATACATTCATCTGTCCACTTCCTTTTTTTTTATTTCTGCACAATAACTCAAGTTACCCACTATATATGATTATCAGACTTTGGATGGTTTATACTTGTAGTAAAGAACAAGCCAATCAATGTGGCAGTCATTATCAAACATCAAACCCATTCATTGAAAGAAGAAATAAATTGTTTCTGTACATTCACTTTAGTTTGGGATCACAGACATGGACCAGACTTTATGCATGGCTTGAATTTGTGGTAAAAGAAAGTTATTTATCTTGGTGTAAAAAAAAAACAAAGGTTAAGATCGTTCTGACTGAAAGAAGAAAAATGGCTGGTCTGCAAAACAAAATTCAGTTATTGACTTGCACTTTCATCAGTGTTTATGTATGGCTCATACTTGTGGTAAGAGAGAAGTATCCAGAAAAGCAAAAGGTCTAGATCACCTTGTAAAAAAGCAAAATTGCTTTTGCCTTTTAACTTTAATTCTAGACCATATTCCTTGACAAAAATTTGTTGAGCGCTTGCAGGGATGGTCCTGACTTTTAAGTTGTCACCAAAAAATTCACTAACCTCTATATTAATGTATTAGGCAAGGAAAATTGAAAAAGATGGGATGGCTATTACTTCATTGACAACAAGTAATACAGCTATCATATTCCAAAATAGATTATTCCATGACTGTTTTGCACTATTAAAATGTTCTAGAATATCACATGATGAACTGTCATGATTTTAGGGCTGCCCACTTGTTGAATGCAGTTTCAAAGTCTAATTCTTGCATCAGTACATTGCTGATTCTCATTAAGAGCTGAGATGCAGAGTTTATTTCTGATGTCAGTTTTTATGAGGGTCATCTTACTGAATCCACATTCACAGTCTACTGTGTTGACAGGTGACACCAGTAGTACTTTTACAAATAGCAGCGATCTTCACAACTTCCATGGTCTTTGCATCCCACATCACCATTAGTGCATAGCTATGACTGTTGTCACCTGAAAAAAATGCATTATCAAATAGAAAATATCTACATTCTTGACATCTACAGTGTCTCTCTCTCTCTCTTATTTTTTAAAATAGAAACATCAGGTATTAAGCAAATCTATATTTATGTACATTATATTCCAAATAAAAATTTTGTAAGAAACTTTAGTTAATGACATTTTAATGCTTAAACCCATTGATCATACTTAGCAATGTAAGATAAGTGACATATAATGCTACGATCGATTTCATGTATTCAGTAATTAAATGGCTTCCACCCCTTTTATGGTTAGCTTCACAAATTACATCTCTGTCAACAGGAGTTCTGAAATTTATTTTTGCCGTGCTTTACATGCTTTGCATTTAGGGAATTGCTTCCTAAATCCCAAGAATGATTACTGAATGCTATAGCGTTTTTCTCTACAAGCAAACTAGGATCTCCATTCCCACCATTGAAACTTAACATGAGTCAATACCTGGCATTAATGTACTGTATATATATATATATATATATATATATATATATATATATATATATATATATATATATATATATATATATATATATATATATATAAGCATTAATTGCCATCATTAAATTGAAAGGAGTGAAGAAACATATCACAGAGTATATATGCCCCTCCCAAACAATTTAGAAAAAATTTGTTGAGTCAACAATGTTACATGCATATACTCAACTCATTAACAATAAGGAAATATGGTGGGATATAAAATGTGGGAAATAGTTATCACATGTATGGTAGCTTAAGACAACATCTGAACTGTTAACATAAATATTCACACCTACTTTAGGCATTGTTAGTTATAACAAAAAAATGACATGGTTTATTTGTCAATCAATTGCTAGTGCTTTCATTCACTGTAGAACAAGTGGTTTCTTTGAAGTATGTCAAAGAGGCTTAAGTCTAACCTTCAGCTATTGTATAGAATGTGAAATGGGGGCATGTTGGTGGGTGGGAATAACACACTCCACAGAGAGAAATGGCATGTCCTTTTTGAGAATGTCACACATATTGGACAGGAAAAAAAAATTGAGAATATTTAGTGAAAATGATGCTTAAATATGCTGCAGAAAGCATTCTGATGGTATGTCCCAATCTTTGTGCTTTCAGATTCTATATCCCAACATGGCTTTTGAAAAGATTTTTTGCATGACACACTAGAATAACTATGGTATTAACTAAATTTATTCAATGAATATTTGAATTCTCTGGAAATTAAATAATTCTTTCTGTACACTTGAAACTTCAACCCAGAAAAGGTATTTTTGTTGGAACATATTCAGATTTCTTGGAACTATTGGAATTTATAGGACTTTTAGGAAATAGGAATTCATTCACCATGCTGTAAGTTAATTTAATTCTTTCACTGCTGTATTTTGAGAAATAAATTATTTTCAATTATGCAAAACTTGCTTGATTTGCTTTTTCTTGTTGCATAGTTTAAGTCCCTGCAGTCATAACATGAGATTGACAGCAAAAGTAAAAGATTGACACGAGATTGACAGCAAAAGTAAAAGATAATTGAGCAGAATTAATATATATTACTTACCCTGCCTGGATTCATGTTTGGTGACATACTCCTTCAAAATATGACAACCAGTTGTAAATGAATTGACGACTTGTGTCTTGATAATATATTACAGAACATCTGCTTTAGCTTTGTATCATATCTCAGGCATGAATGCCCAAGTTTCCAGCTGTCAAGAAATTTTTGGGAACTTTTCACCCATTCATCATGATGTAGTGTTGCACTTGAAACATTACTACCATCACTGCATGTAGAATAAGACCAGGTTCAGTGACTGTGTTGTCTGATTAATTTGCACTAAATCCAAGTGCTGTTAATTTTGTGAACTTGCTGTTAGGATGAGATGATTTACATGCAACGTCTAACTTATGTTTACCCATGATAATGTTGCACTGTTGACAGTATATAAATCTGATTGAGATTTTTTTTTCCATTTCTTTGTATTTATTTGCAGCAATCAGTACTTCAAAGGTAAAGTTTTCTCTGGAGTTTCAGCAAGCTGTTGTATTGGTATATTTAAAAATAAAACTACAGAAGAATTAGCCATCATTCAATTAATTGTAGTTGTTTCTGTTTGTGTCTTCAGAGGTTTGTCAATTGTTAGAGGTATAGTCCGGTAGTATGATTGAGTGTATCACAGCATACAGTACTCAGGCCATATGTGAACATAAGCGGTTTGTGATGTATCAATGCACTGTAAAGATGGGTTTATCAATACAAACAAAGGATGTAACAGATAGATTCCAGTGGATTGTGTATCAAGGTTGTGTCTTCCATTTCATGGTCCCTTTGAATTTCTCTACTCCAAATCCATGATTATATGTACAAATTAAACAGCCAAAAAGGCTGTCACCAAAAATTTGCCAGATGGTACACTTTTTTGCCAATAAGGAAACAAAATCACAATTTGCAACATTGGCAAGTCCCAGGATGATGCCTGGCTTACATATAAGCTATGGAAAAGGTAGGGGTGAAATAATACACCTCTTATTTGTATCAGCATAATTCATATTATACATGCCTGAAGTATGATACATTATTGATACATATATTCAACTTTATGGTCTTTTCATCTTTAGAAAGCCTCTGAGGAGTAGATTGGTGCCATTTTAAATATGTTGATATATTGGTTCTATGTTTAGTTTGCATAGTACAGACATAGACCTTTCATCTGTTCATATGCCATTCTCAACCATGACAAAAGTGCTTCCAGAGAGTCTACCTGTTATGTGCAGTTGATTATTATTTAGTCTTTCAGGCCATTTTAGGCTGCTCCATTTCATCGGTTGCAGGGCTCATCTTGGCTACAACGTCCTTGTTTTGCAATGCATGCAAGCTTTTTAAACACTTTATTACCAATTTCATGTATTCACTTAAATTTGGAAGGCATTATGGTGTTATCTTCACAAAAGAAGAAATAGTGCTGGTTCCTCATTCAAGGAAAATCTTTTCTTAAATAAGTCAATATGGGAGCAGAAAAGACTAAAACAAATCATTGGTATTTTTCTCTCTCAAATCCAAAACAACTGCCATTGACTCAAGAGTCTCATTCTGAGTGACAAAGTAGATTATTAAAAATGCTTGCTCCCCTTCTACAGATTAATCAGGTGACTAACTCATGTGGTTTCAAATTTGCCCCCTTGCCAATTCTGTGCTAATTTTCTTTTATCCCATCAGAACATTCAGTCACTGATCATACATATAATCAGCATAAAATGAGGAATTCCAAATGTATGATTTAAGCACAAAGTTTCTCTGTTGCTTTGTATCTATATCAATATATTGGCATACAATGCGCCTTTCACATTATTCTTGTTACATTATTGTTACTTTTTGTGTTTAAAATGTTTTGAGCATGATACCATACAAAAATAGGCAAATGAAATTTAGTTGGCCGTAATAGTTTTATGAGTATAATGCCATTTTTCAGCACATGATATACATGGCAACCAGTATATTTGTTGGGAAAGAACTTGGAAAGAATAATCACTAACTATTGGCAAGCTTTCTCAACATGCCCAGACTGACTGATGCCAGTGTGAAACCCACACAGATAGAAGTGAGATATCAGTGATTAGTAGTAAGCATCTTAGACCTTTCCTCCACCCAGGATCCCTTTTGAGCTGTCCTCTATCTACATTCACCAAACTTTGTGTATGGCTTGCAGTGGGGTTCAAAAGCTCAGAGTTTAACATCAAAGTAGCTGAAGCAGGAGAATGTTTTTTGCACAATAACTCAAGTTCTCCAATATCTCCATTTACCAAAATTTTGTGAATAGCTTGCACTTGGGGTAGAAAAGCATCTGTTGATTTCAGGATCACAAGAGGTCAGCAGTCAAGGTCACTGGTTGAAAGAAGAATGGTTTCCACACAGTAACTTCAGCTCTCCACCATGAATACTTACCAAACTTTGTGGAATGCTTGTGAGTTAAGGTAAAACCATCTTGATTCCAGGCTCAAATGGTCAAAGGACAGTGTTACTCTGACTGAAAGAAGAAAATTGGTTTCTGAACAATTGCTTCATTTCTCTCTCATCTGTGGTTACCAGACATTGTGGATGGCTTGCACTTGATTAAGGGAAAGGCTTTTGATTTTTGAGTAATAAGGTTAAAGGTCAAGGTCACTGAATGAAGAAATATGTTTTACACTGAATGACATTATTGTCACTAACAAAGCTCAAGCCTGGCAGATGGTTTTTACTTATGATAGGGATAAAGGCAATTTATTTTGGAGTCAGAATGTCAAAGTTCAAGGTCATTCTGAAAGAGAAATATAGTTTCTTCACAGAATGTTAGTAGTCTATCTCTGGATAGAGAACTAATAAATGTGTGACAGATGTATAACTTGCTGCTCACAGTTCTCTTGTTTTAATATTGTAATTACCATTCCTTCTTTTATACTTCCTTCTAAACTAACTTTAAAGATATAGCCATCAATGTCATTGATGCTTTGTTTTTCAGGGTCGTAAAGATGTTGTTCATATATTTAACAACCTGTTGCGTCAGCAAATTGGCACTCGTACCCCAACTGTGGAACACATATGTCAGCACCAGGAGATTTTAATCGAACTGATGAAGGGGTAGGTTAACAGAATTATTTTTCTCAACACTTGCATGATCAGGCTGGTTACAGATGTTTTGACACAAGGAAATTTGTGATGTTAGCCTTGTGCAGATGTCATCTTTACACATGTTACTTAAGGGCTGATGTGATAAAATAACTACTTCTTATATATTCATTGTTTCACCTTAAATGTTTCAGGCATTTTCCCACCATAAATTCATGCTATTTTTGTTCATGGGGGACATTGGTACTTAAAATATCACCTTGACAGCTTAAGCAGGAGCAACATGGAATAATGCAGTTTTCTGTGTGCATATATATATATATATATATATATATATATATATATATATATATATATATATATATTTGAGCACTCAGGAAAAGACTTAGAACCCATGGTCTTATTATAGTCTCCATATTGTGAGTCTTTTGATTTGTAATTCTGTTACACTATTTAGGTAAATCAGGATATAGTGTAAGGTTTAAAAATTTTAACTTCATTCTGTCTTTCACTGATACCTCAGTTTTCAGGTACTCTCGTCTATGGATAACTCATGCACAGTGGTGTCCAAAAACACAGAATGTATGATGAGTGTGGGTGTGACTTACCAAAGGACTTCCTAAAAATGAAAAAGGGGCTATGATTCTGGCTGGGCAACAAAAGAACATGGAACGGGGTGGGGTGGGGTGGCGGAGTAACAGGGCTATTTAATGGCTGAATACTTTTTTATACCTGCATTTAGAATAATTGTCAATAATGAAATCAATTAAAATATTAGTTTTTCATTATAAATTACCTTTGTTTTCAATCTCTAAAAGATTGTCCAGAAAAACTCTCAAGAGATATCAGTGCTCATAAGATAACAAAACAAGGTTCCTTTCATTCAAAAAAGTATTTGTTTCATGAAAGAAACCATCAACCTTGAAACTCAATTTAAACATTTAATTCATACCATGATTTCATTGCAAGTATTAGTGAAACTTATGTTCATCCTTGAAAAAATCTTGAGTGCCAGTTCACTACAGATTTTTGATCTCACTTTTCCATCCTGATCTGTATATATCAAACAAAGCTTTGAATTCACCAAGTACTCTTTTTGCTTGGTTGTCTTGCTATTTTTGATCACTTTTATGAATGACTAGGATAAATTAGGTTAGTTTAATTGTTACTTGTTCGAGTAGTCAGTTGAAATGAGTTGAGACCTGATAAACTGCTATAACTACTAGGTCTTATGCAGGTAGGATTGGCATGCCTTTTAACTTTTTTCCCCACTTCCCTTATTTGATTTGTTACAAAAGATGTAATTAGTATGGTAATAAAATAAAGCTCTGCTTTTAATTGGGTGTAATAATACAACAAATACATCATCAAAGCAGAGATAGAAACACAGCAATTAATTAGGTTCTTGGAGAAATGTTGATGGACATAGCGTTGATTTTTTAGTGACATTTTTCACATTTGAATACAAGAAGGCATCACATTTATGATGATTGCATATCACGGTTTTGTTTACTAATTTTGATCATAATTATCTTAACAGGCAACAAATAAGAGGCAGTTTTTTTGTATATTTTCTAGAACAAAATGGAATCTATGCCTGCCCACTGTTAGAAGTGGATTCATGAGTTATAAAGGGAGCATTGTATGAACACAATTTGTACATGTTCTCATGAATTGCTATGACAATTTTGGACAAGTTGTACCAAGAACATCCAAATATGTAAACCTTTGAAATTTTACAATATGAATAATACTGAAATATGATTAGTACAGGATCTGCAGACTTAAAAAAACAAAAACAACCTCAACTACATCAGTTTCCATAGAGATCTGACAATTAGTGCAGAGATTCACTAGTGCATGAGGGACCCATTTATGTTTAAAAGAAAGATGAAAAAGTTTGTTTCCATGTATTGAATTTAATTCCACATAGCAGATTTTAGTTCTGTTTTTAGTTCACTTGCCCATTAGGCCAAGTGAGCTTATGAAATGATTTCTCATCTGGTATGTGACATCCAGCAGCTGTCATCTGCCATCAGCTGTTGTTGCTGTTTTCAGTTCTTGAATACCACCAGACAGCCTTCATCTAAACATGTCACAGAGCATTCTATCATAAACACCTTGCATTCTGTATAAATAATGCTGTTCTGACATCAAGTGGGGCTCCCAGTATTGAAGAGTATTTACGTTTAAACGATTTAACTAAACTGCTGAATGGAACTTGGCCAAACTTGACAAAAATATTTCAGTGAAGTTTGTAGAAGTCATTCTGAGCTAGCTTACCATACAGTTTGGCTGCAGTTACTTGAAATAAAAAAAAAAACAACTTTTGTGTGACTTGGCATTTAAATTTGTAAAAATCAAACCAAAATGCCATGAAATGTGACTGATGTTACTAAAAATTTAAATGACTTTTCTCAAATCTTTTAAATGTCTGTTTGACAGAAATAAACAAATCTGACAGTAGCTTGAGCAAATTTCAGATTTATACAAATGAAAATATTCTGCCATTAAATATGCCATCCATTACTAAAAGCAGAACAAAAAAGGCTGAATAGAATTTGACTAACTTTTACACAGAGCATCTTGTTAGAGGGTGCTTTTAGTATTGGATAAAGGATGCTGGTGTGCCATCAAATGTGAATTAAGATACAAAAAAACTGCATAAACATTGAAACAAATCTTTCATAGCATGGGCAATCAACAGTTTAGAGAAATTTCAACAGAAAGCATTATGCTAAGACTTATTGACCACATGCTCTTGCATGTGTTTCTTATACAAATGTCAGTATCATGAATGATCTAAAACACACTTGTGCTTCATGCTTCAAAGTAACTTCTGTCAGTTAGGAGCATTTTAAAAGACCTTGTGTATCTTATTATACTTCTGTAGGGTCACCAAATTATTGTAATAAACAATTATAAATTTTTGTCTAGAATTAAAACCTCTCAATCATGTCTTTGAAAACTAACTTAATTTTAATTTTAGAAATTTGCTTCAGAATTTTCTGAAGATAGTGTAACTAAAGACAGTCAAACAAGTGAATTTTCAAAATTTCAGTTATGAAAACAAGGAAATTGCCTTACGCTGTGGGATGATGTTGAGGGAATGTTGCCGCTATGAGGCCCTGTCCAAGATCATGTTGTATGCAGAGAATTTCTTTGACTTTTTCAATTACGTTGAAGTTTCTACATTTGACATTGCATCTGATGCCTTCTCAACATTCAAGGTAAATTCTTAATATGACAGCCTACCCCAAATAGGAGTGTATGTTTTTCAGATGCAAATTTGTATCTGGGTCTCAGATAGAGAACCAGACTAACTTTAGTTATACCTCAGCTGCTTTAATCTGCACATATTTTTCCATGCAAAGCATCTGCATGATCAAATTGTTGATTATAGAATTTATTAAAAATGGCATTCAGCTACCAATACATTTTAAAGAAAAAAAAATAAGCCTCTTTAGAAAGTTGTAATAATCAGTATAGAAGAATAGAAAGGAATAATTGGAAAAGAAAGGATTAATTGTTCTAAATAAAAGCAGGAATGGACATAATTATGTTTATTGGACCTTTCGTTCATTTGAGTATGAGACTGCTCCAGTGGCCTAGTGGCAAGAGCATCTGCCTCAGATACAGGAGGTTGTGGGTTTGATCCCTGGCCCAGTCATGTCAAAAACTTACAAAAATGGTACTAACAGCTGCCTCACTTGGCACTCAGCATTAAGAGGTTAGTGTTAGGACTGGTCGGCCTGGTGTCAGGATAATGTGACTGGTGGGACATCATGCTACATGTCTGCGGCATGATGCCCCATTGCTAGGCATCACTTTACACTGCCACACTGCAGACATCATAGCAATATGACTAATAAATTGTTAAAGCTACTTTAAAAATTCTAATCACATCACATCATTTGAGTATGTCACTTGGTGGTAGATATAATTGCCATCATGTGATATGAAGAAAACATTTCCAAGAATTACATCACTTGAGAGATAGCGACAAGTCATTGAGCTGTGTAGGGTTTGGAACTGAAGTTTAGGCAATTGTACTAGACTTTGCAGATGAACATGATTTTGGAATACCAATCTTTTTAAATATACATTTTCTAACTTGTCAGTAGTGGTACATGCTATTTTATTACACCTTACTGAAAAATAGTCAAACTTTTGGGATAAAAATCAGCTGCCTTACTAAGACAATCTTGTTAGGATTAGAATATCTGTATAAACTTGATTTTCAAAAAACTGAGCAGTTACTTCACTTAATATAAAAGGTAACATCCTTGAATCCATTTGTTTCAAATTTGTATATATGATGCCACTAATAGTAATATAGCTGCCAGCTACAGTAGGGAGAATATTTGATGATATATTAAACTACTTACCTAAAAGAATAATCCTGACCAGACAAAATTTAACAGTGGGCAGTGTGCCTTTTGGTCAGTGCAAGCTAGGCATAGCCAATTTTCCTCCAGAATGCAGACACAATAAGCAATTTTTAAAGTCACACCATGTGATGTAAATTAACAGAATAAACCAGGTTGAGAGCCATATTTTTGTCTGATCTTTGTTGTAAGCCATTGTGTCAAGTTCAGTTCTGATTTGTACAAATGATTTGTTCTGTTTTAGTAATTTTGGTTCTTCTTTAAATATGTTACCAAATCATAATACCTCGAGAAAACTGCTGCTACCTCACAAATCCAGCCCTCTCAGATACTATTTTTAGCTAAAGGGAGCTAAAAGTTGTCTGCTGACCTATATGATGGACCAGATGGTCTTTGGTGAAACTCAACAGGTAGTGCACAATATTGTAGCTTTGGGTTGTCTATTGGACTTCATCCCTATGGCTATAATCCAATAGACAGGACATAGCTTGTCTCCTCCAACTCTGAGTACTGCAGAGCATGCATGGTAGTCATATCTTAAGAATGGCCCAAGTGCTCAATGGAGCTGATAACAAACTTTGGTCAATTCCTTAACCGCAGCTAACAAATTGCAATTGGTGGAATGCAACTCGGTGATCATTACCTCCATATTCCTGAAGGACATCCATAAGGCCAAGTTGCAAGCACAGCCTTTATTCTCCAGCATTCTTTTTATTAGCCAGATTAAAGAAATTCACAAAAAAAACCCAAGACACCAATTTTCCTCTCCTTCAGCCACAGCATTGATACAAAGAATATTAAATTGAATCAAACCTCTGGAAAACCATCCTATCAAAGTTCCACATAGCAAAAGCCACTATCCTCACAAACCACAGTGGATTAAACACTTAAAGGGTCCTATTGTTTATTCCAACATTTCTCCTCCCAAAAGATTCCTCCCTTTTAAAAAAAAAAAGTGTTGCCCTATTGACACATTCTGGTTGGAGGAAAGCTCAACTTCTAATGTGACAAGACTTGCCACAATGATCCATGGACAGGAAAAGTGGTTTCTGAGGTACTCTGCATCACTTTCCACAACTTTCCTCCTCTGTCCAGAGTCCCAACAATTGCAAACATTCCATAAGACCTATTGAAAGCCACCACCTTGCAGCTAGAAATAAATGACCTTCAGGAAAGGGAGTAGTAGAATGTATTTGAAAAAGAGCTTCTTTGGGATTTTATTCCAGACTTTTCTTGGTTCCAAAGGCAAATGACACTCTGCATCCAGTCATTGACCTTAGTACCCTCAATCTCTTCATTCACACTCTTTGGTTCTCAGTGGAAATACCACAGCACATTTTAAATGCCACCCAAGATGGAGATTTTTGGCTTGAATTTGACCAACCCTCACGATTATGGCATGAATTTCACAACTTTTTCAGCGATTCATAGATTTGCACTGCATGCAAAATAATCATGAATTTCCCAATTCTCAATTATTTTAAATCTTGATTAAACTAACCAATTTGCTGTTAAGTGCTAGTTGTGATATTGACAATTGCTGGTCATATTAGTAGAACTATAGCCTATTGATACAGTTGGCCCGGTAGCAAACATTGTAGCTTATTTGAATCTATGTATGCAAGAGTAGTTTTATAAAATCTTTTGAGAGAAAAAGAGCCTAACCAGAATTTTGTTCCATGTATGCGCTGCCAACACTGATTTGAATTACTGTTCGGCATCAATATTGAAAATGTCTTCACCACCAAGGAAAAAAAAATGTATTTCACAAAATGGAAGTTAAGTTTGGAATTTATACCAAAAATTAGCAGTGCATTCAGTCATCGAAGACCGACATGTAGGTTGCAAAATTTGTGAAGTCATGTGACTATGAATGCAATGGTTAGCTAGATCCAGGTCAAATTTCAGCAACGATGTACTTTTGACTCGTTCGTCAGTGGATTAAAGATATAGTTAATGCTATCCTCAAATTTCTGAGAAAATAATTCATTCCTATTGATTTCATGAAGGTATATTTTGATGAAAGGTCATTCAAGTTTGCTAGGCCGTTTAATTAGCAGGTACCCCATTCTGAGTAGGTATGTTCCAACTTTTTGATAGGCAATGGATTCTGACCCAACACCCCAACATAAATGTCCAAATATAAAAAATGGGGTGGCAAGGGTCAGTGGAAACTTGGACTAGGTCGCAGAGCTGATGTGATGAAGAACATTGATAGGAAAAAAGCACATAGAGGTTGAGAAAATTAAGAACTCAGAAGATTTCAGCTCTGGAATATTTTTAGCCATTGATGGAAGACCTGCAAACTACCAACACTGAAACATTGTGAGTTTTCTTGTTGAACACTATCTACCTTTATCAGCTCGATCCCATATTTAGCACTTGTTCCAACAAATATTTGAAGTTTGCTTCATGAATTCATGCCAAAATTCACAAATTTTTTCCCCAATTTTCACTAATTGTGAGCCTAGAGGGTTGGTAGCTATGGTGTGGACTTATAAAATGCTTACCTTCATTTACCTATTCACAGGGCTTTCATGAAGTTCTGTGATTTGCCTACTACAACATTGTATACCAATTCAGGGCACTTCCATTTGGATTTAACATCATTCCCTGGATCTTCAGTCGTAACATGAATTGAGTAATGGCACATATCTGGACCATTTTTATGGCGGAAGCATCAAGTTACCAGGATGATATCCTTCAGAAACATCTGTTGAGTTATATTGTAAAACATGAAATGATTACCCTTGTTACACTTTTTATCGTTCTTGGCTTTCTCATCAACAAGGGCAAATCCAACCTAGTACCATCTCTCCAACGTGTTCACCAAGGTATGAAGTTCAATACACTGGTAAACATAGTTAATCTTCCTCAGGATGAGGCATTGAACCATGGTGGCTCTTTTACTTTTGAGGATAACTCTGCATGGGAATTCCTTCACCCCCTGGACTTGCTCAGCACAGCAGCAAACATCCTTTTCCTAGATCGTCTTTTATGTGTCCATTGCAAATAATTCTTCTGTCCCATTGGTGGCCAAAAGTTTGCCCACTAGACCAACCTCTCACCATCTGCAAATAATTGAGGCACCATCTGCAAACTTGAGCATCTTAACTTGCAGATATACTGATGCAAGTACAAATATAGAAGATTACAGTCTGTATGAGTGCAAGTATACAATGCTGGGGATCCCACCTACTGTCATCCTTTTGTGGAGCCGGTGGAGCGTGGCTTTCTATAAACACCATCTGCATATCAATATTCTGGAGATGAAGGTCGTTGTGAAGGACTCTCTTGTTGCAGGATTGTTTAACCCTTTTATCACGGCAGACCGCATATGCGGTCAGGGGAATTTACTCTGTCAACACTATGGACCGAGTTTTCGGTCTAGGGCAGTGTTTCTTTTTAACGTTATTGTACCCGACTAAATATCTTTCGGGGTACCTCTAATAACTTCCATCTGGTAATGTAGATGTTATATATGGATTATCTCGTGAGTTTAGCTTGTATACAACTAGAAATAACGAACAAAGTAGGAACTTTTAACGTGTTTTCCGAATGCTGAAATTTGTATCCAAAATGGCGGCGTTTGAAGGATTTTTAGAGGAGAGTTTTCGGAGGATTGAAATAATTCTGACCTGATAAATTTGTTTGACAAAGAGAGAAGATGTATGGAGAGACAATGCAATGCACTTGTGGGTGACAGTGATGACGATGAAAATGACTTTGAAGGTTTGAACCAGAGGAATTGTATGCTCCACATGGGTTGTTTTTTTAGACGAAGCCCAAAAATTAAAGAGATTTATTTCAGTTTTCTGACAGAGTTGGGCACACCCGAGAGTTAGATGCCTCCAGGAAAGCTTCAGATTATTTTCAAATATTCTATTCAGGTGAAGTGTTTGGAAAAATTGTCCGTTTAATGAACTTCAATGCGACGATCAAACGTGGCAGAGGCGATATAGGTCACTTAATTATTTTTTTCCCCAGTCCCAGAACTTTGGTGAAACTTTTTTCACCTACCGGTAGGTCATATGTCCCACCGAAAGAACAGGATGATACCATATTTACCATATATATTGTCCAAAGTTACTTAGTGTTGAGGACTCTATGCCTACAAAGTTACTTAGTGATGAAAGGGTTAAATGGCAAGGGAGTCCTCATTGCCTGGCAACTCTACAGTAGTGACTTATCTCAAACAACAAGAAGGAACCAAGTTTCCAGACCTTTGAGTCTTGGTGTGGAATTTCCAAACTGGTGTTGTCAACAACATAGCCACATACATGTTCATCAAATTCTGGGACACCAAAATGTACTAGCTGATTCTTTGTTATGGAACAGTCAACTAATACTGACAGAATGGTTTTTCCATCCTTCAGTTTTCACTAAGATATGTACCCGATGGGACTGACATTTGGTGGATTTGTTTGTGAAAAGATGATATACCCAACCTTTGCCTCTCCAGTCCTGGACCCAAATTTCCTGGCCTTAAATGTCAACCCCCCCCCAACCTCTTGATTCTAAAAGTGATACAGAAAGCAAGGGAATCAGACTGTTGCCTTATCCTCTTAGCGCCACTCAGAGAAGTTGTAAATGAATGACCTCATCAATATTGCATTGGAAAGTCCTTAGAAAATTTTCCCTCATCTACTCGAATGACCACAATAGCAATTGTTTCAGCCCTGCCTATAGCTACTTAATTTGCACTTCTGGATCATATTAAACAATCCTTCAGAAATAAATAATTCTCACAACCTGGCGTGAAGAGAATCACTCAGGTGTGAAGGTCCTCCACTCCAAAAGCATATGAAAGAAAATGGCACATTTTCACCCATTGGTTCACAAACAAACATTCAACTTCTTAAGTCATTTATGCTGCAAATAGTGATTTCCTCCTCTGGCTCTTTGAAAAGAAAAAGTTATCACCTTTTATGATAAAAGGTTACTGCTCGACAATCACTGACATCTAAGAGAGGATATCAGACAAAACAAGAACTTGTGACCTACTCTCCACTTTGAGTATACATGGACTCCTTTAGAACCACTTTCTAGAGCATCTCTGGTGCACCTTTCATACAAGACGGACATGATAAAATAATTATTTTTTTCCCCAGTCCCAGAACTTTGGTGAAACTTTTTTCACCTACCGGTAGGTCATATGTCCCACCGAAAGAACAGGATGATACCATATTTACCATATATATTGGGACATGATAAAATAATTATTTTTTTCCCCAGTCCCAGACCTTGGGTGAAACTTTTTTCACCTACCGGTAGGACATATGTCCTAAGACTTAAGAAATAAAATGAATTTGTATTGAATTTGTCTCCCCCCCATGCACATTGCATTAAATTAGATAAACAAAACACTTATCTGATCAAAAGAAACCAACCTTGTATTATTACAATTTATTCCATCATGAGCATTAAAGATTAAAATATATCTGCACACTCCGTATACTATATGTAGTGTAGGCTTTCATACTTTAGCATGTATTGCTTATGTGTGATAACACACATTGTTCATGACATGACTATGACTGTTAAGAAACAAATCATGTGCTCAAAGCTTTGAATATGCAACTGAAATTGGATCCAACAAAATTGCAGAGGGAAATTATCAGCTGCTATCTTGAAGTTGACTGTCATTTATGCATGATACAATATATCTTATCACTTACACAGGTTAAAAAGTATCATTAAAGCAAGTTATATTTACCACATATATCATTGCCCATTTGTATTAATTCTAACTACAGATGCCAGGCATATAGAAGCCCATGTGGTGAATAAACACAACTGGGAGAAAGCAGCAAACTTGTTATTTGAAAAAGAAATATAAAGGTTTTTTTATTACAAAGCAAGCCAACCTCTGAAGCTGACTTTGGATGCTTTTGAAGTCAGTAGATTTTTTTTTCCTTTTTTTTAAAGGATATCATTTCAAGGTTCTTTTTTTTCTGAGCAAGCCAATTTCGGAAGCCAACTTTGGATTCTTTAAAGTGTGCAGATTTAATTTTTTTAATATACAAAGATGGCCACGATATGGATGCTAACTTTGGTTCCATTTCACCAATATTCACAGGAATTTTGAAAATAAATGGAAAGAATGGAACAATTTTTAAAATGTCATATTTTTTAAGTGATATAATATAGTGCTTCATGCACAGACATCAAAGACCCAGCGTCGCTCAGAAGATTTGGAGAAAATAAAATCATTTAATGCATTCGTGAAGGCCAGAATAGAAGCAAATTATTTCGCAAACAAGAGGGAAATAATCAGCTGATATCTTGAAGACAACTGCCATTCAACCATGAAACAGTGTTAAGTGCATAACAACCTAGATTGAATTACATCCAGGTCAACTGTAGGACAGTATATCACTAAAGAAAATCATTATTTGAAAAGATGTTCGTTTGAGTACAGGTAACAATCTTTTCACTAGCACAGGTTGCAAGAGTGTTAAAGAATGTTACTGCTGTGTATGCTGTTTATCAGCAAACATCAATGCCCTTTTATATTAATTATAACTAGATGCCAAGCACACAGAAACCTGGGTGAATAATCACAACTGGCAGTGAGTAGTAAATTTGTTTTTTGAACTTACTGACAGGATGTCAAAGACAACAGTTATTTTTGTTACAAAGTAAGCCAACCTCAAAAGCTGCCTTTGGATTGTTTTAAGTGTGCCAATTGTTTTTTCAAATTTTTTTTTTTTTGAATATACAAAGACGGCTGAGATATGGAAGCTAACTTTTCACGGGTATTCACAGGAATTTTGAAATAAAAATTGAAACAGTTGAAAAGTTTTTAAAGTGACACAATATAGTACTTTGTGTATGAACATTGAAGACCCAGTGTTGCCCATATGATCTGGAGAAAATAAAATCATTTAATGAATTTGTGAAAGTCAGAAGTGAAGTAGATGATTTCGGCAACAATATGATCATTAACATAGATACAATTGTAGTGTATTTTGATCAAATTCCTGGACAGACTGACAGTAAGATGGGGTCAAAAGTGTGAGAATTAGCATGACTAATGCAGATTTGAAAAAAAAATCTGACTAGTCCTTGCAATTTCTGCTTCAGGTGATGTGTTGCCTCTAACAATAATTTTTTACGGTATTTGAAGCTTAAAAAAATATTCTTGCACCGAAAGAATGGATCCTATATGTCAAGGAAAAGGGTAATCTGCTGTGGAGTAAAGAGTTTTATTTCAAGTACACAGTTTTATATTTTTTAAAATAAAATTTCTGTTGGAGTGTTTTTTCCAACATGTAAATTTTAAATGATTTTAAATATGTTCAAACGATGTGTCCCAGAACATACAGTGCACAAAAAAAATACTTAAAAAATTATTTTATGCTGTCCCAACAAATATGGTGTCTCAACATATACAGTAAATTCATTTTATCAATGCAGACTATTTTGTCCTGGATTAAGTGGGTTATTTGCTTGGCAGATAGAGAAATAACCCCAGCTCAATGGAAAATTTATGATTTATGCTCATGAGGTTAGAGCAGTTGCAACCAGAACTGTTCTCAACTGAAATTATTTATGATGTGGTATTGAGATCTTTTTTTACCTCAGAGATCTGTCATTCAAAAGAGCCCAGTTTAATTCAGTGGGACCTATATCTGCTGCTCAACAGGTCAACCTTCCAAATCAATTTGCATCTTAAAACACTGCTTCAAGATTTCTCATAAATTTAAAAAAAGTATTGCAATTTTGTCCCCAATTTAAAGCTTCCTGACAGAGGAGACCCCTTAAGTCTGGTTTCCTAGAAGCTGTCTCACATACCTTAGTGGACCGGAGACAGTGTCTGTGGGGTATGATGATGTACCTCCCGTATCCTTTAAAGGTATTGGGTAGCATATTTAAAGAAGAAACCAATTTTTCCTAGTAAAATGTTTCTTTGAGAATACTTTCCCAATTAAAACACATGATTCCTATTAACCCTCTGAAGTTACAACCATAGAGAGCATGATTTTTGCTTCAGTAGTAAATGACAGGTATTCACAGGTTACTGCTGCCAATACTTTAAACCTAAGGGGAGATCACTCTGCCTGACCACCACCTTAAATCAGTTAGATATTGCCTAACTTATTAATTTGGGGGATTTTAAAGAATGGGCATGATCATAATATGTTTCTGATTGGGCTGTCAGAATAATGAATTTTTATTATTATTATTATTCATTATGGTTATTGCAGTTTTTATAAAATATTTTAATTCAGAATTTATGATTGTCTTTCTTACCTTTAATGTAAATGTGATGCAAAAGTATCCATTCACATCTTTCATGTAGAAAGCCTAGTTATATATTTTGCATGTTGGTAAACATTGTTATTTTAAAACTTCTTGCACTAAAAGCTGGTTAACTGGCTGGGCCTTGACTTTGAGTCACATAGGAGGATTACATTGTATTTCCTTAGTCATAAAATATTCATCAGTCAGTATATTGTCAGTTATAAGTACCGTTATTGTCAGTTATAAGTACATAGGTCCGTTATAAGTACCATTTAATGTAGAAGAATTCGCATTGTTTTGTTTTTCCTGCATTCCTATATGTGTATAATTGTGTTGTCAGTACAGAAAAACAGTGGAAAATATCACAAGCTGTCATTACAAGACTGTTTTCGTTTACCACACAATGTCAAAATAGTATTTTTGGTTGTCATTTAACAATATTTGTTTGTATGATGTCATCCTATTCATCATAATTCATTGTGCAAACCAAACATTACACCCTCTTTCTTACTGTGGAAACATTTTTCATGTATATTTTGACATTTAAAGCTTTATCTCTTCTGATTAGATGCCAATTTTTTAAATAACCAGTGATTTGTACACAGAAATGGAAGAAAAATATTCTTTACATTGGTATTGATTCCTAACACTCAAAAGTTTGTGTCAGTAATTCTGTCATGCCTCAGGTTTGTGCAAACTTTGAATTTTCATATCCTACACAGATGCATTGAAGGTTTTTTTTATTCTGCCATTACCTTTGGGCTCTTGAAACTATATGTAATAATGTTTTAAACTGAAGAGTTTGAGAATGGAGATATGTTTTAGAAAACTTGACATCTAATGTTGCTGTAGCCTGTAAGATAACAGCCACATCTGATATTTATTTCAGGATCTTTTAACAAAACACAAAATGTTGTCGGCAGAATTTTTGGAGAATAACTATGACAAAGTTTTTGATGCTTACCTGACTCTGCTAAACTCTGAAAACTATGTGACAAGGAGACAGGCCCTGAAGGTAAGATAATTTCGTCTTCAAATAATACCTTAGGAGAACAAATACTACCATGCAAATTCAACCCTCACATGCGACAACATTTTAGCTAAACATCTAAAGTTATCTGCCCATCTGATTGGCAGTTAGAGTGACCTCCCCTTGATACCATTATTAGCACCAAATCAAGTGATATTATTAGTTACTGCATCCACTCATGACAAGTAGAACAATTGATGAAAACAGAAGCCTCGCAAAATCAATACAAGCAGTTTGAAAGTTTTCTACCTGAAATTCTTGAAGAGAAGTGTAATCTGCCTACAAATTTCCAACTGTTTTGTTCTTTCTATTGGCAGTCACAAAGTTAACTTTTAAGTTTAATAACTTTTTCATTTTCATGCGCATATGAGCCTTAGTACATACTTGTATGGATTAAATTGCATCCCCTTATGTTGCTATAACCATATTAATATGTGCAGGTTTGGTGCCTGATACAGAAAACACATTTAATATTGCTGTACAGTTTCCACAATGCAAAACAATACCTACAGGTAAATCTTCTATGTTGTCAATGTGTCCACCTAATGGTTATATAAATGACACTTTACTGATGTAGAGAGCATCATTGGAATTTTCTACTTGTAACATCTTATCATAATGGATATTGTAGCTTTTACTTTGTAAGTTTTAATGATAATGTTTTATGTGCATATTTTGTGTGTACATTGGAAAACTTGTATTACTGTATAGCTTCAGTCGTGGTCAGATACAAGAAAGTTTATTTAGGCACTTTTATGGATTAATCTAAACCACATAGACAAGGCATAGGATGTCCATCTTGGTGCCTCAAAGAAAAAGAAATGTCACTTCACCTGCCCTCAAGCTTTTGCAACCCAAAAGGAGCCTCTACTTGGAAGTGACAGGATCTAATTCAAAACATGCTGCAACATGTAGCACAAGAGACATTGGCATCACTGCCTTCATCCAAAAATGACAAATTTGGCCCTAAACTTCCTTTATTGCTATTAGATCTTGCAGTGATGAGTAAAGTTCTGCCTAGCAGGTTTGGACTGTAGTAGTTTTTCATTCACTCCTGTAGGACTTCTGTCCTCTTCATTCCTCTACATCACCTACATTACAGCATCAGGTGACCTTTGTCTACTTTCAGAAGAATTTACTTTTAGTTGCTTTCACAATCTTACAAATTTCCTGACATTTTTTGGGCTGCTTACATCATCAGTTACAAGTTCCAAACATCTTCATTTTTTTCTCACAGATGTTTTTTCTCAGTTTTCCATTTCGATACCCATCAGTTGATTTTTAATGTCATTATCATGGGGTCAACATTGATTTAATATCTATGGCTCAGTTTATAAACATACATACCATAGTTGTAACAGCATCTATTACCCTCAAAGCCCAAGCTATGCTTACAACCTTAATCATCTAATCTCATCTTTAACAATCAGATTGACAGAATTTACAACAAGCCACCTAGGATGCATTGTTTCCATTCATCACTGTCTCAGATATCATTGAAAGATTTGCAATGCAACCAAGCAAAGGGCACATGAATATTCCTAGAGCACTGGGAAGAAGTCTTTCCAAATTTGCAACTGTTGTGAACCACAGTTCTGCGAACTAAGGGGAAAAAGTTAAAGGAGTTTGATTGCTTTTTCCAGCATTTCAACCAGACCCTCTCTATCTCAAATGACATTCACACTCCACACCCCCATTACAGGTCATTTCAGGTAGACTTCATGTCACCACTTATGACTTCCAGATGTCCAGTGATTTTTGCCCACAAAAAAGCAGGCTATAGAACAATAGACTAGTTATAGTTTTGAACAAGACATGATTTCACTTATTACCATCCTTCTCATTTTCAATCATGTTCAATGACACTGATCAAGAGAAATTCATTATGGGTATTAACCTGGCTGAACCAAATGCCTTTTGAAATGCTCTCAAGAGCTTAATTAATTCATCACATATCCTGCCTCCTCACCACATTGGCAAATGATAGAATCAGTGAATCCATTTAGCGGATACATCTACATTTATTTCCAACAAAATGGATCAGTATCGAACATGTAGCCCTTTTCTTTCGCTGCCAAAAACAGACTACCATTTGTTGGACACTTCATTGCAGGTTGTTTATGGGACCCACTGCAAGCCCAAAAGTGGTACTTAAGGTCGACTGAGCCATTGAGTCAAGGGAGGTCAAAAGAAGACAGGATGATATATTAGCAGGGACCCTTTTATCATGGATAAAGTGGGCTGTCAATTCTGCATATTGGAAATGACCCCACATCAAGAATTTGTTTTGCCTATCAGTTAAGACAATAGCCACAAACATTGCATATGAGTAAAACATTTCTCTGTTATTGTCCATGTCATGAGATACAGATTGGAGATACTTCTCCAGTTTTTATCAGAGATCTTTCATCCAAAATGGCTAAACTCAGTCTGGTGGAATCTTTTCCTATGGTGCAGAAGGTTAAAGATGTGGATTCACAACTTCTGCTTGATTTGCAGGAGGGAAATGAAGCTACTACCTGACATATGGAGTTTATTTTTCAGTTATCAAAGAGTTTCACATACCTTGGGGGTCCCAAAGATGGTCTCTCTTCTCTAAGGTATTATAATTAAGTAATGTATTTGAAGAAGAAACCATTTTTTTTTTCAAGTATAATATGTTTCTTCAATAGTACTTACATAATCATAATATACATACACTCTCCTAGCCTCCTACCAGTTATATCCATATAGAAAATGTCCAGTAGTAAATGATTTCTTCACTTGGTTAGGTGCCAATCCTGGTATCAAAGGGAGATCACTAACTGCCACCTAGTTGTGCAGATAACCTTTAGCTTTTTAGCTAAAATGTTATAGTCTGGGATGGCTGGATTTGTGAGATAATAATAGTTTTTCTATGGTATTTTGATTGGTAAGTATTATTGAAAAAACATTATATTAAAAAATATGGCTTTCTGTATGAAAGTCCCTATCAGTATAGGTCTTTTCTAGGTGGAGCCATGGTCAATGCTCAACTCTAATCACTTTTCTCCAGTCAGAGTTCACAGTAGTCACTTTATACTTTTCTTTTTTCATCCTTTCATGTCAGATGAATAAAATATTGATGAAATATTGAAATGGTACTTATTTTACTTTACAACAAGTAATTATATAAAATGCCAGCCTTGAAAATAGGTTACAGTTGTAAATCGACAACTACTTCCATGTAAGGTCTATTTTATTTTCCTATAGGATGAAATATTTGATACAGTTGTTAATTTTATTAGTAATCCAACCTGGATACATCTCCTGAGTCTTAATACAATTCCAATTGGGAAAATTCAGTTTTTCAGCTGGTTTTTTTGTTATAGGAAAATTTTAAGTTTTAGAAATTATTCCATAAATGCTTCTTATTTCTGGCATTTTTGATCATCAAATTAGTTCTAGAATTGACTAAAGGGAATAACATTAATTTTCAAACTATCTGCCTTCTTCTTTGAAGAGAATGTTGCAACAAAATTTGATGTTTTACATTTATTATTAATGCATTGTATTGAAACAAAAGTGGGTGGAGTATGGCATGAAATTAAGTCAAATCAAAGCGCACTTTGCTTTTTGGGTATATTTAGGCAAAGTAACAGGCTCAAAGGTGACTGTATCAGCGAAATTGTGTGGGTGGAAAATCCATGTATTAAATCTTTATCCCATTACATATATCCTACAACACTTGATGTCACAATGACATTTTGCCTTTTGCATATGCCTTGGTAAGCACAACTTCCTTATGCCCACTGTAACATTCATTTCATACAACAGTATTTTTCATGTTGGCAGAACATTGTGTTAATGTTTTGAATGTCAAATATTTTGAGAAGTTTTGTTATAAATTGTATATTTCACCAGATACATGTACTTAAAATATTTTCCACCATGATTAAATTTTTCAATTCGTCATACTAGTAACGTAACATTTTCATGATTTGCTCATTACATAGCTGTGTTGCTTTTATGTGATATAGAATAAAATGTTCAATCTGTTTTTTGTAGTTACTGGGAGAATTGCTGTTGGACAGGCATAACTTTACTGTTATGACAAAGTATATCAGCAACCCTGACAATCTGAAACTTATGATGAATATGCTACGTGAGAAGAGCAGAAATATACAGTTTGAAGCTTTCCATGTCTTCAAGGTCAAGTATAGTAACTCAAATACAGCATATACAACAACTCATATGCACATGTCATATCAATGCTAAAATAATTGTCAGTACATGACTGATCATAGATTGTAATTTAAGATTTTTCACACTTTTTCTAAGGTGCATACAGGAAGGTTTAACTATGATCCTGTTTCTTGTAATAATTACAGGTTTGTTTACAAGAAGGAGGATATATTTTATTTAATAATCTTGTTATTACTTCTTAACTTGAACAGATGGTCATGTTGACACATATTTTTCATTAAAAGATTTCTTACAAATTATTATTGGCATTTAAATGTTCAATATGGCCATTTAAATGTTCAATATGGCCACCATGGTAGACATCTTAAAAATTATATAGCTACTTCTCCAAAGTGGATATTTTTCATATAAAGACTTTGCATTTTATCTGGTTAGTCCTAAATGAAAATTTTAACAATCTGAAATCAAACATTGGCCACCATGGTATCCATCATTATTGTTGCTTCTTCTGAATAGGTGATCATATTAATTTGGGTGTTTCACTGATGTCTTGTGATGCCTGGTTGGTCCCAAGCGAGAATGGTTTCAATATGATATCCAACATACCTACCATTTGATTACTGCTCCTTTTCAGAAGGCCGTAACAGCCAGGACTTTTCACTAAAAGACTCCTTGTGATTTCTAGTTGGTCCTAAAAAAACATGGTGCTGAACTGGCATTTATTATAGCTTGGTGCTGCACTAACATTCAGTATAGCTGTCCTGTAACTATAGCAACAAGGGTTTTCACTAAAATGTTACTTTGATATTTGTACAGTGAAACATCTCTTGAGAGACCATGTCCTCATTGTCCTCATTGTACAGATCTGTTGATTATATAGTGCTGTGATCTTTCATGAGAGATTATATATTTGGCAGAAGGGTGGTCTTTCAAGACAGGTTCTAATGTAATACACATAACCTATTGCAGTTACATAGCTTCCTTTTTTGGATGGAAAATGCCCTGTACTGTATGAAGAGAAGTCATTCTCCCATAGGGCAACTTTATGGAACGATCTGATGTCTGACACATGACCATTGTCTATGTGAACTAGTTCTCTTTTTCAGTCATTTCCTTATTATGGCAGCATAAATTCATTTTAAAGAAAGTTGCCTTTACTTTGAGTCTTACATTGCAAATTGAGCATTTCATTAAGACATGCATTGTCATTACAATGTAAATTTACTGTTACTGGCAGCTTTTGGTTATATTTTTTCATAGCCTTGTTTTTAAGTTAACAGTATTCACACAGATTTGAAATATTCAACTGCTGGATGAGAAAACTTTAATTTTTGTAAACCCCTCTTGAGAAGTGCTTATTTTTAATGAGTGAAGGTGCCCTTCAGTCACAAGAGAGTGAAACACTAGATAATGGAAGCATCAATGCCAGCAATGAGTTTGAATTATTTTGGATTAGAAGCAGAAAAAAAAACAAGACATGTGACAAAGACAATGACATTATATCTAAGCCAAAGAGTCGCATTCTGATAATTTAATGGAAAGATTGATGTTGCCACCACACCCAACTAATCAGCTTGAAATACAAAGTCAACATCTCCAAATATTTCAAACATTATTTCTAAAAATGATGTTCAGAAGTCAACAATTTTATGTATATTGTATACTGTCTTCACACAGTATGTAGGACTCCTTGAAATTCGAAATAAATTCTTTGAAAAGTGCTTAAAAAGTCTTTAAATTTTGTCATGTATTACATGTATGAAACCTAGTTATATGCTCCTCCCCCACCTAACCTACCACACACAAAGATGTCTTGGTAATAAGTGATCTTTCTCATTACCAATTTGGTCTCTAGCCTCATCTTTTAGTTTTAAAAGTCGGTATAGGATAGTGTTTCTTTTTATGTTATTTTATTATTAGCATCATTCCAAGCTTGATTTGCTGATTTTTCCAGTACTAAGAATAAAGTATTCAGCACTTCATTGTCATTAAAGGATCATATTTGTGTTTGTTTTAAATCTTTTTGTCCAGTACTCAGCATAAGAATTGCCGACTTTATTATGATTAAAATTTCAGTTTTGTGGTTGTTTTAATTCATTAAATAGAGATGACACCTGGGCAGGTAAGATCTTGTTTAAATTGCATTAACTTAGTTCCATACAAATACTCAGACCAGATACTTCATAGAAGGTTTTGTGGTCTTCTTTGCAGAATTTTCTTGTAAATCGGTGTCTGAGCAGAATGTTGGTAAGTGGGTACAAAAAGCCTCCAGGAATCCCACCTTGACCATCTTGCTTGAAAAGATTGTAAAACGACAAATAGTTGTCCTTTTTTTTTTTTTTTTTGCTGTCTCTGATCACACAAGGTCTGTGACCTTGTTGAAAATAGATGGACTTGCAAAGGAGGATGAAAGGGTCTTCCTGTTCTTCCTCAGAATTTTCTGGTATTTCCATCACAGATTCTCAGGTCTCAGGATAGGATTGGGAAGGTCTCTTTGGAGATGCATTTGGTCAATGTGAGTTCCGCTTGTGAGAGAGGTGCAACATCTTCAGCCCCATGGGTTAGATAGTGAGTCACACTCCACATGAAGGAGGAGCAACACCCTCTTCAATACCATGTGGCTGAGAGGAAGTTGCACCTTTCTGTGAAGAGGATCAGCACCATCTTCAGTCTTAGAATGGGTCCAACCCTCCAATTAGGAAGAAGCAGCATCTTCTGCTGTCAGAGCTACAGTTTGCCATTGACTGAAAGTCAGATTCAAAGCTGTGGAAGTGGGGTCCTGGAAATGCATGCCACAATAGGCCATGGAGAAAGTTTGTGGGCCCTTCTCCTTTACTTCTTGCTTTCTCTCCTACAATTTGTCCCTCTTCTGTCATATCCTGTTAGTGCCAAGCTAATCTTTCTGAAGAGGTTTGAACAATTATCATGCATGATAAGTGGGTTCTTTCTATCATAAAAGGAACTTACTGACTTTGGTTTTGAGATCTCCCTTTGTGAGTAAGGTTTGCCATGTACTTCCACCAGTTGAATCTGATGTGATTATGGGAACAGGTACATTCCCTTCTTCACTGGCCTTTTACTTGACTTTCCTTGGTACCATAATTTCTGCACTGTTTCAATTAACTGTCAGCTCTTTCTTAAAATAGTTTCTGCAGAAGGAATCTTTCAGAATGATGACTATAGATCAGTCAGAAATGCCATAAGACCTGGTGAAAGGGTGGTCTCCATCAACTTAAAGATTCCTGTCTTAATTACTCACAGGAAGCGCTTCTGGTTTTGCTTGGACAGAGCAGTCTGCCAGTTTCAATCTCTGCCATTCAGCCTAGCCTTTGCACCCAGAGCTTTAACCAAGATCATGGGAGAAGTTGCCACCCTTTAAGGTCATTCAGGATCCCTAACCTCCAATATTTTGACAATTGGTTGATAATCAGTAATTGACTAGAGTCCCTAGAGTTAGTATACCTTTGACTTTGTTTGCTTACTCCATCTGCTATAGTTCTTAGCGAAATTCTAAACTAATCATTTGCATTTTCATTGGATGGAAGTTTACCATGACTCTTGTTGTGCTTATAACTATATGTACTGTAATATATAGCAAATGTCTGAGCTTCCATTTTAGGTAATTAGTCATATACTGATTTGTCGATTTCGGTTAGTAACTGGTGAGTCACATACTATTTTGTTAATCTATGCTTTGTTTTCTCTTGTATCATTTCAGGAGGAATGTTTACTATAAGCACTAATTGCACATTCAAAGATATTGTCTTTTCATAATAGAATGGAAGGAAAGAGGGAATAAATCAAGGAAGACAATCTTTGGTTTGTTTTTGTTGATATTAATTCATTGGGAAATGTTCCCCAAGTTTAAGCAGCCTATGAGGCTTAAGTCCCCCTAAATGACTGAGCATGGCTTTTGGGCCTGTAAGCTCTGGCATGGGAGTTACTGGGATCTTAGTGACAGGTTCTTCAGTCCAACTGTACTGTCCGCAACATGCCCTTTATATGATAGAGATTTTAGTGAGAAATCTGTCCAGCCAGGCTACTGGAGCAAGCTGATACTGGTTTTAGCTGGACCATCTTCTATACCACCAGCTTCCAGGCCAAACATTTGCTGATCAAACCAGTCAGCAGTGCTGCACTTCTGTATGTTGATTGCTTGTCCACAAGGGAGAGCAAGTGATGTTTTCATAGGGGATGGAATTGAGTTTTCATTCCACCTGGTATGTCTTCTCTATATGCCTCAGTGCACAGTGAGTGTGACAGGACTAATTCAAATCTACCATCTTTCACATCTGACTTAGATACAACCAAGGAATGAAATTAAGTTTAGCTTTCAAGCCTCCATTGAAGATTTGTTATGGTGCTGGCTACTTAAGAATGCCCTCCAGGCTTGCCACTGCTCAAAAGAACCATGACAAATGCCTTCAGAACTGATCTCCCGGCACTCAACAACAATATAATAGCTGTTCAGTTGTATGCTTGTCGGTTTTACAGGGTGGACAATCTTCTCCCTACCCGGCAAGGCTGGTTCATGATGTCATTGTGGACACCTAGCAGTAGCTATGCAGTGTTTAGAACCCCTGTCTCCGTCAGTGTGAAGGGATGTCAAGCAGCCTTAGGACAGGATCTTCTCAGTCACACATGCACCAACATTGATCCCTAGGAGGCAGTCATAAAGAGTACTTCTGATATTGTGACAGCCACCATTGCAAGGTTGATTGTTCTACTGGTTAAAAGAGCTTATCAGGCTCTCCATGATATATCTTTTTATGACATCAAAGCCCTTGAGATCAGAAATATTTGTGTCATTGGTCTTTAGGCACCATTCATCTTTTAATGAAGCCATGAAAGCTGCTTCAGATGTTCTTGCCAAACTTTATTGTTTAATTTTGTTAAGTCGAGCACCAGAGTGGTGGTATTTATGATTTCAGTCCAGTTGTGTCAGCTCAACAGAATATCAGTCTGATGACAGCACTGGTATATTTGCTTTGATGGCTCATCCTGTGATGGCAAATTTCATCAGTTCATGGGAAGCACATTATATATAATACTGCTATTAAAATGCAGTTTGTGAGGGTTCTAAAACTAATTTTAATTATGTAATATTTGCCTGATTTTCTTTCCTAATTCCCTTCTTCCAACCTGCTGTGATCTTTTTAGTATTTGTCCAAGTAAACAAAAAAAAAGATAGTATTCCAAATGTCAGATGTTGACAGAGGTATCAGAATGGGATGCTATTTTGTATTCAAGACCTCAATAACAATCCCCTTGAAATTAAGACTAGTACCAAGAAAGGAGTTTGTAATGCAATAACAGCTGGTAAGTATTTACATAGTTAAATTTACTTTTATCTCAGAAAATGCCATGATTCAAAGAGATGTCAGATTTACATCATTGTATCTGAATAATGTAATACTAGCAATATTTATTATATAGATCAGAAAGTATTCTGTAATTTGCATCATAGTAACTGCTCTGTTGTTGCGCATGATATTGTAAACAGAATTTACTATATAGGTTGGCCAACTTTGTTTTGTCAGTTTGACCTTTCATTATGATCAGTAATTGTGTCTGGTCAATTGAGCAAAAACGTATAGTGTTATGCATTCAATAAGCTTGCTGTATGTACACCATACAATTTGTCTTGGCCATGCAAATTGGATGGATGCACATCACTATCAGTTTGGCAAGTGAGTTGATCAGGTCAGTGTATATTTATAATCACTTTTGTTTCAAAGGAGTATATAAATGTAACCTTGTTTTTCAGGTGTTTGTTGCAAACCCAAACAAGCCAAGACCAATTATGGAAATTCTTCTGCGGAACAAAGAAAAACTAGTTGATTTCCTTACAAAATTCCACACTGATCGGTCAGAAGATGAACAATTTAATGACGAGAAGGCATATCTTATTAAGCAAATTAAAGAATTGAAGCCACCAGAGGATTCTTAACAGTTGGCAGTGGCTGCCGTCCTTGTGAAATTACATGCAATCTAGTTCTTATATATTTTATGTATTAACTAATACTGTACAGCATTTATTCTTATGTGGCTTCTCAGCTCCATGTGTTCAAGGAGCCAAGGTTGATCAACAAAAATTGTGGTTTAATGAGAGTTCTGCAAACCTACAGTCTGAATATTGATGTATAGGTATATTTATTGAACATTTGTAAGTAATCATAATTTTGCTTCAGGATTCACATTTCCAGTTAAATTAGTTCCAGATTGTGAACTTTCTTTGAAAAATAATGTTTTTACTAAGTAGATTGAATATTGTTTGGTTGGAATGTTAGGCACAAAGAAAGCAGTAACATACTGGATGGTTATAAGAATAACAGACATTTGGGGTGAAAAAAATGGAATTGTCTTTGGACAAATTTTATTCTGTATGTATAACTGTACAAATGTCAATAGAAGAAAGTTTATTTTTTGAAAATGGACAGAAATGCACAGCTAACTCAAAGGGCATAATTTTTAAGTCCATGATATTGAGATTTTTGCTAGAATTGTGACAAATACTGTGCACATTACTAAATTTGAGTGACATTCATAAATCAAGTTCTTTGGCCGTCTTATTTATTATATATATATATTTCAAACTAATATATCAATTTAAGTATTACATTTGCATATCATGAAATATATTCAGTGATGCATCCAGGACTATGCTATAGAGAGAGAGAGAGAGCTGCCTTTCTCATCCAAAAGTATGGAAATAGTAGATACATTGATCTAAATACAGACTTGCTAATTGTTTCTGCATCAAAATCTGTTTTAAGTTATTGCTGTTAACTTGTACCTAGTAAACGAAAATCAGTAATCTGCCTAAAATACTCGTAAAGTGAAACCCCTCAAAACCTAAAATCCCTGGGAACCCAAATTCTTTTTTCATTTTGGAGAAGTTTTCGGTTTACTGAGGCTTTTTGCAGATGTTCAAAAGTCTCTTTCTAAGCACTTATGTGACAAGAGAGACAAACATACTGACTGGCAGAAATGTAATGCAGTCACAAAACAACAGTGTCTGTGTTTGTAAAAATGCACAAAATTAAGATAGCTGTTATTTTTATTTTATTTTTAATACATTCATTTAATGAAGAACTAGCTGAACAATATACGTTCCTACCAAAAATTTTATCTTTTCACTGTAGTAGATATAGTTGCTTCACATAAAATTACAGTTCTCATTGCAAAAAAAATTTGATGAATCAGATACAGTACTTTTAAAACTTTGCCTAAGTCCTTTAGAATTATGAATGAGACTATAAAATGTTTATATACTTTGTATAATTCATAATGTTTACAGTTTAAGAGCCTGGCTAGAAGAAGGCATGAAGCTTTGTCTGTTGTTTCTTATATCAGTCTGTCACTAATATGTTTGTGTTAATGACTCTGATAATTTGAGTGAATCTGACATTGAGAATACTGCATTATCATCTCTAATAATGTAGTCTTTCTCAAGTGGCTTACCTGGCAGTATTTATTGATACATTAGCCTTAGCTCCTTTGTATGGGGCAAAGACTTCACATTAGCATGTTGACAACCCTAATCAGTGTCAGCGCATATGTCATATATCATACAGTTTTAACATTGCATGTACTTGGTGCATTTTCTAGGTCCTTGTCTCATAGATTAGACCACTACAGAGCACGTTAACTGTAATTAATCTGTTCCAGCATGTGTCAGCAATTTAGCAGCTGTAACATATTTCCAGATTTCAAGTTTCTGTTTTATGGAGTATTCTTAAGCGTTAAAATGAAATTTGTGATCGGAATTTTTTCATTTTTCTGAGTGAGAAGTTTTGGTTTACTGGGGAAAAATTGATATTAAAGAAGTAAATATTTTTACTAAGAAAGAATGTCATTCTTGAGGGGATTCTTGTATACTGAGGTTTGAGTTTTAAGGGGATTCTGGTATCCTGCGAGTTCAGTTTTGAGGAGTTTCACTGTATTAAATTCCTGATTAATATATTTTTCCATGCTAAATTTATCATAGCCTACACAAAAGGCCATTTTTGACTTGCAGTTGAAGGAAGAATTAAAAATGTTTATTCAGTGATAAACTTTCTGTATTAATGACCATACAGGTTAACTGTATATTGTACAAGTAAAAGAACTATGGATTTATATGTATTTAGATGAGTAGGCTCCATTTTATGCAAAGCCTGATGTAAGAGCTAATTAAGCTAAAGCATAATGCAAGGCCTGATGTAAGAGCTAATCAAGCTAAAGCATAATGCAAGGCCTGATGTAGCTAATCAAGCTAAAGTATAATGCAAGGCCTGATGTAGCTAACTATGCTAAAGCACAATGCAAGGCCTGATATAGTAGCTAATCAAGCTAAAGTATAATGCAAGGCCTGATGTAATAGCTAATCAAGCTAATGTATAATGCAAGGCCTAATGTAGCTAATCAAGCTAAAGCACACTGCAAGGCCTGATGTAGTAGCTAATCAAGCTAAAGCATAATGCAAGGCCTGATGTAGTAGCTAATCAAGCTAAAGCACACTGCAAGGCCTGATGTAGTAGCTAATCAAGCTAAAGCATAATGCAAGGCCTGATGTAGTAGCTAATCAAGCTAAAGCATAATGCAAGGCTTGATGTAGTAGCTAATCAAGCTAAAGTATAATGCAAAGCCTGATGTAGCTAATCAAGCTAAAGCAATATGCAAGGCCTGATGTAGTAGCTAATCAAGCTAAAGCATAATGCAAGGCCTGATGTAGTAGCTAATCAAGCTAAAGCACAATGCAAGGCTTGATGTAGTAGCTAATCAAGCTAAAGTATAATGCAAAGCCTGATGTAGCTAATCAAGCTAAAGCAATATGCAAGGCCTGATGTAGTAGCTAATCAAGCTAAAGCATAATGCAAGGCCTGATGTAGTAGCTAATCAAGCTAAAGCATGACCTAATTTTCTCCATGTGGTTGTATTGGCTGTCACTCTGATTACTGAAAGCATTCAATTTTAACCCAATTAAGTATGAAATCTGTTGGTGGAAAATAATGATAGCCACTGAAGCATATTTTAAGAACAATTTTTGTTGTCTTTTTAAAGAAATGTAAATTGATGAATTCTTATAGTACCTGTCCTTCATAACAAAAAAATTTTAAAAAATTCTTTTATGACTTTTTTGGCTTATCATAGGAGAGTACATTTCAATGTCTGATCACTCAGATCTGAACTTATTTTCTTTATCATAAGATTTACAATGGCTGCTGGAGACTACTCCAAGTTTCATAGAGGCAGGTGATGATATTGTTGATTACATTGTAGTTTTCAGTGATAAAACATTAACCTGGAGAGTAACCTTGATTTTTAAATGTTTTCTGCTTATACTTAAGTAATGTGGCCAGTTTCTAATGTGCAGTTGATCTGCCATATTTCTTGGTATATGGATACATCTTGATGTGTAAAGGATCATTTTACCAATTAGCTTATTCTGGTCTACATTTTATGCTTCATGACTTTGTTATTTTTTTTCAACCTCAGTTGCCTATTTACTATTGCTTAGCAAGTTATACTACTGAGCTTATTGATACATCTTGTTGGTTAAAATACCAAACCACCAAAAGTTGCTCCGTTTGATGTTGATTCTGCCTAACTGGCTATAATTTTGCTGTTTAAGCAGTTTCTTGGGAATTATTGGCCCCAGAGTTATGGAAATTAATTGGTCAGTCTATCTTAACACCAAAAGTAAGTTACTTGAAGGTGGAATTAACATGCAAGACATGAGCAGCAACATGTTGATCGATTTGCACAGACAAAATTGACCTGATTTGGAAGATTGCAGTTTTTGCACTATTTTTCTCACCAGTAAAGCATTTTGATATTGGAATAAATTACAGAAAGCTGTCAGATGTAATATGAACAAGGTACATTCTTTTTAATAGTTCTAGTGGAGCACTGTATGATATATTAAAGGCATTTCAGCAGAATATAACTGGTTTAAGATGGCAGATATTTGGACATATACAGGCCAACAAATGTGACTTGGTTTCACTTACCATTTGAACATTGATAAGGATCTAGACTTTTAAGAAAATTGTTAGTGTAGATAGTGTAGAATAATACATTCCACTGATAATACTATTGATAACGAACATTGCTTCATACATAGATTTCCAATTATTACTCAGGCTTCAAACTAACACTATTATGCTTTGTAAGGAGGAATCGTGTGTTGTTCATATTCATCATTCACAAAGTACGCACAGCTTTATACCTTGTTATTTAGTGGACATGTTCCTAATTACTATACAGTTGATTTTGTCTTGGAAACCGATGCTTTGGCAATATATGATGGTCTCATAAGGATGCTTGCCTGTCATTACAGGTCATAACGGGGGCCCCGAGTGGCCAAGTGGTCTAAAGTGCTTACCGTTACAGATCACTGCCATCTCACCTCTGCGTGAGTTCGAGTCCAGACTTGGCTAACGTGGGTAAGTGAGAATCCCTGCCAGTAGCTTCTCATGGGTCGGTGGTTCTTCCCTGGGTTTTCCAGGTTTCTTCCTCCACCATTAATACTGGCCGCCATGTATAGCCTATCTTGTGCTGAAAAATGGTGTTAAACCCTACAACAACAACAACAACAACAGCAGGTCATAACACTACATAATTAATAAATCCACACATTAAGATCTTTACACGCAAGATAGGGTTTCATAACAGTGGTCTTTGAAGATGTTTGTTTTTTCTACATTGACTACTGCAAGACTGTGGCTAGCCATGTACATTTTATAGCACCTCTTCAAGGTATTGGTTTGTTACTATAAAATATTTGCTTATTTAGTGCTATTGAAATAATGTCTATAACTGATTTTTTTTATAATGTGTTAAGTTAGTGTCTCACTGTATGTGGCCTATTTTAATGTCCAAACAGTTCACTGTGTCAGTCATATATGAAAAATGTAGGGTAAAAGAGCTGATTATCTGGCTTTTATTAATTTCATTTCTCCAAATTATTTTTTGCATTAGCCAACACTTATGATGATACTGTGTTGACATTTTTCTCAGGAAGTATGAGAAAGAATTAAAAATAAATGAATAAATAAATAAATAACATTACAGATTGCTATCAAAGGAGTTTTTCCCCCGACTGAGGTGCAGTATAGTGATAGGAAGTTTTATCTTTAGACCAGGTGATTTCTACAAAATAAACTTTGTTATTGAAATATTTGTTGTCAAGCACTGCATGTACTTTACTAGTGTGTAAAGGCTGAAACTTAATAATTTTGGTGATTTAATCTTTGTGGTCAAGGGTACTGGAGCTAAACGTTTTTTTTTTTTTGCAATATAAGTCAAGTTTTCATTGCTTAATTTTCATAAAACTTAATAGGTAGACTAGTTTGGACATGGGGTAGCCCCCAGTTAATTTTCATGCTGAAATGTCAAGGTCACTGGAGCCAACATTGTAATTTGTTAAATTCCCACTGATCAGTTTTCATCAGACTAACTAGTTAGTCTACACTTGGGTAAAGGTGCCTTCCTATTGCATCAAAAAAAAAATTATCCAGAGATCAAAGCTCAAGGTCACCAGAGCAAAAATTGTCAGAGTCCACAGTTTACATTCCTGGAGTTTCTTGCACCCAATTAATTTCAGGGTTAAATTATGTTGAGAAAAAACAACTCCATATTATGTCTAAAAATGATAGATCAATCTTCAATGTCACTAAACATGTAATTGAAAATCATGTTTATGTTCAATTTATAATAGCTGTGGTTAGTCAGGAAATGAGCCATTCTTCTGATGGCTGTTTTTTTTATATAGAAGTAAGCAGTCAGATTTGGGAATATTTCCTTGTAGTGTAAGACCAGTGCTTTAAAAAGCAATACAAATTGCAATAAAGAAATAATAACTTGCTTTCTCTAAACCTTTTGTCTGACCTAGGGTAAATTACTTTCTAGGTCTGGGAATCTTTGTATTTTTTTAAAGAAGAAAAAGCAATGATCTGTAAATTCCATGACATTTTCCAGATAATTATGACTTCTAATCTTTAAGGACTTCTTAACGTTCTTTGAAATTTCATTCTTGCAAACCCATGAATAGAGAAGAGTGGAAAAATCTTTTGAAGGAAGAAAATTATTTGAAACTGGGGCTTCGTGATGGCAAACAATTGAACTGCATGCAAAGTTACTTTTGTGTGCATTTTTCTTGCAGTATTGAGATGGAAAAATTCTTATTTTCTGTCAGTATAAGAGCAGCACATCAAGCAGAATAAATGCACTCTCAACAAACTTTATGGAGAATTTCTCTGAATATCGGTCCTCATAATGTTAATTTCTCAGTGTAAAACTGAAGATTCTTTTATTTACTCATTAAAATATCATAGCAGTGATCACCTAGACCTTGTTTTAGTTTGGACGAGTTTTATTTTTTAGAGATACAGTTTCCATGTTGTTTTATACAGTCTATAACCAGCACAGTTCCAGATCTGCCATGACTTAAGTATTTATTAGCAGGGCAGGATCTGTTCTGTTGTGATTTAGAATCAGCAGTATTGGTCTTGATCTACAGGTACATCAGTACTTTAGCCTCATTTAGTAGGACACTGTGTCCTACCTTTCTAAGATGGATTCCATGTGGTAACAATTCTGTATGTATTTTGGACATCACCTTGGAGTATTATACACCAGTTTTCCACTTGCAGTGCAAATATTCAATATCTTAAATTCACCTCTGAAGTATTTAGAAGTGCCCACTTTCATTTAGAGGGTGTCCTCATAAGAGATCTTGCTGCACTTAAAATGCCACACCAGGGAACCAGAACCCTGCCCTGACTATTGGTCTGGAGACAATATTGTGCATTTATGTTATGTCAGGGCTGTATCCATGCTATTCAAAGTTAAAAATGTGTTTCTACATTGTCTGCATGATGGTGGATGTTATACATTAGGTAATCCAATATCTTAATTTAAATTAAATTTGTCTTTATACATTGTTTTGTAAATAGCTGCAGTGGTTCATCTGACTTCCTTGACCTAAAAATTGCTGAAAATAAACTTTAAAATCTAAACTAAAGAATTGCAAAATTACATTTCTTCTTAAAGGTAATAACACAAATTTGAATTCAACTTTAGCCAAAGTTTAAATTTCAAAAAAAAGTAGAGGAGATTTTGCACCTCAGATTTTTCCATCATTTATTGTAATTTTTAATTCAGAATATTCTTTGAGACATTTATTATAAATAAAACACTTTAAAAAATTCAGAACCAAGTTGTGGTATTTAAATTATTTCATGAAATTGCTCCTTTCTTTGTCACAATTAAAAAAAATGAGCTCATTGTTCTGTTAGAGTTTTTAAAGCACTCCTGTTAAATAGTATATGTAATATTAGTTTGTTGAATTTTATGGAAAATTTAGCAATCCTGAGGTTGTAATTTATACATAATGGGAATTAAGTCTCATTAACTTTAATCCCTTTAGTCAAATTCAGATTACTGTGAATGCTTTCACACTGACTTGCATATGCACACCTGCACATGCTAACACATGGGATATTTTTTTTGTTTTTTAGTAAATATTAGCAAATTGTATAATGAATTGTATAGACATGAATATAACACAGTGTATTTATGAAATTATGTATTCAGAACCATGAACTCTCAATGTGCTGTTTATTATCCTTGCCTGACAAATCTAGCAGGAGATAAACTACCATTACCATGAATTTCAAACAAATAAAGGTTGTATTTAGGTGTTTTCTTGTCATCATATATTACAATAAAACTGATATTCTAATGTTTTTAATCCTAAAAAAATTGCCCTGTCACTATGTCTTAATTAGATTAAATATTTTTCATCCCATATTTTAAAGTCTCATGTCTTGTCCATATTTGTTGGGCGAGATTATTGATATGTCTGTAAAACTAAGTTTTACCCAGATATATAAAAATGACAAAAATTTCGCTTATAACTGTTTGTCTTGTCTGCATAATTTTGTATAATGAAACAAGCTTTGAAGTACACTTCAATGTTAATTAGGACATTATAGAAACCCATTGAATAACAATTGTTTATTGAAGACTTCCTATATGAACTGCACGTTTAGGATGAAAAAAACGATATTCAAAGGAGGTTTCACTGTTACGTTGTATTACAATATTTAAGAAAATGGAATCATGCATAATTTCAAATTTTATGCAATTGACCTCTAAGTATTTGGCAGTAGTGTATACTTCCACACCGCATTTTGTCATGATATGGATTTGATACCAAGGAATATCACTCTGATGTGTTTAAATACAAAATAATGTTTATTACCATGCTGTGATGGTTATGATAAAGAATTTTATTTCTTTTATTGTTTTCTTTTTATGAGGACACTTATATAAAAATGATTTATATTATCACTTTTCTCTGAACACAAATGGGTGACTTCATGAAGTAGATAAGATGAAAAAAACATTTACATACTAATACAGTTTTTCTATGGCTGTCCCTGCAATAAGGTGGAGAGTGACTTTAACCAAACTTCAGTTTGATGTGGGTTTCTGGATATAAAATTACAATACACTGTCCAAGATACTAAAAATATATACCTGGAAACAGGTTGACACGCTCCATGATACTTTTTGCATAATCATTACCCTTGCCTGTATATGGGTTATGTTTTTTGGGTACATTAAAAATACAAATAAAGCAATAAAAAGTTGTTTTTTTATTTTTTTTAATTCCACTAATATCAATTTGAGAATATTCTTAAAAAGGTTACTGCAGCATAAAAATAATGTAAGAGTACTTTATACTTTTTGGCTATTTATGGCAACTGTATATGACCCATTTCCAAGAAACCAGATGGGTTTCTTTAAATATGAACTTTTCCTTACAGATCCATTGTATTAATAAGTTAGGTAGTGGACCAGTTTGAAATTTTAGCCAAAATGGCACCAGAATTGTTATATGATGGATAATGCTAAAGCAGATAAATCTTTTCAAACTACAAAATATGTTAGATGGGAAAAAAGATAAATCAACACCACTTTACAAACTTTTAAAAGAAAAAGATGAGAGTAATGTAATATAGCACTCGGATTGAGCATGACTTGCTCTTTGCTGAATTCAGGACTTAAGTTCATGATCATTCAGTGAAAGTTACACATGTAGATTAGTTAAAGTGAGTGCTGAATATAAATAATTTGACTGTTTTTATGTTGGTTCTAATCCATACGCTTTGTGATAAGAATTTTGAGAGCTGCAGATACAGGTTAGCAGCAAAATGTTATCTTTTTAATACAGTGTCCTGTAATTATAGCATGTAATTTATAGATTACACCTTTTGTGTTTATTATTCTTTTTGCCACTTATATTAGCAATAATTATGTTTATACTTCTCTGACAAGAAACAGGCTAGTAAGATGAAACGACATTTTGTCCTGAGGATAAGATGGCACAAGAAAACATAAATGCAAGATGATACTTTCAGAATTAAAACAAAAGGAAAATTTTGCATCTAACAAAAACTGTCAAGATATCCATAAATTATTATTATTATTATTATTATTATTATTATTATTATTATTATTATTATTATTATTCAATGATTCTTCTGATTGAATTTGTTTCTCTCTAAGTAATTTGAAGTTTCTAACATGAACTATTCAGCCAGAAAGTGACCAGATAGTCTAGTTTAGTTATGACTTTAACTTAAATTTGCACTAAAGAATGGAATTTAATGATTCTAGCATGAACACTGCCTTTGTAATAATTATCAGACAAAAATATAAACCCAAGAGAGTGAAGTTTAAAATAATGGTCATAATGACCTACATCTACAATGAAGGATTAGTGCTCATCAAGATGCACCCTCTCACATGATTGAAAATAGGTCGATATTGCATGCAAGAACCAAAAACCCATGCCAGTAAATGTTAAATATATCGGTAAGGATGTGATACCAACTAAGATGTATAGAATTATTTAGTTTAATAATTCTAGCAAAGAACATCTGAAACAAAATTTAACCGAATAACTGAGAATAAACTTAAAACTTAATGCATTGGTTAAATGAAATATGGTTCACTGAATTGCTTTTTTTATGGGGTGTAAATTGCTTTTGTATGGGGTGTAAATGTATTCATCCCTTCCCACATCTTGATTATAAATACAACAGTAAATATAATGGATACAAGCCCCGTAAGTTAGTGAGCTAAATGAAAAGACTTGACCAAAGCCAGTAGTATTTGAAATATAGGTCTATGTGTACTAAAATATATGCAAAAAGTTATCTAGTTGTTGATTCTAGCATAAACAATGCTTAATTCAAGTGAAATATGGTTCACAATGGTCTACATTTGTGATGTAATCCTCAAAATATGCATCAGTTACCAAATTTCATGATTCCATGTCGTAGGTATACAGGGAGCAAAAAAAATTGATTGTGAAATGTACATTATATACCTGCAATGTGTTAAATTGTTCTTTATGTAGTTGCAATTAAAACTTGCATGATTCCAGAGATTTATTGCCTCTTGGGTCTCAATGATACAGACTTTTTGTCAAGATGTATGGCTTTGAATTAAACTTAATGTGCAGAAACCTTGATTTACTTATTAGACTCATCATGACATTTAACTTCTAGATACCAGAATTTACTGGTTTCTTTATTGTCATATTAAAATTTTTGGTTCAAGTAATAATGATAAGGCTGCCAGATGAGTTTCCCTCATCATATATAACAAGCTTTGTAAATTTTATCAAAAAAAATTTATTTCCCTACAAAACACAGTAAATATGTAAAAAGCACTTAGTTTGTGAATATAATCCAAAAACAACACCTAGAATTGAAACACATGTCGTATCACTAAAATGTCCTAAATGAATCCAAGTTCAAACCCTGGCAAAGTTCTAAGATGGTGGACGATGATGTCAGATGAATAAAGAATTGATGTCAAGAGTTCCACATTGAATTTTATGAATCACGAAAGAATATTCCGACTTTTGCACCCTGAATAATTTGCACTCAATGTCTCTGTCCAGAGCTTTGATGACTAAGCACTTATTTTCCAGAGAATATAAATTATTCTTAAATAACAAATGACTCCAAATTGACACAACAAAAATACTTTTGATTTTCTTGAAGGTACTTTTAGGACTAAATGAAAATCACTAAAAACGTTAGTTTTAAACACAATTTTCGATCACACAATAAGTCACGTGGTCACTTACTGCAAGCAACTTGACAAGTGTGCCCAAATGTTGATGATACAAGGTGATTATGCGAGTAATGTATGTATGACCTTGATACTGACCAGCTGACCAATCATATAAACCAAGTATCTGTAAAAATAATGCTGATGAAATACTTTCAAGTTCTACACAAACGTTTTTTTATAAAAAATATTGAATCCCATGAAAATAATCATTACAATAAAATGCAATGAAACAAAATTAAAATAAAAAAGAATGTTAACACCAAAACAAGCAATTTAATAACATATTCGTAACAATATAACTATAGAAGTTAGTGTATGTATACACAAAACTTTTTTTGCTCGATAAACCACCTTCTAAGCTTTCCATTAAATAATTCTGATCTTGATGATCTTCTCGAGTATTTACCTGCACTTCTTTATTTACATTGTGAATTGAATGGCCGCCATACACTAAGCCTGTTTAATGACAAATGGCATACCTACTTGCATCCTGTTACAGATTATATTGTACATAAGATCTCACTATCTATATCCATCTCTTTTACTTAATTTCGTTTTATAAACACTATACAGGGACAAAAATTGGTAAATGTTTTAGTCCCTTTGCTAATAAAATATGATAGTTTATAGTTTGGATAGCATGGTGGATTCAGTAATGTTGTACACAAATTTACAAGGACACTATAAGATGTTGCTGGAGATGTAATTTTTGGCAACTCCTAAAAGTGTCAGGCAAACAATGGCTTATGGCGCATGTAAAGATAACATATCAGAATATATGTGTGTGTGTAAGAGAGAGAGAGAGAAGAAGCAGAAGAACGATATTCACCATCTCGCCTTGCATCCTGATGGAATTGCGTCCTGATGGAATTTGCACGGCTTTTCACGGAGAATATTTTTCTGTGCATAATAGAGCTGGTTACCATGAAAAATTTGTACCGTGGTATATACTTAATGTTCTAGGACAGAGGCCTGCCATTTGTTTGACTTTGGGGGAAATGAGCTGTAGAAAATTTCTGTATCAGTAGCAGGAAATATATATTGCTCTAATTTATAGACAAATAATACCATAATTATAATACCCTTTATATTATTTGATAAATGAATCATCTTAAGATAAAATATCTAGACCCATAAAGAAAATCGCAGTCCAGCCACCACTGGAAAATTAAATAGTATTTAATAGGAAAAAGACCGCTACGATGGCCTAGTGGTTAGAACGTGCGCCTCTAATGCAGGAGGTCGTGGTTTGATCCCCGGTCGAGTCATACCAAAGACCTACAAAAATAGTACTAAGAGCTGCCTTGCTTGATGCTCAGCATTAAGAGGTTATTGTTAGGACTGGGCTTGGTATCAGGATGTGACTGGGTGGGACATCAGGCTACATGTCTGTGTCATGATGCCCCAGTGCATCACTGTAAACTGCCACACTGAAGACAGCGTAGCGATATGACTGAAAATTTTTGAAAGCTACAAAATTACTCACACTTGACCAAAGGGAAACAAATATCGAACAAATTAGAATGTTTACCCCATACACGAGTTCTTATTAACATACTGTACAATTTGTTTTGACATCCGATCAAAGTAGGTAATTAACAATTGAGTCACTTTTCAGGGTCACTCAGATCTCTAGAAAAGAGATAATACTCAATCACTGCCCTATGTGTTTTGTCTCTCTGTTGTGTGCCTTAGCTCATTTGTATTATTCACATTACCCATCCAGTTTGTCCCAATAAACCCTTCTGTCCTCATAAACCCTTTTGTACCTATAAACATTTTCTCACTTTAAAGGCCACCACATGTTAAACTTATGTAGAAATTTAACAAAAGAAATTCCTATTTTTCCACTTGTGTCCTTTTTGTCCCAATAAACCCTTTTGTCTGCCTAGATTTTCCCCATGTTAACGATATGTAGCAATTTAACTGAATATTTCCCATACTTACCTATTGTAACACTTGAGACCAACTGTAATACTGTTACTAAGTTAACCCCACTGAGGCCAGCCACTTTGTTCGTATAGTCTCCCTCGTGTTACCCCATGGAATTATTTAACATAGGATTTTGTAGATGTCCCCCAAATGTCTCCTGCATGTTAACTCTATGGGCCACTTTAGCAAAGGATTTCCCATTGCCCCCAAGTGTCTATTTTGTCCCTTAGACTAATGTAAATTGATGTCTGCCTTGCACACCGATCTGTTATTACATGCTTGAATGTATCTTTATTGCTTTCCAACATAAAGAAATTCAGGATGAAAATAAGCTTAACATCGTTATTGTCTTTATATTACTAAAACAGTACATGGCCAGTTAGATTCTAGCAATAGTTTTTATATTTTCTTTATGCAACAACCGCCAGTCTATTCTAAACTTGTAATTGCCTGTTTTTGACGTGATTGGATATCAAAACAAGACATACATTACGTCAAGGTCTCAATTATTTATTGCCCTTCTTTGACATTGCGATTGGATGTCAAAATAAATCGTACGTTATGTAAAAGGACTAGATTGGCGAATCAGTGCGAACAAAATTTTAGAGATTCAGTGGACTGTCCAGATACCTGAATTAAATAACAGGTTATATAGCGCAAGTCAGGCTCAGTTTATAGATTTGCGTCATGCACTATATAGCTCTGGCAATTATAAATTATTTTGGCCCTTCCTCTTTATATGTAATTGATGAAACCATTTGGTGCATAAAAACATCATCAGAAAAGACAAGAATCTTTAGAAAAGTTTTAAATAAGCAACTCAATTCCAATACGTCAAAGTACATACATTCATCCAATGCAAAATTCCAATGCATCAGGCCAAAAATAAATGCGTGAAGCAAACCTGGACAAAGAAAGTATGTAAAGGTGGAATGAACATCACAAAAGAAATGGCGATAATAGTGAGCATTGAGTTGTGCTAATTGAACACTAAGTAAACTTATCTAAGTAATAATGATGAAAATGGCGATGTGATAAATGACGCAATTGTTCTTTGCATTTCACTCATATTTTGATTAGCTCTCTGCAAACGAGTTATTGCTTTGAACAAACTAAGTAAAAACAAATTTGTGCTAATGGATTGTCAAAAGACCATCCCGAAAATTCTTCTGGTCTATAACCAATTGTGCTAATAAATATTATGAATTTACATACATTCAAGGGTATACATTTTTAGTTGCAAAAATGACATTTCACCAGTACTTTATTTCATGGATTGGGGATGGGATCTTATTGATTTTTCTTCAGTATCGTCACTGTTCATTTTGTCTTTTAATCCATGGTTTGAAGCAATCACAAAATCAAATTGGTATCCATATAAAAAAAATAGTGAATTTACAATAATCATCTTGCCTTTATCCATTCTGCTTCTCAAGAATGTGGTCAATATCTTTAATAACACTAGATGTTTTAAGTAAAGCCTCTCTCACGGCATTGAATCCATTCATCATATCAAAATGGGGCTGGGTTGAGTGTGTGTCTATTGTTGATCCTTGACTGAAATACTGCCCTTTTGATCTTAAATAATGCTCTATGTGATTCAAGGTCCCAAATGGTGGAACAACTGGGTCCCTGAATGCATATGTATGAAGTACTGATACTCTGTTTCTATCAACATTAGTAAAATTAGATAAAGTTCCTTGATTACCAACAACTGAGTTAACATATCTTGCTTCGTCTGTTTTAGCATTATCCGTCAGACTTGTTCCATAAACATTTTGTGAATATGTCTCAGAATCTTTGCAATGGGTGTGACCAGTTGCAAATTCTTGACTTGTTTCCTGCAATCCACCTTGAAGTTTGTAATTGTTAAGTTTTATTGCACCAGCCTGCTTCTTTAATGTATTATCAACAATATCTGCAATAGTGTTAAGGACAGTCCTTGCTTTATACATATATTTAAAAATAAATGCACATAATAGAAGCACAAGAAAGCCATCAATAAAGGTTACTTTTAAGCATTAAACTGTTCTTCTAAGGCACCTTAACGTTAACTATGACAGAAATAACCTCGTTTAAGCAACATCCTGCACTGACATGCCATTCTCAATTCCTAGTAGTGCTTCCACTGACATCTTCCCATCTGAATGTAATATCACATTTCAATATTTCTGGTCATCAGATTCCAAACAGGATTGAAAAGCCATGAGTATTATAAATATTTTTTCAAACATGAAATAAATAACTTATCTTACAGGATACCTGTTAGCAATTAGTGGCACAATTTATCATTTGATCTTGTGCATGTTACATTTTGCATTAATTTCTTAAACAAATTTCAAAGGATATAATTAAAGGTTTTAATTCTCTGCAGCTCTCTTGTAGCACACCTGAAAAAAGTTAAAATATACATGTTGGAAAATTGATATGACAAAAAATTTATATACACTAGACTTGTAAATTTGCAACCTGTCATGATAGTACTTTACAAATAATGCAACAGCAACAATGCAAACATTTACAAATAAGGTGAAGAATTTTTACATTGTAACACAAATTGCTCAAACCTGTCAAATAATCAATATTTTAAAATGAGGCATTGCTGAACCATGCAAACAATCACACTGTAAGATATGTGGATATGTGAGAAAGCTTGATAATGGCTTTCTGAGGAAAACTGGTTCAAACTGGCATTTCCAGGGGTTCTTCCTCCACCAGGTATACAGGTAAAGGTATAGCCTATCATGCACCGAAATATGGCATTAAACTTCAAACAATATATTTTAATAAAAAGTAAAAGTTAACAACTGTATGAGACTGAAAGCTACAACGACATGACAAGTCACAAAAGATTATATAAATATGCCTCCAAAATTTGTGTTGTTGTAATGCCACTATCTAGCATGAGAAAATAGGCAGTCAAAACAAAATCAGACTTTTCATGCAAGGAATATTTTTACCCTATTCAGATTGGGATGAGAATAAAGTCCAACTTATTATATTGGGGCTAAGCTTCCTAGAGGCTGTGTTGATGTATCAGGCAACTGTTGACTCAGTTAAATCACTTGTTTGGCACTACCATATATATTTGACTACAAGTGGACCGTATCTCCTTTTTAAGGCTATTAATATTTTAAATAAAATATATTAAATTGTTAAATATATTAAAAATATAAAATATATTGTTGGGAGTTAAATGCCATATTTCAGTGATCCAGCTATAAGTTGGGGTGTATATTACACGTCGGATCTGTCTGAAGGGTGACTTGTCGTCAACGAGTTGTAGTTGCTCTTTATTAAGATGAAAATGCCAAACTGGATAAAAAACCAGTGTAAAATATATTATTGAGAAGAATATGTTGCAAACATAACTTACAATTTGTCCCAATTAAAGCCATAAAAATCCAAAATGCTTACATCTAAAATCTATTTATATAATGAATCCATGAATTAAATTATAGGTCACATAAAAAAATTCTGAATGATCTGATTTGCAATATCCCATAATATGTTAAAAATCCACGTCTCACAAATAAACAGTGAAAGTGAAGTCAACATATTCAAATTATCCTATCAATGTCACTCTCTAATGTCATTGGTACAATGTCTAAGAATTCATCCATATTGTCTGATAAAGTTCTCAAATCCTCCATATAATCATTGTAATTATCCTTTGATTTGTTTCCTTGATTTCAATGTCATACTCAAGTGCTTGTTTAGAGACTGAGTTTACTGCAGCTTAACAAGTGTCAATTGTGTGGCAAGATCATAGGGAGAACAAATATCAACAGTATGTTACTTGGAACTAAGCATGTGTGTGTGTGAATGATTTGGATTTTTAATGCAGCTTTAAAACTTTGCAGTCATTATGCTATGATGTCTGTGGTATGGCAGTTTACAGCTATGTCTAACACTGGCCACACACATGTTGCATGATGTCCCACCCAGTCACATTATCCTGACACCAGGCCGATCAGTCCTAACACTAACCTCTTAATGCTGAACGTCTATCGAGGCAGCTTTTAGTATCATTTTTAAACTTTTAGTATGACTATACTGGGGTTTGAACCCAAGACCTCCCATATCTGAGGCAGATGCTCTTACCACTAGGCAACTGGAGCGGTTTATGCGTTATTGCATTAGACATGGCACTAAGCAGGTATTAAACTTGTGACTCAAAGGATTGTCACATGGTAACAAAAAAAAAAAAGAGTGCTACCTTTGCAAGCTAACGGCTTACAGTCAAACATGCACAGGATGATATAGAGTTCTACTTGACACTAAATAAGTACATGTATTGACTTTGCTGCTCAATCAAAATTTTGCCAACTTAAAAGCAATGTGAGTGGAGCCTTTACCAGCCATCAGACCTACCAACCCTAACAAGACCATCACAGTAAGGCAGTAAATTTTCTCCTATAAGACCAGTTTTCATAAGGTGTAACAAAATACATATTGCTATTGTCAAGCTGGAAAACAGGTATTTAAAAGTCCAGCATTGTCATTCAAGACTGCTGCAGCAACAGAGAACAAAATGTTCAGACAAAATGTTTGTGAAATACACTTGAACCTTAATTACATCTGGGACAGTTGAATGAATTGTTGTTCTAAACACTAAGGAGCTCAATGGCTTCTTGCAATCTCATGCAATTCTTCCCCCCCCATAATTTTGTGTGGCAATGGTAATCATCTCTCCAGTCATAAGACATACTCAAATCAACATTTCCTTTCTGCTTCTGAAGAATCTAAATATTGTTGTTTACTCTTCATAAGTATCAAAATGTTTTACTGTCTCTTTGTCTAGAAAATGTATTGCTTGCTGGATGCCAATTTTAGAAAAGAATCCAGGTCTGAATCAAACAGACATGCCAGCATCATGACTGCAAAACATCAAATTTCTGTAGTTTGTGATTTATTCCACAAGTCAAAGTTGTATGGTTCATTTCTGTAAAGATTTGCAGTCAAATTGTAATGGATGGCAGGTCTGGCTTATTGGGCCATGAGCACTGGCAGAAAATGTTGGAAATATCACTTGGGAATTTAATCTAATTAAATCTAAGTTATGGAAAAGGAAAATACAGATTGAACCTCAAGTGCAAACTGGGGTGAAGAAACGTAGGACTGCAATATAAGCAAGCGTGTGAGTTACTGAGAAATCTCCCACAAATAAGTAATGCTATTGCTGATGGATATAGAGAAAACCGGGTTGGGGAATAGTTTTCTCTTCAACAAATAGCTTCCCTCACAACTAGTACTGCAGTGACTTCTTCAAAGATACAGCAAAAGCCTTTACACTGTATAATAAATACTAGTTCATCAAAATCTGACTATGCCCTTTCATCATATATCAATTGTCTTTGTGCTTTGTAGCTTGAATGAACTATGGTTAGGACAAAAGTTTAACAAGGGACAAACTGAAAATAAAGCATATTTATTGCACTTACATTTGTTGTGAGAGATCTGGCTGTCTGTTTTTGTAGAATGAAGTCCTCTCTAAAGGTGAGCTATTTACCCATGCTATCCATTCCAAGGCCATGTCCACATGTCTACAACAAAATCATAACAATTCTTTATACATATTACTCTGATATCAAAAAGTTTATATTTATGTACACGACATTCCTTATACATGATCAATGAACCTTCTACAAGCAAATTTAATAGGAAGGTAGGTAGAGAAAGCTATTTTTCCTAGTAAAATATGTTTCTTAAAGATTACTTACCTCATCATAATACCTTAGGAAAACAACTACTCACTCACAAATCCAGCCATCCCAGATACTACTTTTAACTAAAGGGAGCTAAAAGTTGTCTGTCGACCATTGCGGTAGTTTGGTGGAGTGAATACCCCTTACATATAAGACTGCAGCAAAGCCTGAGAATACATCTTCTACTATTTGATGCAGAAGGCACACTCTTTATGGACATAACTGCAGAGAGGCCAGGAGAGTGCATGTATATTATGATTGAGCAATTTTTTCTTGAAGAAAAACATTTTACTAGGAAAAATGGTTTATTCTTTAAATGTAACCCAAACGAAATACCTTAGGAGAATAGGATCTCAGGAGAATATGTAAGAGGTGAAGGAAGGTACATGCTTTTACCCTAAAAAGACCACCTCCTGTCTCCTAAGGTGTGCATGGCAGCTTCAAAATGCCGTATTTTTACCATATAAATTTGGACACGATAAATTAATTATTTTCCTGTCCCAGAATTCATAATGACACTTTTCTTCACCTAGGACTTATGAAATTAAATAAATATGTATTGCATTTGTGCCCCCCCTCTCTCGCATGTTGCAATAAAATAGATAAACCAAACGCTATAAAAATAAACAAACTAACCTTGCATTGTTATCATTTATTCCTTTATTTCAACATGAATATTAAAGAATAAAATATATTCATGATATCAGTATATGTAGCGTAGGCTTCCATACTGTAACATGTATTGCTTAATGTCTGATTAACACATGCCACGCTGTCCATTGACATGAACGTTGACAAACAAATTGTGTTTGGTTGTGCTCAAAGGTCTGAATATATTATCAAAATGAAAGCTGGATCCATCAAAATCACAAACAAGAGGGAAATAATCAAACAATATTTTTGAAGCAAACTTATTCACGCATGACACCGTGTTAGATGCAAAATGATCAAAATTGAATTATATCTAGAACTATATGACAGGACATTAAAGACAAACATTATTTTTATTACAAAGCAAACCAACACCAGAAGCTGACTTTGGTTACTTTTTATAATAAAGGAAAGGATATCAATACAAAGTTTACTTTATTGCTAAGCATGCAAACATCAGAAGCTGACTATGGAGTCTTTGAAGTGTACCAATGTTTTGTTTTTTTCTTGAATATACAAAGACCAAGATATGGAAACACACTTTAGTTCCTTTTCACTGGCATTCATGGTAATTTTGAAAATAAAATAAAACAATGGAACAAATTTAAGTGAAAACAATATAGTGCTTCATGCACGGACATCCATGACCCATTGTTGCCCAAAATATTTGGAGAAAAGAAAATCGTGAAGAATTCGTACAGTCCAGAAGAGAAGCAGATGATTTTGCAAATAAGAGGGAAATAATCAAGAGATATATTGAAGACAACTGCCATTCATACATGATATGGTGTCAGGTGCAAAATAATCAAGATTGAATTATATCCATGTCTACTGAAAACACATTGACTTGAGTGAAAGTGACAATCTTTTGCCAGCACAGGTTACAAAAGTATCATTATGGTTTATCGCAGACAACAATGCTCATTTGTATTAATTATAACTAAAGATGTTAAGCACATAGAAGTCTGGGTGGTGAATACATACAACTGGCGGCAAGCAGTAAACTCCTTTGAACTTACCGACAGGACATCAAAAACGAAGGTTATTCTTATTACAATTCAAGTTGATCTCAGAAGCCGACTTTGTAACTTCTGTAGCCATTTCTTTTTCTTAAACAGATATCAATATAAAGGGTTTTTTTTATCGCAAAGATAGCTGACCTCAAAAGCTGACAATGGATTATTTTAAGTGTGACATTTTTTTAAAAATGTTTTTGAAAATACAAAGATGGTCAAGATATGGTAGCTAACTTTGGTTCCATTTTGCCAGTATTAACGGTAATTTGGAAAATAAATTGAAACAGTGGAACAATTTTTAAAGGGACACAATATTGTCAGGGCAAGGGTTGTGTTGATGAGATGCTGCTGCAGTAGATTAAAGAGTTTAATTTCAAGTACACCGTTTTATATCTTTTAAAATAAATTTTTGGTTGGAGTGCATTTTCCGACATGTAATTTTAAAATGACTTAAAAGGTCCAACAAATTACGACCGATAAAAACTGTGTCCCAGAACATACAGTGAAGAAAAAAATAAACTTTCAAAATTAATTTATAGTGTCCTAAGATATATGGTGTCCCAACATATATGGTAAATATGATAAACAACCTGGATAAACTGTTGGGGTGCTGCTTCAAATAGGAAAAATCCCTCCCGCAAATACAGCGGAAGTTGTGAAGTCACATCTTAAGAAGCTGTTGATTACCTGAAAGGTTGAACTGTTGAGCTGGGACATATCAGACTGAATTGGGCCCTTTGGGATCACAGATCTTGGAGATAAAAGCGAGATAATGTAGGGTTTGATCTCTGTCTCACAGCCTGAATGATGCCAGTTTGTGACTAGTCCCAGTCAAATGCTAGGCAACTGCTCAAACCTTGTATGCTGAAAATCGTAAGAAATTTGTTTGAGCTGAGGTTATTTTCTGTATAATCCGAATCAATAACCCACTTAATCTAGGATGAGATGGTCTGTTTACATATATCCTCCTTTCTTTTTATGAGAAGTAGAAAGAGGCATGTGATCACCATCTGTTCTGTCCAGACGAGACTAGGTTTCATGACAAAAGTCTGTTCCACTGTAGAAGGAAGTTCTTGGTTGTTGGCAATGAAAGAGAATGCCTTCATGAGTAAGACTGACCTGTCTTATCAGAACTGTGCATAATTTGGGTCAGCTGATACGGCATTTAGCTAATTTTGCCTTCATTTGATAGTGCCACAGGAAAGCAGGTGTTGTATGAAAGGTGCATCAGAGATGCGTACTGTCTCAAATATATTTTGTTAAGCCAGTCAGTGGGCTTATGGATAATTGTGTAAACTCAAAGTTGGTGAGTGGGTCAGATAAGTCCCAGTTTTTGTTTGATATCCCTATTTCAGTGATGACAAAATGGTATCTGCAATCATGGAGTGTTAACCTTTTACCATATACAGCATGAGTTTTCTCTCTATGAAGGGCCAGAGAAGTTAGCTATTTGCAGTATAGATGCCTGGAGAGGTATGATGTGTTTATCTGTGCACCAATGGGTGAAAACATGCCATTTGCTTTCAAATGCTTTTAGAGTGGAGGACATTCTTGCTTAAGTAATTCTCTCCACGAGATAGAATTGTTCATTTCTGAGGGCCTGTTTCATATGATCCTGACATCTACAGCTCTGAACAGGAACAAAACAACTGCTGTCGTAGTTGTTTGGGTAGATGACGGAAAATCTTAAGTATCTGAGGAGTTCCTGTTGAGAGGTTGATGAGGTTGATGAGGTCATTGCTTCTCCCATCTGAGTGGTGCAATGAGAATACAATGACATTGCTTTCTGTATCACTTTTGGAATCGGAGATGTTGGAGGGTAGGCATATGCATCCAGACCATTTCCAATCGATGAATAGAGCATCGACTGCCCAGGCTTTGATTCCAGGACTTGGGAGTTGCTATTCCACCTTGTCACTAAGTTCTGCCAAATGTTGATCCCATCTGAATGAAAACCTGAAGGATGAAAAGACCCATTCTGTCTGTACTAGTTGATTGCTCTGGGACAAAGCTTTGGCTAGTATGTTTGTACAGCCATCATCTCCAGAATCTAGTGATATGGAGTTGTTATTCTGGGGGTCAGCAAGCACTGCTAGCTTCCCCAGTCTTCTGTACTTGTACTGGTACAGAATGTAATCTTGGGGAGGTGTACTTTTAGATGTATACTTGCTGTGAACCAAGCTGGGTTGCCCCAATTTTACAGATGCTACCTCAATTGGGTACACATGGTGAGAGGATGGTCCAGTGGGTGAACTTTAGAACTCCAATTGGGCAGAACAACCATTTACAATGGGCTCATACAGAGATGACATAGATCCATGAGGTCCACTGCTATATTCAGCATGCCTAGTGGGCAAAGAAATTCCTGTGCATATAGAATTCTTTGAAAGTAAAGATGCAACCATGGTCCAGATTCCAATCCATGATTCTAAGGGAGAAGAAATATGTTGCCTGTGTACTTTACTCCTAGGTTAACAAATTGTTGAGATGGTACTATGTCGGATCCTTCCTTGTCTTTGCGAAGTCCTGATTGGTAACAAGGGTTATTCTGTCCTGTTTTTGTAGGATGTCATCCAGGCAACTTGATGTTGCTGCCAAAGGATTGGTCCCGACAAGCACCATTACTTGATTCATTATACAAGTGAAGACCCAGGGGCCAATGCTGAGCCCCAATGAGAGTGCCCTGAACTTATTTAAGATGCTGCAGGCAATCATAGGACTATTCCAGAAGACTTGTAAATAAGGACAGGAAGATTTGTGCTATTTAAGTCCACAATAATGGCATTCAAAACTCTTGTGTTTCCACTGAGAACCAAGGGGTGTGGATGAAGGGTGTTTAGGTCAATAACCAGATGCTGAGTGCCATCAAAAGTCTGGAAAGAATGATAGGACCCTCTCAGTGTTATATTCGCTTTGGTAAGCGAGAACTGTGGTGTTCGCTGGGTGGAGCTTTGATAGGACAGTTTTCAGAGGTTTGTGTCCCATAAGTGACCCTTGGGTCCTTTTGTTGATTTCCCATACTACCAACTATCAATGCTGTTGTTGTAGGAGGTAGGGAAACTCAATGTCTACTAGGTGGCTTGTTTGTGGACTTCATCAATCTGGACTTTAAACAGGATGAAGGGTGTGCTCTAAAATTGGCTTTATGGGGGTCCTTCAGAAAAGTGCAGGCAAAGAGAACTGAGTTGTGTTCTGCCCAATTGTTTATTGAGGCTGAATTTACAGAATTGGCCAAAGTGTGCTTAGTGGTCTATGTTCAGTACTCCGGATCATTCTCGAGTCTGACTCCCATGCAAGCCCTGAGGTATTCGGAGAGGAAGACAATGATCAATGTTCATTCTGTTTGAAGATTACCCTGGAGAAAAAAGTCCAACATTGAAGCCAAGGCAACAATATTGTAGACAAACTGCTGAGTGTCATCAAAGGCCATCCAGTCCATATGTATGGAATGTGGCTTTGTCATCCCAAAGTGGTGATATCACTGTCAACTGCTGGGGTTTCCAAATGTGGCAAAGGTAGAAATGCCAGCGAAATGATGATGAAGGTCAAAATCTCTTACTCTTCAAGACTGCAGAAGTAACTTAAGTCTGCCTTTTCCATTCCATTGATGGAGTGGAAAGTGGAAGACAAAACTTGGGAGTCAAAGATGAAAAATATTTTAAATGGAGACTCAGAAGGCTGAATCCTGAAAATTCTCCATCAGTGTTTGTCAAGTAAAAGTCTGCTCCAACTGGCTGATTCCCATCAATTTGCACCATTTTTGGATCTAAATATCTTGACTATTTCTGCCGATATCAAAATCAATTTTTTTTACCTGTGTTCAGCAGTGTTCACTCTGCATATGTAAGCTAAAATTTTATTGGTTCAACAGCCTGCATAATTAGGAAATGGCATGAAATCAGACAATGGTTTGCGACAACTTAACTCGTCCTGCAGGAAATAAGCCATGCTAAATACTGCCACTCAAACTCCAGGATACAAGCTAGGTAAATTCTGCCACGCTATCTAGGCACTTGGGAGATGAGGGAGGAAAAGTGCAATGAGTTATCGGGGCACTAGGGTTAATTAGTTAAATAGTTGCCTATCTTGTGAAGTAACATAGTCTACCTGTGCAAGTGACTAAGTGCTCTTGAAATATGATAGACTATTTATACATGACTCAAGTGTTTCCTATAGAAATATGCACAATCAAGATGCAACTGAGTGAATAGAAATCCTACCTGTACTTGTCTGACCAGAGCAGAAGCAATAAAAAAATGTACACAAGTGTCTCTATTACACACAAAACCCTTCACATAAAGAGAAATGAAGCACTGTTATAGATATTTGCAAAGTAGGTGTGACAATATCCAAATTGAGTCTATTAACTATTGGGAAAGAAGCCCACAGACTGCCTGTAAAAGTTGGCATCCAAACACTATGAATACCTTGGAATAGAAGCTCACCAATATGTACTGTTTGTAATGACATTACACATATATTAGGATTATTTATATGCATAGAGACTTGCACATACATAAACAATTAAAGCCCAAACTTAATGTGTAGTTGTTTAGGCTTTCCATGCAAGTACCTAATGTGTGATGATGACAAAGTGTTAGCAAATTGTAGAGGCAGAACTTTGTCAGGATAGGAAGAAACAAGTTGGAAATATAGATAGAGTATACTTTCCTTAGAAGTGAAACACTACTCCAATTTGTAATGGTATATCTTCTACTGGGATTCTGGCTTTTGCAAGGTCTCTTGTGATTAGAGTGCGCTTCTTGGCACAAGAAGAAGTTGTAAATGTTGTATTTTAAAGATGTATTTGTTTATCAAAAGTACAATTTTCAAGTTTAGAATAACGCATATTGGTAACGTATTATACGAAATGTTGGGTAATGTTTCATGACAATTAGGCTTGGACAAAACAAATAATTTTCAGTCATTATTTGGATTACAGTTCATGTTTGATTATCCATTATTATTATTATTAATCAGACACAATGACAATGAACATAGGTAAGATGTTTAGCAAGAATTTGAATGATTCAGTAGTTTGCAGATACAGCAGTACTCCCCTGCATTGGATCAATTTGTCTAATTGTCTTAACGACCATTTAAGACTTAAGAAGTATTACCGTCTGTAAATTCCTGGTTGTGAAATGTCCACCATTTGGTATTGACCATTGGGCAAAAGTAATTTACACAGACCCTGTTTCTTAACAGATGACATTCTCTTAACCTGACTGGCAGAGGAATCTCCTATAGCATGCATCTAGAAATAAAAATGATAAGTCTTTCATAATAGTCTTTCAAATGTAACCAGATTTTTTATGAGCATTAATTTGGCACATCACATCGATTGCTTAAAGCATTATAACTTAAGCCTGCAGAAATCTGGCTCATTTTCAAATGCAAAGTATGAGTGAGTGACCATCAAGACAAATAAGTATGTATCTTTTTCAAATGCACGACTGATCTTCAAATACAATTCTGAACAGTCAAGAAATATGATTTTTTTCATCTTTGTATTGGTTAAGTATTTCTTAAAATCATAATGAATGATCTTTTGACAATAGTAGATCAAAGTTGTTTGCTTTTAGCTGTAGCACTTTTTCATGAAATAAATACAGCAAGCTGATGCCAAACAAGGTTTATCAAAATACCACAAGCTGATGCCAAACAAGGCTTATCAAAATACCACAAGCTGAAGCCAAACAAGGTTTATCAAAATACCACAAGCTGATGCCAAACAAGGTTTATCAAAATACCACAAGCTGATGCCAAACAAGGTTTATCAAAATACCACAAGCTGATGCCAAACAAGGTTTATCAAAATACCACAAGCTGATGCCAAACAAGGTCCAAACAAATAAGGTTTATAAAGATACTTAAATTTGACTGATGCCAAAGTGTCCATAAAATACAGAAAGTTGCCAAACAATGTATATAAAAATACAGCAAGTTGATGACAAAGAATGTCTACAAAAATACAGCAAGTTGATGATAAACAAGGTCTATAAAAATACCGAAAGTTTAAAAAAGCTCTATAAAAATACATCAAGCTGATGCCAAAAATGTCGATAAAAATACAGCAAGCTGATGTCAAATATGATACTGTAAAAAGAGTTTTATAATAAAGTAAATTGTACATCATGGACAGTATTTTTCTTATAATCATTAAAATTTCTTTATCTTTAATAAAAAACAGAATGGACAATTTAAATTTTCTTTATCCTTAATAAAAATAGAATAGAATATGCAAATTTTCTTATCACTAATAACAACAAAATAGAAAATTTAAATCTTTATCCTTAACAAAAATAGAATAGAATATATAACTCTTCTTTATCATTAGCAAAAATAGAACTGAATACTTGAATCTTCTTTATCATTAATAAAAACAGAAAACAATGTTAAAAAGTGCTCTGTTAATATAGCCAAATACTAAGCTGAGTATTGATATTTAAAATTTCCTATCTTTTAACATACAAGTTACCAATAACTTCTGTCCAATTTACATTTTGATTCAATAAATTTTTACTGTATGCTAACTTAGATAAATGTCCTTTATTTTATTAAACTACCACAGACACTCACATACAAGCCAAAAAATTTAGGAAAAAATTAAAAATCTAGAAGAAGGGAAAGGGGTTGGCTTATCTCCAGACCACGTCAATGGCTATAAATATTGAGACATGAAAAAAAAAAATTTCTGTGCCATAAGATTTGTATGCTTTTTAAAAGAAAAACACATTTTGGGTGTCTCAACAATTACTAAATTGTTATGAACTACTATGATTGCTTTTGTTATTATTTTGGATATTTTTCTGATTTCTCCAACACAAAATTAAATAAAGGTAAATAAAGATTTCATAATTCATGGGCCTGCTGAGTTTACCTTGGAAGACCCTGCTGTACTATAAAATACTTAGACTTTGCAAAATGTCCTTAGGGTCATATTAATCCTTGTTTATTCCCAAACATATCAGATGCAAATTTTGCTATACTGTTCATACCATATTGTATTCTTTCAGATAACATTTCAGCTGGTCATTAATAGCTGTTTTGTTTATACATGATCATGTGCTATTCTCTCTCTCAATGATATAAGCAATCCAACATATTGGGGTAATCTTTATGAAAAGGTAAACACAAGGCACATAACCAGTGTAACTATCACATGATCATGAAATAATGATTTTGTGTTTTGGCTGAATCAAATCATAATTTTCTACACAATGGAACAGTGGATGTTTTGGGCATCTCCTTTGTTTATAACTGGCAGATTTGTCTTTTCCTTTCTGACTGCAATAGTTAATCATTAAAACCCTAAAACTGATTTGGGTTAAGAGGGAATTCTGAGTGGCAACTATACCAGTACTTTATTGTGTTATTGTCTTTCACTCCATAATATTAACACTATTAATGTAGTTTTGCAAAACTGTAAAGTCGCTTACATCAAAGCAAACTACAAGACACTTTGTACTGAATTATCATTACTTTTGAAGAATTATTTCTGAAACTTCATTTGAAGATCAGTAAAGTTAAAGTGATTCAAATTCAACACATTTACTTTATTCGGCACATTAAAAAACCTACAAGGTATATGCAGTGGCACCATTATGCAAATATGCTCACTAACCTAAATGCAAGCTCTGAACTAAACCCTATTGTTGTTCATAGTTTTCATATTGGAATCACATTTTAATGAGTTAGGTATTTAAAATTTCAAGGCAAAATAAAAACATAATTACTGGCACATTAATATTAAAAATCTAACGCAATATCATATAAACCACTTGGGTGGCCTTGTGGTTAGAGCATCTGTTTCAGATATGGGAGTTCGTGGGTTCAAACCTGGGTCATATCAAAGACTTATAAAAATGGTACTAACAGCTGACTCACTTGAAACTTAGCATTAGGAGGTTAGTGTTAGGACTGGTCAGTCAGGTGTCAGAAATGTGAATTTATGGGATATGATGCTACATGTCTCTGGCATGATGTCACAGTGTTAGACATCACTATAAACTGCCACACTGAAGATATATCATAGAGATATGACTGAAGAATTGATAAAGTTAAGTTAAAAATCCAAATCACACACACATAATAATGCATAAACAAACAATTCACTTCAGTCAAGGGAGAGGTAGTGTTACAGTGACCTGCAAATGCTCACTTTTTGTCATTGTCTGATCAAGTTGTACAAACAGCTGAATTAAGCAGAAAAATAAAAAACCGAAAATAAAATAATTTTCTTTACTTCTCAAACAAATTTATGAACTTATACCATTTCTATGTAATAATCATATATTCCAGCTCCAAAAGAAGATTACATGTGATTTTTGCTAATATAAGTTTCCTAAATAAACACATTTAGAATTTACCATGTGCATCTTGTGATGTCATCTCAGACTTGTGGATCTTGCACTTTTTAGTGTTTATACCTATTCAATTGGGGGTGGGTGTTAACTTATATGCAGATAGGCTTGCACAGTAGTCTTTTTTAACAATACTGACCATATTCCAATACAGCAAATCAAATGGACATACAATACAGTAAAATATTAACCAAACATTGTAAGTCTTTCATCAGGTACAGCAGTTACTGAAGGACACTTCTGTTAGCTAGTGTAATGTGACCTATTGGATATTAAGTACCTGAGTTAGATCCTCTGCAGCATTAGATCTCTGATTCAGACAGGTCTGCATCCGCTTTGAAAAGTCTCCTGTTGTTTCTAGAGAGGTGCGGTCACTGAAAACAATCCTGACCAACCCATTTGATAGGGCCACAAACCTTCCATAGCTTGGGACAACACACTCCTCCAGTACCGTTATCGGCAATGGTTCTGGTGGCATGGTATCTTGGTACTGTATGAAAGGCAACAATTTAGTTTCATCACAGATACTTACATAGTTTCTATGGAACACTGTCTTTCCCATTATCAGCATCATGGTGAAGTCAGCAGCAAACCCTAGTGTCCAACATCTTAAAGACTGATAAAAAGTTTCCAACTGTTTCAACAACCGACATGCGAAAACAGTTGTGTATTATGTCACATCTTTTATTGTTTGTTGATTAGTCTGTTCCCGGAGTGGTGTGTACTACTTTTCTCAAAACAATGAGTCTACAAAGCCGTCAACCTAACTGTTGATACACTACCAGTCAAGATTCCTTTTTATAAAAAAATCCCCAAAACTCCTGCAACATTTTGTGAGACAATCATCTACGTTGAAAATGAATATTTGAATTATTCAATTAGTAAAATATTGATGCCATGATTTCATTTCAAGTAACTGTGAAACTTCTTATCATCCTTGAGAATATCTATATGAATTCAGGATTTCTCTGAAACTATTTTCCCCACAAATGGATGGCATCTGAACCAAAGCTCTTTATTTTATGAAGTACTCATTTTGCTTGGTTCCCTTGCTATCTTTAATCACAGTTATAATTGAGTAGGTTAATTTAAGGTTGTTTAATTAGATTACATACACATTAATATTTATAACAGTGTTTGATTGATCAACTGAAATGAGTTACCCGACATACAATTGGCACCATTGGTTCTTGAGCAGGTAGGATTTGTGTGCCTTTTTAATTTTATTTTGTTTATTCCACCTCATTTACTTCATTCAGAAGACATAATTAACATGATAATAGAAAAGGAGGTCGCTGCAACAATAGAACAAATATTTATGCTAATCCAATATCAAAACAGTAGGTACATAATTAGGTTCTCACAGAAATGATTGTGGACAGAGCTGTTATGGTAGATTGACACATTTTACGTTTAATTACAACAGGACACATTGCATTTATAATGATTACACTTAAAAGAACTAAAAGTCAGAACTAGAATGCAAATTTCAATTGAAACTAAAAATTATTTAATTGGTATTTATTTATCAAAGTAATGCCTCCACTAGGCATAAGTGACATTTTCATTTATTAAAATTTTCTTGAGTATCGTTAATTATCGTGTAAATGTTGTTTGGGAAGGAAATGTAACAAATGTTATGTTCTTCTTAAAGTTGAGATTTGAAAACGATTAAAATTTCCAGGTCCTATCTATTGTTTTCAATGATGAAACGATCAATTTCTTTTATCATCTGATCGTGAGTTTCTTCAAGCTCAACAAATGAGAATAAATTGTTTGGTATTTTCTGGTTTAAAAATTGGGATCCATGCCTGACTCCGCATAATAAGCAGGATCACGAGTTATTGAGGGAGTGGAGTATAAGAAATAAAAGCTGAGGAAATAAATGCAATAATATGGCATAAATTTCTCCACAACAAAATCCAAAGTTGTTCCTGATTATATTAACCACTGAATAGATGAGAAGTTAATGGATAAATGTTCTCTATTTAAGAAAGACAAAAAAGTTAATTGATAAGTTCTAATACATCATATAAATGTTGTCCATGATAGTCAAGGGGAGTGGAAGCATTGTACACATGTATTACTCTGTTAATTCTTTTTCTTTCATTCCATACATTCTGGAGACTCACTTCATGCAAAACAAGAAACATGTTCACTCATCACCTTGACAATAAATGCATCAAAAACCTGATATCCTTGGTTTGTGAAGTAATCAAACCAAACTGAATATGTTGAACAAATTCATTACATGCTGTGTAGTTCAAAGTTATCATATTCTCTTTCATAAAAGTCAATAAATATAAAAAAGAACTCTTTTCAAATTATGAACAACATAGAGTAAGCTTTTCAACTAAACTATATACATACAAAATAGCTTTCATCACTGATATTTTGAATGTTTGTAAATCTTTTGTATATACAGTATCAACATTCAATTATTAATGTTATTAATAATGTACTGCACTTTTGTTAGGAAAATGATTTTTAAAAAAATATATAAATTGTCATCTCTGGCAGTGAGTCAGTGCTTAACAAAGCATGAGCAACACATTTTAAATAAAAACAAAACAGGCATCAGAGGTAATTATGCAAACCTACTGGAAATGTACACATCATTATGCAAAGTGAGTATAACGGCATAATAAAGGCTGAATATGTTTCAGCATTAGGGGTGATAGGATCATTTTAAGCAACACATCTATAATACACATATATAGTTACCATAACAGAGAAGAAAGACATTGGCTATTTAATGGTTGCCTTCCTTTAATAAAAGTTGTCCTTATAAATATGAAATATATATTTAAGGAATAGGTAAGTACATATTTTGTCTTTTCTAAGTTTCATCTGTATTTGATTAAGGGCTGAAATTGTCTCTTAAATTACCTATTTCTCCTTTATAACCAAAACCTTTTTGCCTGTTCAGTCAGTGACCTTGACCTTTGATCTTTTTAAACAGAAAAACTGAAAGATTCTTCCTTGCACCAGGTGCATGCCATCAACAAAGTTTATCTTAAGTATGTGCTCTGTACACTTAATGTCACTTTACTGAAATAACCTTTTATTCTATCAGTTACAGTGACTGAGACCTCTGAACTTTGTTATCTAAAATCAATACAATTCTTCCTTACCTCAAGTGCAAGCTATGCACAAAGACTGGTAACTGTAGATACTGAAGACCTCAAGTTATTGTGCAGAAATCACCTGTCTCCTTTCAGCCATACTGACCTTGGGCATTGAGAGTTTGACACCAAAATTGATTGGGTTCTTTCTTATGGCAAAAGCAAGCCATCCACAAAGTTTTCTAACTGTATATGGTTGACAATACAAGTCATCATGTAAAAATAAAACTGGTGACAGACAGATGGACAAACAGATGAATGGACAACATCACAACATTGTAAGGCAAGCATTTAAAAAATCAAGGTTCAATGACACTATAAATTATTAATTAAAAAGAAGAATATGAAAGACTACCAAATGATATGTACTTACTTTCCAACAGCAAAGATCACTAGAAGCTGGCAAAATATTGTCCTCTTGCTTGGCATAATTTAGAAATCTGAAAGGAAGTGAAGGATGGTGACTAAAAAATTATCTGGATACAGTTCGCAAATTCAATTTCACAATACATAGAATTCAATAAGGTAAAATCAATTTTTAAATCACATTCTCTCTCTCATTTACACAATATATCTCTTGTATATACTCAAAGGATAATGGATTTACTCTCTTTAGAGAGAGAGAGAGAGAGAGAGAGAGAGAGAGAGAGAGAGAGAGAGAGAGAGAGAGAGAGAGAGAGAGAGAGAGATGTGAAATCAGTTGTAATGAATTCAAGACAGCCTTATGAATGTAAGGAAGAGAGCCTTGTTAAAGACTGTAAGTAAATGAAAGCAAACTAAGGCAACCTCAGTTTTGATTATAATGAATGCAAAGAAGACAGCCTTGTTTTTAGACTGAAATGAATGCAATTAAGAAAGTCTCACTCTACACTGGAATGAATTACAAGACAACCTTGTTATAGATTGTAATGAATGCAAGGAAGAGAGCCTTGTTTAAGACTGGTGAATGCAAGGAAGAGAGCCTTGTTTAAGACTGGTGAATGCAAGGAAGAGAGCCTTGTTTAAGACTGGTGAATGCAAGGAAGAGAGCATTGTTTTAAACAAAGCAACTAAGAATACAAACCTTGCTGCTCTTTTTATCAATCTCTCTATAGAGAAGGTGGCATAAGGTGGTGTGGGTGGGGGATTCTTGATTGAATAGGTTCTTTCTTCAATCTGAAAATAAATAAAATATTATGAATTTATATCTAAATCTCCATTCATTACAGCATGATTCCAGATAAAAGGTGACAATGCTATGAATCTTGTTACCAAATTTATAAAAGATTTAAGAAATAAAAAAAAATTTACATCTGAAAAATAAAAAGTTCAATCATTTAAGTCAAAATAACTTAACATAAAATTGAATAAATAAATCCAACCAAATGAAAACCAATTTTTCCTAGTAATATATATTTCTCTGAGAATACTTACCCAGTCATAATCCCTTAGGAGAACTACTGCTACCTTGCATATCCCTCCAACCCAGATAGTACTTTCAGCTAAAAGATGTCTGCTGACCAATGTGGTCATCAGGCAAAGTGATCTACCTTTTACGTACAAGACTTGGCAGCAAAGCTTAAGAAAGCTTAATACATCAGTTACTACTGGAGCAGAAGGCACGCTCTATATGGAATTAACTGCGGGGAGGCTAAGATGGTGCAAGTGCTTATGATTGGGTAAGTATTCTTGAAAAAATATCTTACAAAGAAAAATTGGTTTCTTCTTTAACTATGTTACCTGATCATTATACCTTAGGAGAATAGTAAAAAAGGTGGAGGGAGGTACATTCCTTACCCAGGAGATGCCATCTCCAGTCCCATACGTTTTAAGACAATTCAACTGGAGAGGAGCAGCTGAATTAGAGACAAAATCTGCCCATGCAAATCCAGCAAAAGTTGTGAAGCCATGGCATAAGAAACTATCAACCTGGAAGGCAGACCTTTTGAGGTAAGGATATAGTTCCTACCTGATCAAATGGGGCCCTCTGGGATGACTGATCTCTGCAATAAAATCTGGAGGATGTGGACTCCAATTTCCATCCCACAGCTTGAATGATGTCAGTTAGCAAACAGTTCTGGTGATTATGGTGCAATAACCTTTTATTGTACTCAGCATGAACTTTCAACAAAGAGCCAAAGGAAGTTAGCTATTTGTAAAATAGGTGCCTGGAAAGGTATGATGTGTTCATTTGTGCACCACTGTGTCAGAACATGCCATTTGCCTCTGTATGTTTTCAGAGTGGAGGACTTTGTTAGAATGAATCTCTCCATGACTAGTTGTGAGAATGGTTTATTTCTGATAGCCAGTTTCATATAATCCAGGCATGCAGGTTCCATAGCTCTGAGTAGGACTGGAATAATCGAATCGCTGTCATGGTTGTTTGAGTAGATGAGGGAAAATCTGAAGTATCCATTTCTGTTGCGAAAATGAGGAGGTCATCGATCCACAACTTCTCCATCAGAGTAGTGCAATGATGATAAGATGACAGTCTGATTCTCTTGCTTTCTGTATCACTTTTGAAATCAGAGGTGTTGGAGGATGAAAGGTAGCATTCCACCTACAAAGGTTGGGATTTGGTATTCCACCTCTGTCACAAACATTTCCTCCAACAGTCGGACAAATTGGGTACATTCTTTCTGTATTAAGCGATTTTTCCAAGACAAAATTTCGACTAGTACCTTAGGCATCCTGGGATATGGTAAACTTATACATGGATATTTTTTTTGACAACACTACTTTAGAAAATCCCACACTAGGATGGAAAGGTCTTGGAACTTGGTTCCACCTTGTCATTTGACATATGTCACCTTTGCAGGGCTTGGTTCATCCTTGTCATTTGACATATGTCGCCACTGTAAAGTTGTCAGACAGAATGAGAACTCCCTTGCCTGCAAATATTCTTACCTTCAGTAAAAGGCATACACAAGGGCCGTCATCTCAAGAATTTACTGATAGGAAGATGTTGTTCCTGGGGATAACATGCCAACAGGCTTCCAGAAAGGATGATCATCAGCCTTCCATACTTACATCATAACAGACTGCAAATTCTTGTAGTGCTGGTAGTGTTGACAAAGGTTTAAGTTAAAAAAACCCATAAAACTGGATTGCATACAAATTCAGGATGATAAAGATTTGGAATAAATGTTATTATTAAGTACATAATGTAAAAATGTAATGATGCTAAACACCTGTAAAATATACACAAAATAACATAAAGATAACAATTAAAACCTGAAAGCACGATTTTCCCACCATTTTCAGTATACAGTAATTTGGTACATAAAGTAGTCACAAGTTATGCATCCAAACTAATGCCTTATAACAAGAGAAAGCTGTATATAGAATTAACATTGGAAGACATAAATGTATCTATTCTTATGGAACTTGTAAAAAAAAAAGTACTTAATCAATATTATGAAACAGATGAACAGATCACATTAGAAATAAAGAGTTTGAATATATAAGTTTCAGGTGTAAAATGCCACCTTGTAAATTGCCACGATTTTTATCTTCTGTCAAAATAAGGCCCAATTTTTATCCCTTAGAACACGTTTGTCAATACGTAGTCCATTACAGTCCCTTGAGAACACGTTTGTCAATACGTAGTCCATTACAGTCCCTTGAGAACACGTTTGTCAATACGTAGTCCATTACAGACCCTTGAGAACACTTTTGTCAATACATAGTCCATTACAGACCCTTGAGAACACTTTTGTCAATACATAGTCCATTACAGACCCTTGAGAACACTTTTGTCAATACATAGTCCATTACAGTCCCTTGAGAACACTTTTGTCAATATGTAGTCCATTACAGACCCTTGAGAACACTTTTGTCAATACATAGTCCATTAAAGACCCTTGAGAACACTTTTGTCAATACATAGTCCATTACAGTCCCTTGAGAACACTTTTGTCAATATGTAGTCCATTACAGACCCTTGAGAACACTTTTGTCAATACATAGTCCATTACAGTCCCTTGAGAACACTTTTGTCAATATGTAGTCCATTACAGACCCTTGAGAACACTTTTGTCAAAACATAATCCATTAAAGACCCTTGAGAACACTTTTGTCAATATGTAGTCCATTTCTGTTTCGAAAATGAGGAGAACACTTGAAAATCCATGCATTGACTTTAGTAATGATTTTATACAGTATTAAGACAATTGTACATTCACCTTATCACCTTGTGGAATGAAGTGCTGGAAGAAATGACCTGCAGTTCCTTGAGAAACAATCACTGTGCCATCACCTGGATAGATCTCAACTGCCTTTAAAGACTGAAGACGCACTATCCTAAAAAGTAAAGTATAAACATCAGTGAGATAGTATGCAGATCTGTCACCTTGAGTGCAATGGAAGTCAGGATGTCAAAGGAAAAAAGAATCCAAAAGGATTTAGTGGAAAAAAATCAGGTCCAGTGTTTGTGACCTTATATTTACAAAAACTTCACATGTACATCATAAACAGTACATTTGGCATTATATTCATCTGAAGCATGATATTCATCAAGCTCTGACTTGAACATTAAAGCTCCAAGTTTTAATGTATTCCTCTTTTAAAGGAGTTACAAACCATCTGCAAATGAAAAGGTGGCAATCACAACTGGTACAATGCAGATTGACTCAGAATATAAATTTCCATTTCCAGTTTACTTAACTCTCTATCGATTATTTTTTATTTCAATACCAGATTTATTTTTTTTGTTGCATTTTTTGGAAATCTGGATTTTGGTGAAAAAATTGGGAAAACAGGATTTTCGGATTTTATTTTAAAAATCAGAATGATCCTGAGTATTTTGGAATAAGTAGCAAGTCTAAATATGAATAAAATCCATTTTAAACTGCTAAATATGATGAGTACCAGGATGACAGAATATAGGATACAACCAAATTTATTGATACTGATACATTGATTGATAAATGAATAGAAGCACACATGCATACATGTGGGTTTGTATTTGTGTTTAATGGTATCCTTTGCTCCAAAAATGGCTATATGGCATCAATTAAAAGTAAAATTCTTAAAATTTAAATTAAATTAAATTAAGAAACACAATAAAATTCAAATAAATGTAAACATGAAGTACTGCAAGATAAAAGACAAAATGGTACAGATGTTAATATTCTGTGATCCATACAAAAGCAGTAAACTGTAAAGGCAAAAATGTAAAGATTTTTCTCTGGTGAAAAATAATAGGTTCGATGTTCTATTTGTGGAATGCTGATTAGTAAAATATTTATGGCCAGAATTAGGAACCTTCCATTCAGAACACACAGCTCTATGTTGACAACTTTCAGGATTTAAATGTTCACAATATTTATATCCACATTTACTTCATTTAAGTTAAATACCAAGAATGATCATTTCACATCCTGTCCAATATTCTTTTCAAGTAAAACAACCTCTCCATCCCCATAAAATAAGATTATTTCTTAAAAGTGCATGTACTCTTCCTTACTTAAACTGCAATTGTTTTTGATCTTTGCTCATTATATATGTTACTTCAAATTGTTGTCAGTCCTATTGGCAAGTTCACAAGATGTCACTGGTTGAGAAATTTATGTCAGTAACCACCCAGCATTTCTTGTTGTCAGTCCTATTGGCAAGTTCAAAAGATGTCACTGGTTGAGAAATTTATGTCAGTAACCACCCAGCATTTCCTTTCATTATCTGTTACCATACTCATAATACCCATAGGTAGCCTCATTTCCCTATTGGTAGCCTCACTAATCTAATCATCTGCTGAATCTTGACAACAAACAGGTGTTAGCTTGGAAAACCTAACTACCACTGTAGCATATTTAATTAGTATGTAAATACCACCATGAAGCCACATCATTCTTGGATATTGGAAGTGACAACTAAAACTAGAAGGAATTGCTTACCTAGTGGTATTGATTGATAATGGAATATGGTACTGCACTTCTGTAAATACAAAAACAAATTCATGACTTCATGAACAATCATGATCTGTTCATGAACATTCTTGAAATGTTCATGATCAGTTCATCATTTGAGTTCATGAAAGTTCCTCATCTAAGTTGATGAACACTTCAAGAATTTTGATGAATCATTTACTTTTATGAACTATTAAATCTTTGAAGTTTCTGAAATGTCTGAAATTGCTTCATGAACAATTCATACTTTTGGATAATTTTTTGCCATGATGCCCGTATTTTAAACACACATTTGTAAAAAAAACTTGATTGAACATTCAAACTACTGTCTTATTGCTTATTCCATGGTACATGTACAAAATTCCAATCAAATTTAGGTTAACATCCATTCATGACTGCTTGAAGAACCAGATGAGCAAACAGTTGCCTACTATAAAAAAAGATGTCATGACAATGGTTAAATAAAAGTTGTATTCATTACCGAGCATTTTCATTCATATGCAGGTCTTTCAACTAATTTGCAGGAATTCTCGTGCACCACTGTTCTTCAAATTTGCAAATTTATATAAATTTGCATGATTCATGCAATTTGCACACCCTGACAGCACAGATATTAAAGTATTTTACATATCAATTAATGACTTTTGAGTTTCTCTGTTGTTTTGCCAATACATCCTGTTTGTCACACAGGGAATAACCTACATTAATTTCTGATGGTGGTTATTGTTTAACCTGGACTGGAACAAGCAATAACCACCAATGAAAGTTCATTGCAACATATTTCACTGGAAGTGTAGCTTTCAAATCAGGCAAAGTAGACAAATTCAATGTAGAAACTTCGCAGAAAAGTGATTATTAAATGATGATTAAAGTACTTCATTATAAATGTGGAAAATGTTTGGAATGTATCCTATATGCTGAACATACAACTGGGTTAATATAATTAGCATGGAAGAAGGGTGGGTGGGCTGATTATGAGCCATGTCTTGGCTAATCTGTAGATGGCAAGCGAGTATTCTCAATAAATTTATTCCTTTTTACTAATAAAAATGAGTGCCTGTGACTGCAAATGCTGTTTCAGATCATCATCAATTCTAGATTTAAAGAATAACAAGGCAAATTAATAATAATTATTTATGACTGCTGAAAATTAAAATAACTTGTATATGGTAAGTATCATTTTGTATTAATTCTCATCTCTTGTATGTATAGTTACAGCAAAAGTATCAATCCATTGATATACTGATAAATTATTTCACCCCTACGAAAATGAGGGTCAAACATTGGTGCTGAAAGGCTTAGATACTAGTCTCTGTATTACAATCCAATATCTTGCTACAAGGTTTTCTTCAAAAAAGTCTCAAACTAAAACACTTTTAAATTGGAAATAAAGAATCAAGGTAATAGCCTGAACTTCTAATCAAGTGATCTGCATAAAGATATGCATACAAAGTTTACTTAGTCTACCTCAAGTGGGTTTTGCATCATTGTGCATTATGTCAGAAAGTCTATAAAAGGGACTGATGATCTATTGACCAAAATGAAATTATTGGAATTTAGGTTAAGAACATTTCTTCTGTTTCAATGCAATATTGAAACCATTGCTTAATATTTTTGTGCATTAAGATTTAAAATCAGCCAATGTGTCAGCAATATTTGAAGCAAGATTGGCATCATTTTCATTTTACAAACCAAACACCTTTAGAAGACTTTTGGGGAAAACCCTATTTTGATATGAGCATCCATTCTGGAGAATTAGAGACAAGATTTCCAATATGTTCTTTGTGACTTCCATATTGGAGGTCAGATTGGCACCATTTTCATTCAGGACCTACTTCAGAATTAGTCTTCTAGTGAAAATCCCATGGCAATATAACATTCCATTTAAGAGTAGCAATAACACAAAGGACAAGATAGCTGCCATGGTGGTCATAATGGATGATATATCATCACTATTATCAACTAGTCGTCATAAAGTCTTATAGTTAAATGCTAATGTCAATCTGAATTTCGATATTGATGGATTAGTAACAAGATTTTTTCATGACCTCAGTGGTAGCCATATTTTATATCAGAACAGCCCAATTTTTATTTCAGACCAACTAGATACAACAAGAAGTCTTCTGACACCCCCTCCATAACATTCCATTCAGGAGGACTAGTAATAACAAGATACTAAATGTTATTTAGACATCATAAAACATCTTCAAGTAAAACGACCATCTATATATGACCATACATTCAGGTGAACCAGCATCAAAATTTTCACCATGGTTACTGTGTCAACAAGATGACTGTACCAAGATGGCAAATGTATTGACAATACTGGATGTCCAGATAGAGCCATTTTCAATCTGGACCAACTAGACATTACAAGTAGTCTTTTAGTGAAAGCCCCTTGTTGATATGACCATCTATTCAGCACAATTAGCAATAACAAGATTTTAAAGACAGCTACTGCAGTGAACCTGATGGACATCAGATTGGCACTGTTTTCATTTAGAACCAACTAGACATCATACAAATTCTGGTGAAAACCCAATGGCTTTTTTCATGAGAAGCAGCAATACTAAGATTTTCAGGATGGCTGCCATGGGAGACCAAATGATGTACTATTTTCATTTACTGCCAACTAGACATCAAAACAATACCTTTTAGTAAAAACTCCATTCATTTATATATGGCCATTCATTCAGAAAGAGTGGCAATAATGTTTCAAGATGGCATTTTTGCTGCCATACTGTGTGGAACTATTTTCATTTAGGACTATACAAGCATCCTAACAAGTCTTCTGGCGAAACCTCATGTCAACGTAACAACTAATCACAAGAAGAACCTATAAAAGATCTTAAAGATACCTGTTTTGGTGGCCATAATGGAAATCAAAATGGCAGCATTTTTGTTTAGGACTAACTAGACATTACAAGAAGCTAATTAGTGAAAATCCAAGATAACATGGCTACCCATTTGGAATGAGTAGCCATAATAGACTTTCAAGATGGCCACTGTGGTAACCATAATGGATACCATTCCGTAAAAGACCAACTAGTTATCACATAATATTTTGGGGTAAAATCTTCATTTTAATATGACATTCTGTTAAGAGAAATACTGATAACAAGATTCTCAAGATGGCTGCTTTGATAGCCTTACAGAATGTCTTTAGCAACACCATTTTTATTTGCGATAAATTAAGTCTTGGGATGAATCTGTGTGTAAAGATTCATTGAATTCCTTCAAATGGTTTATAGGCAAAGTAGCTAAAACAAACTTGTGCTAATGGACAAACTAATGCTGGACAACAAGTTGTCCCATATACACTCTCCTGGTCAGATTCAGGTAAAGCTATCAAATCCAAGGCAAAACAACAAAAAGTATGAATAGAGGCAAAAATGGTGCAAAAATGTTGAAAAATTGATGTAATGGCCTCAGAATATTGTCATCTTCATATGAATAGAAATAATCCAACTTTCACTTGTCATCTTCAATGGTTTGTATATAACTGTCCAAAAAGTTTAAGATGTAAGAATTCCCAAATGTAGAAAACATTGAAAAGTTCATGTAATGACCTTGAAATCTAATTGTGTCATTTTAAAGTGCATAAAAAAGTGTCTGCCAAATTTCATTTGTTGACATCAAGTGATTATTTTGTGTTTTGGTGGGTTTTAATGCCATTTTTAAGCACAAGATAGGGTATATATGGCAGACAGTATATTTTGTGGTGGAAAATCCAAGGAAGAACCACCAACCTATGCAAATCTTGACTCAAACCCATGTGACACGTGAGATGTGAGTCATTAGGAAAGGTAAGTGCTCACTGCTCACTCTGCCACCAGGGAACCCCTAGACATACAGACTAATGGATAGAACCAAATTAAGATGACCAAGCTACAAAATCATAAATGGTCATCTGCACACAAATTTGCTTATCAAATTCATTTGTCTGCACTGAGTGATACTGGGTGGCATTGAGTGATAATGGGTGGGATTAAGTGATAATGGGTGGCATTGAGTGATACTGGGTGGCATTGAGTGATAATGGGTGGCATTGAGTGATACTGGGTGGCATTGAGTGATAATGGGTGGCATTGAGTGATACTGGGTGGCATTGAGTGATAATGGGTGGCATTGAGTGATACTGGGTGGTATTGAGTGATACTGGGTGGGATTGAGTGATAATGGGTGGCATTGAGTGATACTGGATGGGACTGAGTGGACTTTGCTAACAAGCATCTCAGGCAGGATGGACAAACATATGAACAGTTAGGACCAAATCAAAATGCTCAACCATTCCTCTGCAAGCAATGGCAGCACTAAAAAAAATTAAGTGTTAGGTAGATACCTGAAAACTACTCCTTCAATGAGCATGACCTTGAGCCTACCCTGTCTAAAGGTTGTGGGGTCCTCCATTGGGTTTTTTTGGTCTTCAAAGACCTGTCTGCTTTGCTGTTTGTGGAGATGTTGTCCAGTGCAGGTTAAAGGTAATGGTTGGGGAATAACTGAATGTACACATTGGTCCTTGTTTACCTTGATGGGATATCCTAGACCATCATTTTGCTTTCTTTTCTGTTCATTTGCCTTTCCTGAAAAAATGCAGTTACAGCAGTAAAGTACACAGCAATATAAGACTTGATTAGTGTTTGTAAAACAAGCAGCCTCCCACCAGTTATTCCAAACAAAAAAGTTCAAATCCCAAAAAGCTCTATAATGTTGTGCATATGCCTGCCAAATTTTATGCTTACTTCCAGTGGTTCCTGCCTAATTGTGCTACCATGGTTTTTATTAACAAAAGTAGGTCTATATCCATGAAAGATGTATATTTTTCTTTAAACAAAACTGAAAATTTGCTGTAATTGGTAGAAAATCTACTCCAGTCATCTTAATATGAAACAAATAAGTCAATCAAATATAATTTGTCTACTTCAGGTGGTTTCAGCTTAATAATGTTTACACAGCTTTTGTCAAAGGTCCAGCTAGATAAATTGTAAGTTAATCTGCTCATGTAAATATAATGTCAAAACAAACACAAACAAATTACAGAATTGATATCATTCAAGCTGCTCTTCAGATATATCCACAAACTGGGCTGGATAAACATCTAGTCATACTTGTTGGTGTCATCATGTTCACAACATAGTGTATGCTGGACTCAAATATTTGGGTCATGTGATCTATCACTAACCAGAACAGAAACAATATGGTAAAAATAGGGAGAAGAGAGCACAGAAAGTTCAAAATTCATATTCTTCAAAATAATTACTTTAAACTCCAGTTTTTGCATTGCTTCCATGCCAGACGATGAATTACTATTTAAAATCTGTGGGTAAGTGAGAAAGCCTGCCAACAGCTTCTCGTGGGTCAGTGGTTCTTCCCTGGGTTTTCCAGGGTTCTTCCTCCACCATTAATACTGGCTGCCATGTATAGTCTATCTTGTGCTGAAAAATGGCATTAAACCCTACAAGAACAATAACAACTAATTTTGTTTTAACAGATTTGTAGTTATAAAAACATTTTAAATGTTACAAAAAGTTGGCAGTTATTTCCATAGCAGAAGTTCTCTTTTCATGAGTATTTTGGATTAAATGCTGGAGAAAGAATCATTTAGATGGATGGATGGATGGATAGATGGACAGACAGACACAGAAACACACACACACTGATTCATAATTCATAATTCATTTCCAGTCTAGCCATAAGAATGGAACTTTTTGTTCAAGTTTTTATGGAATCATAAAAAATGATTATTTTACATGAATTCTGCAGTGTAATTTCTGGCACCTATAACTATGAAAAAAAAACACCAAAATTTGACCATAAGGCATACAATTTATTCTTCTAATCCCCCATTTATTTTTAAAGTGAAACTGATGAACATTCAACATTTTTCATTTGTTTATTATTGTTTTGTATCAAACACAAAACAAGTAGGAACAGCATAAAATTAAGGCAAGGGGAAGTGAACATCACTTTTAGGGAATTATTATAAAAATATTCCTCTGAATCAATCCTTAGCAGGGACCTTCTTACAAACCATTATAGATTAAATCCTCAAGCTAAGGCCTTTTATCCTGGAAATCAGTGTTCGAGTGTTGACAATCAATTTGTTCGATGAAAACCAACAATAAAAAGTCTGGGAAAAAGTATGTATTTGTAAGCTTAAAAAGTCAAGAAAAAGTCCAGGCAGTGACATGATCCAATGTTAGTCAAGCAGGCCTATAATCTAACAAAAATTTCCTTGTAGCCAGATTAGTATTACCAAATTTATCATATATATTGGAACACGATAAAATAATTATTTTTTCTTGTCCCAGAACTTATAGTGAAATGAATAAATTTGCATTGCATTTGTGCACAACCACCCCATGTTGCATGTGTGTGTGTGTGATTTAGATTTTTGACATAGCTTTAACAATTTTTCAGTCAGCAGTATGACAGTTTATAGTGATGTCTAGCACTGGGGCATCATACCATAGACATGTGGCATGATGTCCCACCCAGTCACATTATCCTGACACCAGGCCAACCAGTCCGAACACTAACCTCGTAATGCTGAGCGCCAAAAAGGGCAACTGTTAGTACCATTTTTTTAAGTTTATGGTATGACTCTGCAAGGGTTCGAACCCACAACCTCCTAAATCTAAAGTGGACACTCTAAGTTTAACCACTAAGCCACTGGACCCGCATGTTGCAATAAAATAGATAATTAAAATGCTTATTTGATAATAAAAAGAAAGAAACCAACCTTGTATTGTTACCATTTATTCCTTTTTTTTCAAGATTAGCATTAAAATATAAAATATATCCATGAAATCCATATATGTAGCATAGGCTTTCATACTATGTCCAATAATGCATGCCACATTGTTCATTGACATGAACAGTGAAAAACAAATTGTCTCTGATTGTGCTCAAAGGTTTTAATATGTTTTCCGACTGAAAACTGGATCAAACAAAATTGTAAACAAGAAGGAAATAATCAGCTAATATCTTTTAGACAATTGTCATTCACACATGACATGGTGTTAGGTGCAAATTAATCAAGATTGAATTATATCCAGGTCTACTGTATGAGAGCATCTCGCAAATAAAAATCATTTATTTGAAAACACATTCACTTGAGTGCAAGTGACAATCTTTTTGCCAGCATTTACTTCAAAAGTATCATTACTATTTACCTACAAACATCAATGCTCCTTTGTATTAATTATTACTACAGATGCTAAGTCCACAAAAGCCCTGGTGGTGAATAAACACAACTGGCAGGGAGCAGTAAACTCCTTCTTTGATCTTACTGACTGGACATCAAAGACAAAGAATAGTTTTGTTACAAAGCAAACCAGCTTCAGAATCTGACTTTGAATAATCTGAAGCCAGGTTTTTTTTTAAAAGGATATCAATACAAAGGTTATTTTATTGCAAAGCAAGCTGACCTCAGAAGCTGACTATGGATTATAAGTGTGCAGATTTTTTTTTTATTTTAATAAACAAAGACGTCCAAGATATGGAAACTAACTTTGGTTCCTTTTCATCAATATTCACTGGAATTTTGAAAATAAATGGAAACAATGGAAATCTTTTAAAAGTGACACAGTATAGTACTTCATGCATGGACATTGATGACCCAGCATCACCAGGAATATCTGGAGAAAATAAAATCATGTATTGAATTCATGAAGGCCACATCACTGGTTGAGACAATATATCTATAGGTTTAACTCATGTGGAGACAGCCATGTAGAGTTTTACAATCACAATACTTTTGTATTTATTTGTTTGTTTTGTATATTTTTATATTTGCCTTTGTAAAAGACTCATTAAGAGTCGAAAGCGCTCAGGCTAGTTAGATAATAGTTTCGCACTGTTCGTCACCAGTTTATTACATCTATTTTAATCAATCCCTGACACATGTGATTTCTTGCTGGATCCAGTGTGATTTTTTAAACACCAGAAATTTACCTGGCATCCCAAAAAATTTTGCTGGGAAACCATGAATTTTCAAATTTGTTCCAACTCTTGCCAATGTCAATATGACCATTCATTTAAAAAGATTTTCATCATGATCACTTTGTCAACAAGTTGAATGCTGTCTGGTAGCCAGGTCAGCCCCATTATTTTTGGACTATATGACATCATAAAAATCTTTTAATGAAAATCATGCATCAATATGACCCTCCATTGAAGACTTAGTCGTCAACAGATTTTCAAAAAGGCAACTGTCCAAGAAGCACAATTTGCATTTAAGAGCAATTAGACAAGATTTCATAAACTATGTGACAAGAATCTTGCCTTTCCTCCAATTAGTTCTTATGAAACATTATAGTATTATCACAACCCAGCAAATGGACAACAGACACAGACCATTACACCATTACACAGACAATTCTGGTCTTCACCCAGTTAAACTAAAATGAGTATACAGTTGAAAAATTATTGTAACATACATGCCAACTTCTGGTGAGAAAAAAAGCATAATCCAAGTGGACAAAAGGAGTAATCTGAGCAGAAAAAGCGTAATCCACATATAACATTCAATGTGCATATGTACAAAACACATGTATATTTTCTGTAATTTTGGTCAGAAAGAATCTGTTTGAATAAAGTACCAAAGTTGTAGTCAGTATTCTATTAAAAGCTTAATAAATAACACCCCTGCATTTATAAAATTCATTTTCACAATTTAGTTCTGCTATAAAAAAGAAGTTACCTTAGTATTGGAGTTAGTAAAACGATCTAATCCAAGGCGTCTGTTTTACACTATGACCAATATTAAAATCCTTTCCACACAGCCTGCAATAGGCGTGAAGCTACCCTAGATTGGCACTGTATTATGTTATTCATGTATTCATCTCCAAGTTGTAATTTACTTGTTTTTGTTCTTCTTTTTAATCCATCTGTGAAATCATTTGTTTAACATTTTTGCTGTAACATACGCATAGACTAGAATAAATAGGAAAATTTTACTGCCAAATTCTTAAAGTGGGAAAAATAGACCAAATTAAGATAACGTTATCTTCCAAGGAAAATAATATAGCTGTTTTAGGACTCACTGAAACCAAACTAAATGCTAACCACAATGATAATCTATTTCATTGTCAAGGCTACAATAAACCATTATGCAGGGACAGAGAGACAGCAGGGGGAGGTCTTCTTGTATACATTAGGGAAGAGGTAAATGCAGAAAGGCAACTTGACTTGGAGTCACAAGAAATTGAGAGTATTTGGGTCGAAATTTATCAAAATAATGCAAAATCGTTTCTAGTTGGTTTCATTTATAGGCCACCTTCCTCCAAAGCAATTTGGAATGATAACTTTTTTGAAACAAATTGAAAATGTTCTTGCACAGGATAAAGAAACATATATACTTGGTGATATAAATAAGGACCTTCTCAATACTAAAATAAGGAAAAACTGGACAGAATTTATTGAATCATTAGGTCTAGTACAGATGGTAAATGACCCCACTAGGGTAACAGAAACATCAAGCACTCTTATTGATCACATTTATACAAACCTACCAGACAATGTAACTTCTGTTAACATACCAAAAGTTGGTCTTAGTGACCACTATCCTACTTTTTTGACAAGGAAGGTTAAATGCAAGAGAAATGGGAAAAATACACACAAAACTATCACTTACAGATCATTCAAAAATTTTAATGAAGAACAATTTCTCAAAGACCTATATAAAACTCCATGGAAGATGATTTAAAATTTGGATGACATAGATGAAGCTCTGAGGGTGTGGACTGATTTATGGATGTAGTCTCTAAGCATGCACCACTGAAAGTACATTGAGTAAAGAATGAAATCCAACCTAATTGGCTTACAAGTGAAATCCTTGATGCTTTGAAAACAAGAGACCAATTTAAGGCTATGGGAAACCATGCACAATATAAAATATGGAGAAAAAAAATAACAAATATGATCAAAAAAGCTAAACAAAATTATTATCAATCATTGCTTGAAAACAAAAAGAGCGACAAAAACTGCATTTGGAAAGTCTTCAATGAACTCACTGGAGGAACACACAAAGATCAGATAAATAAAATCCACTCACTTCTGGTAAATGACACCATAGTCACTGATGACAATGACATTGCAAATGTTTTCAATGATTTGTTCACCAACATTACCACAAAGTTAAAAGAACCAGTCATTGAAAACAACTTTAACTGAAAAAGTTCTGCAGCAGCAAAATCTCTGAGGAGGTATGTTTCTCCATCCCACCAGTCTCAAAAAACTTTGTTAAGAAATATCTCAGTGAACTTGATACTAAGAAAGCTACAGGACTTGATCAGATTGGTCCACACCTCATTAAATCTTCTGCCTCTGCTATTGTAGATAGCTTAACATTCATAATCAATTTAAGTATTGCATCCTCATCTGTTCCCAAAATATGGAAAACTGCAAAAGTAACTCCTATTCACAAATCTGGTCCTAAGGATGATGCTGATAACTACCGGCCAATCTCAATACTATCAAACTTGTCAAAATTGATTGAAAAGCATGTCCTTGATTCATTCATATTATATTTAACCAAACACTTTCTGTTATACCCTATTCAATCAGGCTTTAGACAAAAACACTCATGTGAGACTGCCTTGATCTCCCTAACTGATAAATGGCTTCAAGCACTTGATCAAGGTAGAATAATAGGTTCTGTATTTGTAGATTTCAGGAAAGCTTCTGACATGGTAGATCATGAAATCCTTTTGAAGAAACTGAAAATCTACCAATGTGATGAAAGTACAGTTAGATGGTTTACTTCATACTTAAGTGAGAGAACACAACATGTTTATATTAATAATGTTCTGTCTGAACCTGAAACAATTAGATGTGGAGTACCACAAGGCTCAATTCTGGGTCCATTACTGTATATTTTATTTATTATGGACCTACCACTTGTATTAAAGGACTCAGTATCATCTACAGATCTCTATGCAGATGACACAACATTGTCAGACATCCAAAACACAAAACAAGAACTCAAAATTTCTTTAAAGAATGCCCTAAACAAACTAGAATACTGGTGCACATGCAATGACATGGTTGTTAATACTGGTAAAACCAAAATATTACTTATCTCAACACGGAAAAAAAGAACAAAACTTGATAGCGATGAACTATGTCTAACATGGAAGGATAAAAGGTTGCAAATGGTCTGTCACGATAGTCTACTTGGTGTTTTGGTAGATAATAACCTATCATGGACTGAACATATCAAACATATCAGTAAAAAAGTCAATTCAAGTTTATGGCTTCTCAGTAGGATAAGACACTTTCTCCCGGAAAAGCACAGAAAACTATTTTATAACAGTTACATACAACCCTATTTAGACTACTGTAATACAGTAATGGGGTAATTCAAATGATAAAAACTTAGCAAAGCTGGCACATCTTCAAAAAAGAGCTTTTGAGTTAATATCAATCCAGAAAGAAAGCAAGGAAAATTTAGCTGGTAAGTTAAAAATACTACCTATTAAAGACCGAATCTGTTTAAGAAAAGCCAAATTAATGTACATGATAGCCAATAATAGTGCTCCTGAATATTTACAATCACTATTCAAGTATAGGCTACCTGGAAATATTCCCCACCTGCGATCAATGTCTACCAAACATTACAAAATTCCCAAACCAAATAAGGAATTATTTTAAAAAAGTTTCCAATACTCTGGAACTTTGTTATGGAATAATATTCCAGTTGAGATTAGAAATGCCCACTCTATTTCCTCTTTCCAAACCCAGTATATACAATGGCTTCAGAGATGCAGCAAAAATAAATAAATTCCTTTGAATGAGGGCCTCAAGGTAGATTAGTTCTTAGCTAATTGAGTTACCCTCTTTAAATAAAGTCATAATAATAATAATAATAATAATAATAATAATAATAATAATAATAATAATAATAATAATAATAAAGAACGGTTCTGTACTTCACATTATTTTTAAAAAGAATATGTGAGCAAAGATTAAAAATTAGAAAATCAGTCTGTTTCTGTCCTAAGCAAGACAGCTGCTATAAATAGAAACATAGGACTTCTCGGAAATAGGGCAGATTCTATAATAGAACATAACACATAGGAAGGTCACCGCTAGTCTACAGACAAGTGTATTTTTATGTCATAGTTACACAGAAACCGTCTTTTCTAGAATACGTTCTGTGCAATTAGTGGGATATTAATAAAAATAAAAAACAAATTATTATGTTTTGGGGGGAATATGCCGAAAAAGCATAATCCAAATACATTTATGCATAAGGCATAATTTAGTGACAAAAAGGGTAAGGATTACACCAAAAGTGTAATGGATGGCATGTATGCATTGTAATGGTCATTTCCATTCTAATACTTATATGCTTGGAAAATTTCATTTATGTAAAGTGATTTTTGTGCAATCTTCCTACCAATCTTGCCATGAAAGACAAACATGACCAAATCAAAATGGCCCATTGTTAAGCAGTAAGGACATACAAATTTGAATTAAAGATTACTAAGTTATCTTCAATGTAATTACTAAAAAGGTAATTTTTCTTATCTTCTTAAAAACAGGCTGAAAAGCTAATTTCATGTTTCACAAATACATAAGTACAATTTAGAGAAAATAAAATTATAGGTTGCTAAATATAGCATGAACAAAAATTGGACAGATGAATAATAAGCAAACAATTTAAAAAAAAAAAAGTAGAGTTGGAAGTTATATTAAACATGCACAAGGATCTAAATAAACTAAAACCTTCAAGTTACCTTTAGCTAGCTGATCTGGTTGATCTTTTGCCTCTAGTGCCAACCTGACAACATGACTCCAGGCCAAAGGGCACTCATCACATGAGATATGCTTAGTCACCCAGCAATACAATTTTTGTGTTGTTTCCTGACTAGTGTCTGAACCAGTACTTCTACTGACATCACTAGTCCGTAAAATTCCAGTAAGGGTTGTTTCCCTTGAACTGTGTTGCACTGACTTCTGTAAAGAATTTTCCATTTCTTTCCCATCACAATGTTTATATTCCTTGCTGCCTTGATGATTTTCCCTTCCAATGATATTGTTTTCCTCCTGCCAATGATCCCTGTCAACCAAATTATATTGCATTTCAACAATACCTCCAACATCACTTTGATTATCTCCCTGGCCTTGATCCATCACTGTTTGCTTTTTTTCACCTTTACTTTCATAACCAGAAACCGACACACAGGCCTCTTCATCCAAGTCAGCACCACTTATCCTGTCTCCATGCCTTTCTTGCCTATAATCTCTAAAAACGGCAGTTTTACCATAAGGAGTACACACAGGTTCCTCCAAGTCCACAGGTAATTCACATGCCTCAAGACCCCTTGTAGGTGTGGAGAAAAGCATATATCTGTTGTTGGATTCTGGCATGTTAATCTGTGGAGTGACTGGACTACCACTTGCTTGACTTAAACCACTAGGGCTGTTTGTGGAGCTTGCCTGTGTTATTGGAGAAATGTTGAGATCTTCTCGAAGTAATACAAGTTTTCCTTTATCTTCTGATGAATCTCCAGATGTGCTGACTTGCCTTGAGTCAGAATTTACAAGGTCTTTTGTCCTTTTCTTGTGTGATGTAAGTCTACTTCTATCGATATTTTTCTCTGGACTAAGCAAGGACAAAAAACACACTGTGAAGTCTTGCTTATGTGGAGATAAAATTAGACTGGCATAATTGTCCTCAGATGTGACTCTCACACTCCCATCTGGCAATTTTTCAATATTGCTATCCTCTAGTGATTTTGCCCAGGCTGTTTCTGTGATTTTGGCATATAAAGCCTGAAAGCATATCAAGGTGTTTCTCAAACACTAATTCCATATATATATATATATATATATATATATATATATATATATATATATATATATATATATATATATATATATATATATATATATACATACACACTCTTACATAGAGCAAAATACTTTTGGCATGGTTGCCTTATTCTCCCTGAGATGCATTTATGTGCAATTTCAAGAAGTTTTGCTGAAAAAGAGTTCAAGATATTATGTGTAATGAATAGATAAATAAATATAAAACAACCATTCAAGCATGAAAATATGTTTAGAATGAATGATCTAATATTGGTATGGTTGTGTTATCCTCCATGAGATACCTCAACATACGAAGTTACATGCATGTAAGTGAAATATTGAAGCTGTAACAATTGGAAAACTCACATAGCACAAGTATGAAAATTAAGTTGCAATGATCATTGGTAGTATTACTCACCATGATATGCCTCCAAGCTTTATGAGTGTAGGTGAAATAAGGCACAATAATCATCAAGTGCTGTAATTGCCTCTCACTATATATAACTGTCATATAGTTTTGTACTCTTTTAAGAAAATATGAATAATTATCGAAGTAGAATCTAGCTAAACATGCTATTCTTAGAAAAGAAACAAAAAAGTTATAACTGTTATGTACTGCAAGTATTGCACAATGAGGATCTCAAGCCATATGCATTGATTTTGGAAATGTGCATTAAGAAGAATATGTTAATGAGAACAATGGGGTTACTTGGCAACCCTATGTACACAAGTTCTATGCATAAGCAAATAAAAGCATACAAATATTACATGTTAATATTGTATTATCAAATTTAATCAATGGATATCATATAAAAGTAACAATAAATAATATCTCTCATAAGGTTAAATTTTAACTTTCATCAGTTCTAGTTTGGAAAATGTTTTATGGTAGGCAAACAGTATGATACTGTGCAATACAACAAGCAATACTAGGTACAGTCCTAATGAAGTGTTTAGTGACCGAGTTAATTTATAATTCATGACTTATATTTTTTGTCCTGGAAATATGGTAAAAGTTGCTATCACTAGTGCAATTATACATTACATGGAAGTCTTATTGTGGAATAGCATGTTGACTGATGAATGAACCACTCTGGTTGGTGAGTGCAGCAGTTTTCATTTGTAATCACATTATTCGATTCAGCTGGGGCAGACTGTTGGTGTTCGACAAAGTTGGAAGAAACCAGTCTGACAACATATTTATGGTTTTTGCCAGCTTTGCAGCAGCACTTGAGAGTTTGGTTGTGTATGGCCAGTAATGTGTATATGTCTGGAGCCCTTTCAAATAGATCTTGTGTGTGTTTGTGTATTTGTGTGTGTGTGTGTGTGTGAGTATGTGTGTGTGTGCATGTTTGTGTGTGAGTGACTGAAGCTGCTTTATGAATGAACTTCTTTTTTATATATATCCATTGTTTTTGTTTTGGGATTTTATAACAACTCCATCAGGCACAGCAGAAGACAATGGTGTCTTTTTAAAAGTAATTTCAAGCCCAAGTTCTGCAATATAGTTATCATGTAGAAACCATTATTTTCTTCTTATCATGATCATGATCTCAGACATACATACATACATACATACACACACACACACACACACACACACACATACATACATACATACATACATACATACATACATACATACATACATACATACATACATACATACATACATACATACCCTAGACACTAAACAGTAAAGGTCTTTAGCATCCTATATGCAATCCATCTACAAAGTTTAGCCAAGGAACTTATTCCAGAATAATGGTCATTCTGCAGAAACCATTTTTCTCTCTTGACATTGAACTTTTGATGCATAAATCAGGCCTTGCCCATAACTTATGTGCCAATTTCACTAATTTGTTAAAGTTTTGTACCAAAATAAATATTGGAAATTTGAGTATCTGAACAAATATATGGGCCTTTGAGAACTTTGACCTTATTTTATTGTTATCAGCTCATAAGTGTTAATCTTATTATTAGTAATCCAAGAACAATAAAACCATTAAGTCTTCTTTGTGTTTGCCTAAAATGCATTCTGTATGCAAGCGTTGCACAAACAATATCCACATGCTTGTTCTTTGAACTGCATATATAATGAACCACAAAACAATGCGGTGTTGATAAAATATGCTCACCTGAATTCATAAATCAATTAATGTATGTACACTGCTAATCATCAAAGTCAACTGCAGAGGTAAAACTTGTTCAAAGGATGGAGCAATGATTTATAACACATCAACAATCTAAAGCCACCAACATGTGCATATTGTTTGGTGGTATTGTTAAATGCAATAAGTTGACCAACGAAAAGCATCATCCATACCCTATAAAAATAACTCCACTGTTAATTAACAATTATTCTTGCTGCTGTCATTCAAGCAAATAAGTGTAAAAGTGTTAATTAGATGGCATTTACAATCACTTATGGATAACAGCACACAGATACATAAAACTTTAATCACTAATGAGAGAGTCAAGCAATTGACAGGATTAAGACTGGTGTTAAACAATCACAATTATAAATGTTTAAAACCTTCGGCTGAGGAATAAGATTGACCATGCCATAAGCACACGTGACAGTAACAGAAAGCAGCTGAAAATCAATCAGTTTTTCAAAAGAACAACAAAGTATTGTGATTCACAGTAAAGAAAATTTTAGCAGTATCAAATTTAAACACCATTTATTGACTTTCGGACATAATGAACCATAAATGTGCTTCATCTTTCATCACAATATTTTGCTATTTTTCCCCACTAAAATCAGATAAATAATTATCAGTGGCAACATTACTGAATATTTTAAATCTGTGAGCATATTTTTGAGAGAATTACATTTACTGTGGTTTCACTGCACATATTGAAATCAGTGGGTGAGTATGTGGTGTGGTGTTATTACTCCATTGATGCGATATATTAGACATTTATACATAAACAATGTACATATATATGTACCAATGGCAGTTCTCTGAATAAAGTTTTCATTACATGTGTTCCTAATTTAATATGCTGTGATTTAAAATGGTAACTATGTCAATGAAGCACATATTTTTACATGCAGTTTAATTAACCCAGCCATTTTTTTGGGTACATCCATCATTTTTATCAATTGACAGACTTGGTTGGTTATAACATGGCTTGATAATAACATAGTCAGTTTCTATGGACCCCAACAATTGTGTTACAGCAGGATCACACTGTACTTATTAAGCTTAAATGCACATAAAAGCATTGTCAAGCTTAAACATGATCAAGATATCTAGTAAGGGTAAATTTATGGTTCAGATCCAACATGTTAAGGATACGATAGGCAAACATGATACTTGAAACAAGAAATTCTGAAGCCACCAATTAAATCGGGCACCACTAGATATCCCTAATGTAGCAGAATGTAACACACAACAAATATTGTTCAAATATCAGTAGACACTGGCAATATATGTACATTAGAATGGGTTAATGCTTCATTCATTATGCATGTGTCAGGTATGTGATGTAAATGAGTAGCTCATCTTTGCAATTTGTAGTGCAAGTGGGTACCACTCTACAAATTATGATTTGATGTTCTGAAGCTTTTTTGTTCTATTCCATGTGTTTCCATGTATACAGAACATGCCAATTTATAAAATATTTGAAGTCAGTTTAAGGAAACTTTCATTCCAAAACATTACTACATGGCAGCTTTATCTTATCCTTCTTTACCATTAATACCAATTTGACTGAGCAGCCAGCAGTAGTGAATAATGTTTCTAAATTTCATGATCAAATTGAATTTCTCTACATAACTGATTTTGCCTGATCCTTTTTTGTCAAAATGAAATTACAAAGCTGATGAAATTTTTTTTAAAAAAGGTTTCAGTGTAGATACAACCTTTTTGTTGGAAGGTTTTAACTATCAACTAGTTCAAGATGGTGCTGTGGAATGTTACAATGACAGCTGCAACCATATCACCATCTGTACAAAGAGGCATATTGCCATTATAGTCTGATTTTATTAACTTTACTCTGAAAAGATAAGAGGACTTTTTGCATTTTAATGACAAAACTTAAATATTACTTTTGTGTTAAAAAACTAACTTGGAATTTCAGAATGGATAACCTTGTGTATTAGAAAGATTTATTTATGCAGCTTTTAGATGAGGACAAATTTGTATGCCAAATTGTGGAAAGAAACTTAGTTTCTAATCATACAAGGTTTGGTATTTGTTTGTAAAGACAGCACCATATGCTGGTTTAGATGGATTACAGTATAAACTAACAGCATACTTAAAAGTAAATTTAATTTCTCCAAGATAAAATGATGGTAGCTTGACAGGACATTTTTTTATGTTCTCCCAGATGGAGTCCAAGTCGCTGATTTGTACACAAGAAAAAACATTTGCAAGTTAAAATCTGCAAGCTCATTGGTACACCGTCAAATTATAGTCATGTTCTAATCTTACAAAAGCCCTGTACAGTTGGAGCAAGACTGTCCAGTATGCTCTCCAACCTTTGTTTGTCAAGACTATTCTGACATTAATCTCTAATATGCAAAAAGAAATCTGTTGATATCAAGAATAAATTCCCAAAATTTGATCTGTTCCACAACAGGGATATGTGAACCATCAAGAACAGAATTTGGGATCATAAATTATTATGCAATCAGCAGTGTGCAAACAGTTTTAAAATGCTCTATTTAAAATTTGTATTCATGGAAAGTTAATTCTCAACATCAGTCTACTTTCAAAATAGATAGACTAATTTTGCACCACTCACAGTATCAACCTACAATGATCTGGTCCTGATGCAGAAATTCCTGAGCAAGAAATGGTCTCTCAGCAAATCTATTGCGGAAGTCCAGAGCAGATATGGCTTTCTGCCTATACTGACTGGTAACAAATTGACACCGCTGCTGCACCACATTCAAACCTGAAAATAGTTGAAAGACAGTCTGACCACAATGCACAGTAAAATAATGTTAAAAAATAAAGGTAGCTTATAGACCATCAATATATTTAATACCATATTAACAGCAATATGCTGATACAGAAATCAATTTTGGAGTAAAATATGTTTCTTGCATAATACTTACCTGATCATAAAACATCCACTATCTTGCAATTCCAGCCCTCCTACACAAAAAGCAGCTAATGTCTTTAGTTTTGTTTAGCTATAAAAGAGCAATAACATCTACTTGCCAAAACACTATGCTGACAAGAGTGGTCTCACCTTTTGATGGATTAGCATCTAATCTCATCATTTAATAGTTTCTACTTGTGCCGAACTTTACTTCTTCCATGACAGTTAAAGGTGGAGAGAGGAGGGGGATTTGAGGGAACACCTATATTTTCATTGTGTAAAAATTGCTTTCCATCATTACAATGCATTTCAATATGATCTAATGAAGTATTTTAACGAGTCTCATGACCAAAATTAAACCACTTATCTTAAATTGGTATATCAAATATACAAAAATGTGGGTTGAAAGAAAACATGAAGAATGGTATTATATCTTTATTTTATTTTTAGAATATTATTATTTGACAAAACTGAAAGCACATAGATCATAAAGGGAAAAATTTATATAAAACAAAATTATTACTATATGTTTGACTCTTTTAATGCACACAATCACACAAGCAGTCATAAAATTTTCAACCATGCCTGCTATACTGCTAATCAGTAAATCAGGCATCATTGGAAGCCAACAAATATATTATAACATTAGACAGCTGTATAACTGAATATGCACAAAGTACTAATTGTACTCCAAACAGAGTTTCTTAAGAAAAAAAAATCTTGCTTTTTACAAATCAAGCAGAGAAGCAGAGCAACCTACTGAAGAGTTGAGAAAGTATTCTGCTGCAATGCCAATACAGATTGTACCAAGTCAAGTGTGTATGTGTGTGTGTGTGTGTGATTTAGATTTTTAACATAGCTTTAATAATCTTTTTATTATTTTGCTAGATGTCTTCAGTGTGGGAGTTTATAGTGATGTCTAGCATGAAGACATCATATCTCAGACATGTAGTATGATGTCTTACCCAATCACATTATCCTGACACCAGGCTGACCAGTCCTAACACTAACCTCTTAATGCTGAGCACCTAGCAAGGCAGCTATTAGTACCATTTTTTGATAAGTCTTTGGTATGACTCAGCCGAGATATGAACCTATGACCTCCCATATCTGAGGCAGATGCTCTAAACATAACCACTGGAACAATTGCGTCAAGTCAAACAGTCCATTGGTATCTAAGAAGCTTGAGAATGTTGCACATTTCTCACATCCTGAATAATGTCTATCAAAAGTAGTTTCACTCGAATAATATACTGGTAGCAACTGTCCTAACCTCATGAGTTTTTAAGTAACAACATCTCATGTGGTCGAGGATTAATTCTTTGTAGGCAAAGTGAATGACCAAAAAGATCGAGGGTTAAAGTCCGAGTGTCCCTTCTTTACAAGTTATGAACAAGATCTCCCTATTCTGACTTTCTGAACATGTTTCAAGTACGGTACTACTCCTATCGCTGGAAAGGGCACTAATGATGACCTCAAAAATAAGGGTCAAAAGTAGCCTCCAGTTTCAAAATGAAAGACTGATTTCCAATCAAGCTGGAACATGACCTCCACATAAAAATCAAATTTTTTTGAACATCATGTCTCTCTTAGAATACTTACCCAATCACATTAATGTCAGGAATATAAAATCAATTACCTCCCAATGAGTAAAATTTGTCTTTCTGTCTATATTAAATGGACAAAGGGCAACAACTCTTTGTACATTACCTCCCTTTAGGAAGGCAACCTGCTCTAACTTGTCTCCTCCATATCATGGCATAACATTCTGAAGGAGCTTATGGAATGGTAGCCCCAAGGAGTGATCGGAGTCAAGGCCTTTGACCTTAAACTAAATGACAGGGTGCCGTCAACTTATTCATTGGAATACAGCTAAAGACAAAATTTGGTAAACTTGTGTAAAAATTCCTGTTCATAAGCTCAAAAATGGAAGCAAAATATTCTGAATTAACCTTTATGGTCAATTAGGCATGGACTTTCAAAACTCTTACACCAAAATGGAGATGTTTTTAGTCTGATTTGCATGATTTTTATTCAGAACCAATTAAATATTGCATGAAGCATTCAGTAAAAACCATTCAGTGCCACTATTCATTTATGAGGATCATTGATCACAATATTTTCAAGGTGGCCACTATGGTACTCAATTACCAAGGGATCCTTCAGTAAATTGGAGGGACATAGGTGACTCCTTGGACATTGAATGAGATGTGGAACCAGAAATGTCATGATTATCAACTAGACAACACAAGATATCATGACCATCAAACTGAAGACCTGATCAACACCATTTTCATTTTAGACCAACTACGCCATGAAAACCCATTGATAAAGTGTCAAGGAAAGCAAAAATAGACAAAATGTTTGTGACATGGATTGGATAGGGATGTGAAAATATTGGTCAGATCAAGATTGCTGACATACTTATCCCATTGAATGGTGAAGCAGATTGAACTTGCTGTACCCCTCTTGAATTAGTTGAGGTGACTCCAGTCTATGATGGGTCTCATCTTGCTGTTTGATTTCTGAAAAAGACACGCCCTTGAATAAAACCATGGGATTGTGGTATTTGTATAACCTCACTGCCTTTGTTTTTTGGTTTAATGATCTTATATCCCTAAACCCAAAACCCCTCTGAAGTACATGCATCCTCCTCCTCCCATATATCTTTTCAATGCATGGGTCTTCTTGCTCATCACATATGCTGAAGAGGGATCATATCTGGAAATATCACCTTTTGGCAGAACATTGCTTAACTTCTTGGGCTCAAATTTCTGTGTCTGACACTTTTTTATATAGTGGAAACTTAGACCATACTTTTTTCTGATGCTTACTACTTTGTTAGCCTTTAACAGAATATAGCTTGTTTGATATCGTGGGCAGATGTCTTAAACTTCTTCAGTTGTTGGTAGCTCTCATTAACTTCATCCAAAACTGAGGTCGCAAAAGCAATTTCATGTCTTGCTGATCTTGGAAGTACGTTTTTTAACTGAAGAACTTGTTTTTTGTGTGAAGTAAACAGCACTGTCTCAACAACTTTCTCTGTCACTTCTGCAGTTCCTTATTAACTTCAGAGTCTCCTTTGATTTTGATGCTGGTGTGCAGGCTGGAGACTTTTTAGAACGAGTACACTTGTCTGTTGAGGTTGCTTCCAACATCTCTAGCTGTTCTAAAGCCCTTTTTGTAGCTCTGTCTGCTGAAGTTTCTTCCTAGTGATCCACCCTCTTTTCTGTGGTTGCTGTGGTCCCTTTATAACCCGAGTCTGTCTTTCTCTCTTCTTTCTTCTACACATGCTCTCATCTGAGGTTTGGGATTCTGTAGTAGTCTTCCAAATTCTATTTGTTTTTTTCCTCCATTCAGCTACCCTAATCCTTGTTTAGTCTCTTTCTAGCTTCTTTTGTTCAGGTTTAAGACTTGCCTTGTAGTGTTTCAGACACTGTGTCTCCTTCTCCTGGTAAGCATTGTATTGAAGGGGATCTTCTTTTAAATTTTGCCTGTACCTTCAATTCTTTTTTACTCCAGCTGACAACTTTGGTTCCTATGCAGATTCACATGTTGTTAAACTTGGTTCAGTCTATCTGCTCAGAAAGGTTTCATTTTCCAGCAAGTTGATATGATGTCTTTATTATGTTAAAGGCTATCCTGAAACTGTGACAATATATACAGTAATATAATGGGAGTCAATAAATACGTTGACATATCTAAAATTAAGTGCGACATATTTTTAAAATAAATATAAATTTTGCAATTAGTGACTTTTGGTCAATTTATTTAGGCCAATATCAATTACACTTCCAAGTACTTTTCAAAATTTAAAATCATTTCAAAATTCCATTTATAGAAATTCCTATTTACTATATTGATGAAATTGCAAGAAAACTGTTTAGTTTAGAATACTGATTATTTTAAAATACTATTTCAAGAACAAAATATAAGCACATGGCAATGCAAGTGTAATAAGTATTTTATAAAAATTACAAATATTACAATGCTGTCTCAATGCACTGAACATATCATAAATCTTGTAAAAGAGATTACTATGTGATTCAAAATTATTTGAAAATGAAATGGGGCCATCCTACTGAATCAGAAATGACAAAGTTTGCTGAAACACATTCTGCTAGTGGGTTGCTAGGAAGAAATTCTCAAGCTGTTGCCAATGACTATAGTCCAAAGTTCTCTCAAGTAAACCATGTAACATCAACCTAAGTAAATCCAATTGACAATAAAATAAATAAACAGTACAATGATCAATATTATAAACAGAACTTAAATGTTCATGATGACCTGTCAATATGAACATGATTGAGAAACAACAGCAGCTGTACTAGCTCCATCCATTCTGTCCATTATATGTGACAACCATTGTACAAGAAAGTCGCCATCACACTAACAGCCGAGACTGATAATTGGGGCAAAAAAAAGGTAAACATCTATTAAGCCAAGATATTCAGATCATTATTTATAGCAGAGGTGTAAATAACGACTGCATTAAAATTTTTACATGTGCTACATACAGTCATTGACTAATTGTTTTTATTTTTAAAGTTGTTGTCGGGTTTAACGCTATTTTTCAGCACATGATAGGTTATACATGGCAGCCAGAATTAATGGTGGAGGAAGAACTCGTAAAAACCCTGGAAAGAACCACCAACCCATGAAAAGCTATTGGCAAGCTTTCTCTCATACCCATATTGGCCAAATCCGAGACTTGAACCCATGCAGACTGAGGTGAGATGGCAGTGATCCATAATGACCACCTGGCCACTCAGGGCCCCTCTTTATTTTACAATTGTAACTCAACCAATGCTGTTCATCAGACGTGACAATATTTTAAAACAAAATTGTCAGTCACAGTAACAAACAGGATGTTTTCACGAACAAATGTAATTTCTCCTTTAAAAAACAGCAATTGGCTCTGCTTCTGACTGAAAACCAATACAGTGACAGAAATAATTCTAAAATTCAATAAAATTAACATAGAAAAAGCAGTACTGCATTTGTATACAATTTTGACCATCATGTTCCATTACAAGCGACATTCATAAAACCAGACAATACCAAATTTCATAAAACCAGGCAATACCAAATTTCATAAAACCAGGCAATACCAAATTTCATAAAACCAGGCAATACCAAATTTCATAAAACCTGGCATTACCAAATTTCAGAGTGCATACAAAGTCAGATGGTGGTAATTTAGCTGTAAAGTATCATATGTGTATGTAAAAAACATTTTAAATTAATATTTTACTTACCTCATCTCAAGAAGAATGCTCCGAAGGCTGATTTTTGGATAAATCACAGAGGAATGATTAAATCTCTAACCCAGTCTCGTCTGTACATAAACCGGATATTGTTGACACGTCATACTTTTTTGTTAAAAACCTCGCTTCAAGTGATGGAATTCTGTTGCAAACATTTCAATTTTGTGTGTTTCTATATTTAGCTTATTTTGAAACTGTACCTGCATTACTAATACTGCCCACTTTACAGCATTAGGGGATTGAAATTTGGCCATCATGCTAATTTACCTGACATTGTTGGTTAAAATCAATCAAATTTTGGGGGTTTTGACTGGTGTTTAGAAAATAAACTTAAATAAATGAAAATTTGTTTAATTTCATGGTTATAAATAACAAATAGCAGGATTCTGTTTCAGAGCTGCAGGCAAGTAAACATACACCCAGAAAATGTGACATGTACATGTATGAATGAGATGGTTAATTCCAAGATCCAAAATATAACAAAAACACAAAAAAATTGTGTTTTGAAAGTCATTTGAAAAACAGTCTTTGAGTAGAAGACGAATACATACTGCAATTGATTGGCAATGGGTTATGCCCTTTTAGGGATATATAAACATACCTTACTTACACCCAAGTGAGCTAAACAAAGTGCTTAAAGCCTTATATTGGGAGATCATTTTTCATTCACCTGCCACTGGATGACTGCCATCTGCTGCAGTGTGGTAATAGAATGTGGATCCACATGGAGTCAGGTGGAACCTGGAACCATCAGAGTATCTGACCTCAACAGCATCGTTAGTATACAGTACCATCAATATGGGAACCACAGGCATAATTATGTTACCAGCATGTCCAGATGAAGTAGTAACCTGTAAATAAATTCACAACAAGTATTGAAAACTGTCTTCATCCTTTAAATAGACACCAAGGGATATATTAACCTGTCAACCTGTCTGTATGCGAGTATTACTTTGGCAAAAGTATATATAATAGTGCTTGAATTTTTGCAAAAGAGTTTGATAAAGGTAAATATTAGCTGTGTAAATCTCAAAAATTAGTGCACTGGAAAGTTTGGTGAAAGTTTCATTAACATGTGACAAATATGGGCATGTGAGAAAGTTTATCAGTAGCTTCTGAGTGGTCAGTGGTTCTTCTTGGGGTATTCATTCATCAAATATAGTCAATTCCATGTATTCCTGTTTTGAAATGTTGAGTTAAATCCCATGAAATTTAAAAAAACAATTGTTTATCATATGGTTTATTGAATAAAATACATAAAGCTTGAATTTCTGTGAAAGTTTGGTAAATGTTTCATTAACATTTGGCTTTCTGTGTACACTACCTCTGCAGTGCCTGATGTTTGTGAACTGGAAAGTCTTAGCAAAATATTTATTATTTATTGACTGTGGATAAAGCACTCCTGTACCACAGTGTTTAGTCATTTTCCATGAAAATAACCACTTCTTGGCATTTACATCAGTTAATTTGACCAATAATGAATACTGGTGTACAGATTTAAATATATATCACTTACATATGTTACACTAAAGACAATTTTCTTACTTTCAAACTGGGGACCCCGAGTGGCTGTGTGGTTTAAAACACTGGCCGTTATGGATCACTGCCATCTCACCTCTGTCTGCGTGAGTTTGAGTCCATTCTCGGCTAACATGGGTAAGTGAGAAAGCCTGCCAGTAGCTTCTCATGGGTTGGTGGTTCTTCCCGGGATTTTCCAGGGTTATTCCTCCACCATTAATACTGGCCACCATGTATAGCCTATCTTGTGCTGAAAATGGCTTTAAACCCTGTAATAACAACAACAACTTACTTTCAAACTCCATCACTGACATGAATGTATTACACAAACCTAGTTTCCAGTATATCTTATCACAAAAAAGAAAAATCATGTTGGCACCATAATATATACCTGTAACATTTCTGTATACATAAATCATGCTTAATACTCATAGAAAACTTGAACCTTGGTGCAGTGTATGCAGTTAAATGTCAAAAAGGTGATTAATGTTAAAGGTAGTCTTAGATAAACAACCACCACTCCAAAGCTTATGCAAGATATTGTGTGAGAAGTACCTCCAACACCAATTCCACGTCTTTGTGGATTTCAAGAAGGCATTTGACAGCCTTGTGGGCAACCATGAAACTGTACAACATCAATGCCAACCTGATTACAGTAATAAAGAACCTCTATGACAAAGCCACCAGTGCAATATACTTCAATGGCAGCAATGGGGACTGGTTCAGAATAATAGTCAGACAAGGCTGTCTGCTCTCTCCCACATTATTCAACATCTTTCTGGAGAGAATCATATCTGATGTGATTGAAAATGCATGAAGGAACAGTCAGCATCAGAGGCAGAATAGTTACCAACCTACATTTTGCCAATAACATTGATGGACAAGTAAGAAATGAGCAAGAACTAGCTAGCTTAGTAGAGAGCCTCGACAAAATCTCTGCAGCCTATGGCATGGAAATCAGTGCAGAGAAGACCAAAATGATGACCAACAACACCAAGAGCATCTGCACTGACATCTGGGTCCAATGTATGAAGCTAGAAACAGTCCACAGATTCAAGTATTTGGGGGCAAAGGTAACAGATGAAGGTTCAAAGCCTTAAGTATTCTCCAGGATTGCACAGACAACAGCAGCACTAAAAAAAACTGAAGCCCATCTAGAGTGACTAGAACATCACACTCAATTCATAGGTAGACTGATGCACTCACTGGTGATCTCCATATTTCGATATGCCTGTGAATCATGGACCATAACTGCTGACTTAGAGAAAAAGATATAGGCCACAGAGATGAGATGCTTCCGAAAGATCCTCAGCGTCTCATACAATGACTATGTCACCAATGAAAAGTATAGCAAAGGATCAAACAAGCCATTGGGCCTCACAAAGACCTTTTGACCACATTGAAAAAACATAAACTGCAGTGGCATGGGCATATCTCCCAATCATCAGGACTTACCAAGACAATCCTGCACTGTACTAGAAAAACAAGTCAGGCAGAGAAAGATATGGGAGGAAAACAAAAACAATTGGGAGTGTACAGACTTGACACTGGGAGACTCACTGAGAAAGACAGAAAATCAAGAAGAATGGAGGAAGATGGTTGTCTGGTCTCATGTGGTGCCCAAATGGTCTACCAGACTATGGGACTAATGATGATGCATGTAATGAAGACTCCAAAGCTTACTTAACAGTGGACAGCCTTGACACTGAGAAAAACAGAAAATTGAGAAGAATGGAGGAAGATGATTGTCTGGTGCCCCAACAGTCTACCAGACTATGGGATTGATGATGATGATAACTCTAAAGCTTACTTAAATGAATAACAATAGCTTCAGACCACTTTTGTGTAGCAAGCCATTCCAGAGCTGCAATGGGACAGCCCCATAATGCTAATTTGCAATAGTTGAAGTACACAAAATGGATTAGTCTGAGTTTCCTCTGACCCTTGCCACCCCAAAGGAAACAGACTAAAAATGAGCAGCTCAGTTCTTTTTAAGTATGGGAAATCAGAGATGCAAAATACTGAAAAAACTTATGTAATTACACTTCACTGCATTGAATGTTTCGACCATCTTCATTAAAGATTACTGACTAGTAGGGTTGCCATCGGGTACTCGGTTACCCGACTATATAGAAATTCTGGGTAATGAAGCGTAAACGCGGGTACCCGTTTTGAAAAAAAAATAAAATTGCCACACTCGACAACCACTTCAAACAGGTGTGAGAGCTATGGCTATAATTAGAAACCAGATCTCTGCTTAATATAAATAAACAATACGTCAGACAGTCTGTTTGGATTAATAAAATTCATTGGCATTGTGCAACCGGACGAACCGTTATTTCCGAGGCATTATATACCAAGGTTAAAACATTTGTTCTACAGGTAATAAACCTCTTTGTAGACGATAACTATTTTTATGTGGGTGCTAAATGATGGGTATATTGCGTGCTCTTTTAATGAAATCCTGATGGATACCTTTGATTTCCGAACAAACATGTCAAAGAAACCCCACAATTTATATTATGAACAATCATCACTTAGACACTTTGAAATCTTCGTAATGCCTCAAAGTAATCTTTGCTTGTTGTTTTTCTAGTCGACTAGCTCTGTGAATTTCATAAGTTAGCCATCATATATATATACCGATATTTCTTTTTTCGATACTACTACTTGTTTTTACCATAACTATTTTAAGAATTATAATTCCAAAATAACAACACTTATGTGACTGCGTGGTCATGTGGTATAACTGGGGCACGCATGCATGGGTAATTCAAATCTGCGGTCAAAAGCAGATGATTAAACGTGGTCTGTTCTAACAAGGACTTATACTTTAAAAAATGCAAGTGTTCTAAAGCTTTTAACGCGGCTGATCACAGTGATCATTAAAAGTTGGATTATACCTACCATCTGTGTGCAAAGGTCATTCTAAATAAATTTATTAATTAACAGCGTGCGGTCAGACAATTTGCAGCTATGTCGGTGTGGACGAATTAGACTGAGTAGTACACGGTTAGCCTCTATCGCCATAAAAAAAAATATTAAAGAAATGGAGATAGTAATTAGTTGGTCTACGGTTGTCATGTCATTCATGTGCTAACGGGTACCCGTTAAAATTTGCAATGGGTACCCGGGTTGGTTTTTCGTGATTTTTGACAGCCTACTGACTAGTTAATGATCTGGAGCAATGCTCTTTCAAGTATACTCCACATGTCAAATGCAAAGCACAACTATTTCAGTATTCTGAAAAGTGTAGAAATATGACCTAAGTTTTACAGGCAAAATGTTGAAATGCAGATGTGATTCAGGGAAGGATGAGCCATCTGCAATGTATGAAAAGACCAGCATAATTAAATTTCAAACACTCCTAATTGACAGAGTTTGACTTTGTTAAACATTGTAGCATGGTAGAGCACTGCATTCTATGCACATACTGCAAATACCATTAACACCATCTAGGAAACTATCAGGAAAACCAAGATGTAAAATTCTAACCAATGCATCCATTGTATATTTCAACAAAGACATAAACTCAATTTTTTGGCCATATCCAATGCTTCCCCTTGAACCACAAAACACTAAAAATGTCTGAAACCACAGGTGACCATGTGGTCTAATGCACTCTTGTCTTTACCAATCACTGCCCTGTCACCTCTGTGTGAGTTTGAGCATCAGGTTTGCCAGTGTGGATATGTGAGAAACCTGGCATCAGGTTTGCCAGTTGGATATGTGAGAAACCTTGCATCAGGTTTGCCAGTTGGATATGTGAGAAACCTTGCATCAGGTTTGCCAGTGTGGATATGTGAGAAACCTTGCATCAGGTTTGCCAGTGTGGATATGTGAGAAACCTTGCAAGTAGCTTCCTGTGAGTTAATAGTTTTTCTCCTGGTTTTCCTGGGTTCTAATTCTACAAGTAATACTGTCCAACTGCCACATTTAGCTTAAACCCACAACAAAATGTGAATAGTGTATGGAAGGTTGGCAGTTATAAATTTACCAATCTGCCAAAATAGTTTACACCTATTAGTCCTACCTGAATGGCATTCCATTACATCTATGGGACTTTCCTGACCAGCTGAGAATAAACACATTTAAAAATGAGATCACTCACAGGAAAACATTTTGTGCAGAATTACACATTAAATATAGTAACTATTTGAAACCTTGCATCAGGTTTGCCAGTGTGGATATGTGAGAAACCTTGCATCAGGTTTGCCAGATGGATATGTGAGAAACCTTGCATCAGGTTTGCCAGTGTGGATATGTGAGAGACCTTGCATCAGGTTTGCCAGTTGGATATGTGAGAAACCTTGCATCAGGTTTGCCAGTTGGATATGTGAGAAACCTTGCATCAGGTTTGCCAGTGTGGATATGTGAGAAACCTTGCATCAGGTTTGCCAGTGTGGATATGTGAGAAACCTTGCATCAGGTTTGCCAGTGTGGATATGTGAGAAACCTTGCATCAGGTTTGCCAGTGTGGATATGTGAGAAACCTTGCAAGTAGCTTCCTGTGAGTTAATAGTTCTTCTCCTGGTTTTCCTGGGTTCTAATTCTACAAGTAATACTGTCCAACTGCCACATTTAGCTTAAACCCACAACAAAATGTGAATAGTGTATGGAAGGTTGGCAGTTATAAATTTACCAATCTGCCAAACTAGTTTACACCTATTAGTCCTACCTGAATGGCATTCCATTACATCTATGGGACTTTCCTGACCAGCTGAGAATAAACACATTTAAAAATGAGATCACTCACAGGAAAACATTTTGTGCAGAATTACACATTAAATATAGTAACTATTTATATCTTCTTTGTTTCTTTAAACTCTCCCTCATATTTTTTGAGATGCCCCCTCACCTTAGCCTGGTTAATTCCAGTATGGTGTTGTAGAGAAATACATTCATCAAGCCATTAGTAGCTATGCCTAGTTTTAATATCCATTATGCTGACAAACCAATTCTTGCACATTCACATGCATGTGTTTGATATCTGATTGACCATTAACCTTTTCCCAAATAAGCTATATAGCACTGCCTGATTTCTGCATGTAATCCTGTGATGATAAACACATACAAACTTGTGTTCAGGAACTTTAACAACAGTATGTAAATAAAAATTTGTGTTTTAAGAACTGAATGAGTGATCTGGATATTTTAACTGCCTCTTGTACTTTTTCATCATAAAATCAGTTTGAAACTGTGCTGTAAGTAAACCAGGCCCAACTGGGAAATAGTGGAGGACCTCCTTAATTAAACTGACTGTTTTTGTAAACAATCTGGCAAATATATTCAGAAAAATATACAGTTCATAGAAAACAAGGTCTAGGTATTATGTTATTTAAGATTTAACTTTGAAATGCAATTATGTAGGTCAGAAACATTTGCGACAATGCTATGTTGTGGAATGCATGAGAAGCATTCTAAGATCTATGTTGTTTTCTGACTTGACTCATATTTGTGAAAATATGGAAAAAAAGCAGCAAAGCATATACTGTTTAACCAATGCCAAAAATTACAAGTACATAGGCAAATAAATAAACTATGAATGTGCAATCCTATCAATGGACTGTTGTAACGAAGCTATATAAAGCTAGTGGTTATATTATGAAGATACTCCTTCTAAAAATAGTTGGACCCATGTATGTGTTGATTCAGTTGGAAAAAAGGATTTAGTTCATATACCAACTATAAAGGAGCCACATCTCTAATTTTATACAATTTAGTGTGCCATGTATGAATAGCAACTGTAATGTTTTATCTGCAACAAAGAATTGAGGGCAAACTACAATCTGAAGACACAAGTGCATTTGCCCTTAAGCACATGGTAAAGGGTTTGTTTCAAATATGCCTAGAAAACTTTGAAGGTGCCATTAATGTAAATGTTTAGAAAGTATAACAAGGTCCCCCCAAAAATTGATTAATGGTAGTTGGTTATGCATTTTTACAATCTTGCAATTAAAATAATGTAATCTGGTTCACAGGTACTCGATGTGAGCTTGATGTTAAAAAAAAACAAAACAATAATCTTAATTAAAAGTCATTCAGAGTTACAAAAATACCTCAGATTACCCTCATTTCTGACATTAGACCCTCTCTGTCATACTATATAAGATATATGTATGACAGACAGGGTTCAATGTCAGAACGGGTAATAGGGGGAAACTGATGTATTTTTGTCACTCTGTATGACTTTTTGCCTAAAATTATTGGGTTTTTTAAACATCACGCTCGCGTTGAGTACCTGTGATCTGGTTACTTAGTCAAAATTTGTTACAATGTGGTTTCTGTTATTCTCTCTTTGATTCATATGACCAAAAAAACTCTAAACATTTCTACTTGAAAATAAAGTAATGATTAAATCAACAATTAAATGCAAATATGAACAATGAGAAATAGAATGCATAATTCAAATGAGAACACACACACACACACACACACACATATATATATATATATATATATATATATATATATATATATATATATATATATATATATATATATATATATATATAATTACTTGCTTCACATCCAATTCTCCCTAAACTTGAAATCTTGCTGTGCATGAAATTTCTGTCGAGAGTAGTGAATATGGACCAAAACTGACAAAACCTTGCTTATGACCCTACTTATCATACATAAATAGGAAGCAATAATACACTTTTTAAAATCAGTAATATTTCACTAATTATAATAATATTAATAATATATTTATTTATATTTATCGATGTTTTTTACCCACACTACTTAAAATTCATATAAATTTTGACTAAGTTAAAGTTTTATTTTAATTTTTCTACTGTTTTTATTGTGGATTTCAACTTACGTGTATTCAATTTAATCACTAGATCCTTTAAGGAAAATATTCAATCAATGCAAGCGTCGACATTCAATCTTATGGATAAGTTGAAATGTACGTTTATTATAATACGTGCGTGCTACCGTACTGAAATTGGGCAATACCACGATAATCCATGCTACAGTAATATGGGTCAACCGCCAAAAGCTGTTTTATTTACATTTGCGAGATTGGATCGACAGGTTTTTTTTTTTTATTATAGGAATAGATTGAGGGCACTTCACAATTTTTAACAATGCAACAATAACAGATCGGTTTTAATATGTAACGAAAACAGCTTTAAGTACCGAAAAAACAGTGTTCCAGGCTAGGTTTATAAGCAACGAACCGTTGTTGATATCGCCTTATGACATCTGGCGTTGGGTCAATTTCACAACTCATTCGGCTGGGTGGGGGGCTTTTTCGATGTATGATGTAAAGGCAAAAGAGTTTTGTAATATAATTATACCATGTAGATTTCATACAAATAACATTTCAATACCGATTCCTCCACAATCATTTCGTCAGCCATTTGTAAAGTTTACCTGACATTAAACAAGTCTGAATTTGATTAGCAAATCAAAAAACACATATGCTGTCCAAGAGAAGACTACTCTAAGAAGGCCATGATTCTCAAGAACTCAACTGTGCATAAAGTAATTTGAACATAATTAATTTTACTATACATTCGCTACATTTGTTTTCAGTACTGAAGTTTCCACTGTATGACAATCAATACAAAGTATATGTCAATGTAAAACACCTTCAAAGATGACTTCACGGCGAAGTTCTTGTCATAGGCTCTCTGGCATTTTTATAATTGTAGTTTATTGGTGTGGTCCCTCTCAGAATAAACATCATCTGAGGGACCCCCTAGTATCTAAAGTTAAAGGGTTTTTTATGTTTAATTGTTTTCCAAAGTGTATTTGCTTTATGTTAATTTATGTCATTTTTTTTTAAAAATGAAATTTTGATTTTACAATTTTGAAATAGGGTATATACATCACTCTAATCTGTTATACTTCGAGTTATTGATTAGTTTATAGTTCTTTCCGTAATATTTTTACATAATATATTTTTATGAAAATAGAAGTAGAAGTTTTAATTTTTAGACCAGTCTCAATACATTAACATTAAGTAAATAGTTCCGATTCATAGTTTCTCATGGCATCTGTGCACAACCTATACTCTCAACAGTGAGTACAATGTGTACATGCTGCACGATTTTCCTCTATTTAAACTAAAAATTACATTTACGTTACTTCAGATAAGTTCAACTTGTACATATTAAATAGTTATTAAGAAACACAGTTAAATTATTAGTTCAAAAATTCATATTATAAATAATTTTAAACGTTAGTGTTTATATGTGCGAATTTTAAGGTTAATGTTAAATCTATTGAAACAACATCACAATATTTTTCTAACAAAGATATAGAAGGTATATCAAAAGCAAAGTAAGCAGTCCGGAAAGTATAGAATCTGTTTGTCAGGTAATCTCAGTAGTTCTTAATTGTATCTCAAGTCTTGAAACTAACGCACTTTCAAGTTACACATTTCCTAGAAGCTATCTTGTATTTCAAATCTTGAAATTTTCCGAAAATATTGTTCCTTTGTGTTGAAAGACTGGACTGAAAAACAAACCAACGTGCAATGGAACAAAGACTTGACTGTTGGATCATCACCAAGACCTCACTGATTACTCACTGTACACTCTCGCTGAAACACACACACACACACACACACACACACACACACACACACACACACCATAAACTCATATTCTAAAAAAACAGACATTTATCTTTAAATCCATACAAAGAATGCCTAAATCTAACGCTTGTATCACCACGGGAGTTTGCAATTTTATCAATAAATCACAACGAAATTTCTGACAACATGAAAGCACCTTAACGGTATTATAAAACGATGTTATTTTATAATACCATTAAGGTGATTTCATGTTGCAGACTCCTGTGGTATCACCACCAAAAGGAGACGGGGGAAAAAGAAATGCTATAAAAATAGGTGGAAACAGTGGCGTCGCTAGGGTTGGTGTCACCTAGTGCGGTAAACTCACGGTGTCACCCCTCCAGATTTCGACCACAGATTTATTCTTATTTATTCAGGAAATAATTCCAAATTTTGATCCGACCAGCTCTGAATCTCATTAAAATGAGCTCCAGATGCTCTACAGACTGCATGGTGGCACCCTGACCCTGTTCTGCCTTTTAGTAATGTATTTATTTAACTATGATCGGTTATCCGCTTATGAAATACGACTGGACCGAGCACTGTCTGCTCTGTAAAATTTGCAATTTTTCATTTGGTGTCACCCTTCTGAGACGGTGTCACCCGGTGCAGTCCGCATCACCACCCCCGCACCCGCCTAGCTACGCCACTGGGTGGAAACTACATTCGGGTACTAAATTGGAACTATTGATTGTAGTCAGATGCCATTCAATGCTACGGTGCTCCGTCATTGCCATAATCAAATGATGTAGAGCAGCAGGGAGGTCAAACCCTACAACTTTTTGCTTGACCCCGTACGCAAAAATAAGAGTTCCTACAGAGGCTAAAAAAAATAAATAAAATAAATAGTCAATAACGTTAAACCAACACCTCTAACGCGTCTGTACCGGTAATAAATCGTTTTAGTTTTGTTAAACTTTCATTGATTTTGTTCTTCAAATTTTTACGCGATTTCATTTACTTGTTCGGTCACATAATTTTTGTTGTTCGCCCTCCCTGCTGCTATGAATTAGCCAAAGATTTTATCCAGGCCTATACGGTACCTTGATCTTGGATCATGCAAGTTTATCGTTATAAATCCAAATGGAACAGCTTGTGCTTTTGAAAATAAATTTTTAAATTTAATCATGTCCATATCTCCTGAACACCAAGTTTAATAAATATTTTGTAAAATATAATTATCTACGCCATTAAATACAACCAATATATTACTGTTATCTCTGATCACCTTAGGTATTTGTTTGGATCTCTGAGTAACATATATCACTTCCGTGTTTTTATATCTACCTCGAGAACATATTCTAACTGGATTAGATTGTTTGTCCAGCATTACATCATCGTATACTACAACGTTATTAATGAATCCATCAAAGTTATCTACGGATGGGGCTTCATTAATATCGGTGATAAAATCAACAATATTATCGTTGCTGTCTTGATTCAATAATTTTGCATGCTCGTTAAAATCTTTAAGTACCTCGTAGCATCTTTGATCATCTACAGATGGAGACACTAAATATAATTTATACCACTTGATCCACAGCATTATCAGATTAAGCAATAATTGCGTTTTACCAGATCCAGATGGGCCTATTATATTCATTCTAATGGAATTCATAAGCGCTGGATGGTGCTTTTATGGTTCTTGTTTTCGTGTCGCTGAAAAGTCAATTATATCCATATAATAAATAATATGAGTTTATATTGTGTTCGATGCAGAGGACCCACCCCAACAGTTGGATTGACGATAACAACAAAATATTAAAGACGTGCAATTACGGGTAAATGTGCAAAATGTGATACAAAAATATAAATTTATTTATGCATCGCAAATAAAACGTTGTGGTGATATATCCGCATCATTTGGGAAATTGCCAGGAGCTCAGTGGGTCAATTACCCCGGCGAGAAACACCTTCCTGGATACAATTACTGTGGTCCTGGAACTCGACTTGACATCCGACTTGATGATCAAGATGAACCAAGACCAGGAGAGTATCCAGTAAATAAAATTGATCAAGCGTGTCATCTTCATGATGTTGCCTATTAAAGTAAAGATTTTCAGCAACGGCATCTCGCAATTGTGAAATTAATTCATGCGCTAAATGCTGTATCTAATAAATCTCTCAGAGAAAAAAATCGCTAGTTTTTTAATATAAAATCTGCTATGAAAGGTAAAACAATGCTCAGGGGCTGGTAATTAATTATTTAGCTATTATTATGAAATCCATTTATTATTCCCCGAGAGGATATTGGAGAGGTAAAGCAGCAATTACTAAACTTAATGTTGCTGCATCATGGTTAGCACGACAGGCAATATGGCAAATCTATCTACCACCACCTAAAAAATTCAATGCGCTCATTTTGATGTCAGCATCCACAATGACATTCATCAAGCAGATATTTTGTTTTTACCACATGATACTGTCAAAACACGTGGACGAAAATCACGCAGGTACTAATACGCATTGACTCTCGTTGACGTTGCAAGTTAATATAAAGAAGCGAAACTATTATCAAATAAAACAGCATCTGAAGTTGCATCTGCGTTTGAACGAATTTATCAACGTGGTGGTCTACAATGGCCAAAGTTATTACAAGTTGATCCTGGCAAAGAATTTATTGGTGCAGTATAATCTTTGATGAAAAAATACCGTTAAAATCATACTGAAATTCATCGTGATCAAGCAATAGTTGAACGATTTAATCGAATACTTGCTGAACGGTTATTCGGATATCAATACGCGAGGGAAATATCTACTGACTTTAAGTCAGTGAGCGATCTTGTGAATGGGTTGTAAGGTTACCAAGTGTTATATCAGAATTGAATGATGAAATTACTCGTGCAACTTCCATGAAACATTCTGATGCAATAACAAAAAATATATATACACTGTCGCGATAACGTATAACGCCGTGAAACACCAGTATTAGGTAATGTAACTGTGAGATATTTATATGAACCAGGGGAGCTTGAGGGTGGAAAGAAACGAGCTACTTATCCTATCGGGAGTGTGACCAGACATACAATTTCTAGCGTCGTTAGATCTACTGGAAGACCTGCCATATACAGACTAGATTCTACTGCCTCTTAACGTGCATTTGTGAGTGAACAATTGCAGGTAATTCCTACAGATACACAATTCCCACCGCGTTCACTTATGTGAACTAGAACCCCGACGTCGATTACATTCAAGACAGGTCAGCATTACATTTTCACGCATATGACCAAGATCACTATTAATTCTGTCTATGGTAAATTGTCTTGGATTATTATTTGAATATTGCCATAACATTACTGTGTTACAGTTTGCACAATGCAGTTGTTTTAGTGTTATAATAAATTCAGTATCAATATCAAAGTCATGCTTATTTTTGTCACATTGTTTATAAGACGCTAATTTTTTCTTGATGACAACAAGGTCATTAGTAATTTCATAAGTTATCACGTAATCTATAATAACCCTATGTAGTTGAGTTATTCTTCTAACACCAGATACTGCAAGATAGACTAAGTTTGACCACTCGATATGATCATCTACAATCCAGATATTTGTATCAGAGATAGTTAATCCCTGTGACGATTGAATCGTTATAGCGTATCCTAACATCCACGGTGATTTTTCCATGTTCAGTGCCCTCTAAACAGCATTGCTAGTGACCAAAACAATGTCATTTAGAAGATTTTGTACTCGGGCACTTTCAGTGTCTCCACATGGAATTTCAACTTCAATATTCTGTCGTCGAGTATCTGCTGGGCGATAGCACAAAGGTACAGGTAACGTTGGAAACTTTTCTTTATGTAACGTAAATGATTTCTTTTGCAATTCATCACGATCTATCTTTCTACTTGCGACTATCAAATCAGCAGGCTTTCATAAAGTCAAAAAGTCATTCATGGTAGTTTCTGGAATTACTTTACGTATTATCTTACATTGCATTTTATCTAGCTGTAGTCTGATTAATCTTTTAAATTCTTTCAGGGGTTTATCAGTAGCTCCATGGTCATCATTCATTTCCTCGTAATAATCTACATTATACTTTAGCCATTCACGTGGAGACTGCCCAACAAAGAGTGCTGGTTGACCATGATCGCCACACATAATCACAACAGTATTTTTTTTGTCCATAACCATTCAAGAAATATTTTTAGTGTTTCTAACGACACCTTGTTTATCTCGACCCATATAATATTTTTAGGTATATATTTTTCACCCATTCGTTCAGAAGTCCACGCGTCCACTATTATATGTTCATGATTTTAGCTCTCGTTCTTTTATTTCTCTAGCGAGTTTGTTTTGGTGTCAAAACGATCATATCCAAATGGTTGTTCATAAATAATTTAATCGCACGAGTTGTTTTACCTGACCCTCCACATCCATTAAGATAAACAGTCTTATGTCTAGCCACAGGTTCGTACACAGATGGTGCAGATGACTTTGATAGTTGATCACTATTTCTGTAATATATTTCCTTAATTTCAACATCGGCAGATTCTAAATAACTAAGTATATTTTCTTGTTTTATCATCCACGTCCCCAATTCACCATTACCGAGTATCGGGTTTAATAAATCCTTATATCTTTTATGTATATAAAATGAATCCGTAGCGACTCTGACAGCGTGACGAGGAAATCTATGTATCATCGATATTAGATTTATCGAAACATAAGCTAACATCGAAGATCTTAGATGAGCAAATTGTGGTGAGTCACCATCAAGGTAGTTCACAATGGTACCTAGTTTTGTTTCATCTGATAAATAAGCATTGCATCGACTTACAAATGTGGGTTTTTTTGTTGTATCGGCGATTATAAAATTCAGTTCAGCATCGTCCATAATCAATCTTGTACACGCTCATTTATGATCATGTGAACCACCTTGAGTGAACTTACCGATTATCTTTCTACCAAGATCTTTTGCAAGTTTTTCATCATACTCATTCCTGCATTTACCAAGATCAGGGATTTCTTTCCTGGCATCATCGACACTACATATATCCGGTTCTGGTAACCGAACTTGCTTCGGTGAATTATACGAAATAATTGCTTCGGTTACCCTTAACGATTTCAAAAATCCAGCATCAAACATATACCGCAATAGTACTATCGGAACCCAACATTTCTCTGAGAAATGTCTTGCAAACCAAACATAAGTAATAGCATGGAGACCTTCTCTAAACTCGAATGATTCTACATGAGCAAATCATGTTAGGTCAAAATCTGGTAAGGGTCCATTTATCGAGACTCTGGTCATGTCATGTGTAGGATGTCCGAGTTTCTTATAGTATTTAGAACATTCTCCATATCCAAGAGCACTCCCAGGATAACATGCAACCATATCAACTGAAATAACGTCACTATAATCGTATTTGGTATTCCATAATCCACCTTGTCCATATTCTATGCAACTTTTTTGGAGATCCTCAAGGAATTCTGATCGTGTTGTTTTCCATGAATTTTTCTCCTGAGCGAACTGAGCAGCAACCGATGGTACGGTAAAACAGTTATTCAGTAATTTTCTAACTACAACATTATCAGAGGTATATTTATGTGCAAGATATTCCATCTCTTCATGAAGACATTCTGTACGGTAAATATTACCGTTAGGCCGTACAAACTGATCGTAATCGTGTTCTAAACTTTGAAATTACCAAACAGACACAGGGTCATTTTAGTTATATTTCTGATAACATCAAATATATGACCATCATAAAAATTAACTTTTCTATCTCGTGGAAATACCGTTACAGCACTAGTCCATGCATGTGCATTATGATCAACGATTGTTATAGGGCTTCCATTTTTTCTATATTTTGGTTCATACAATATCTCTCCGGTTAGCGTTTTTACTGTTATTGGAAATCTTATTATTATTTGAAATCTTAACTTTTCAAGTTCAGCATCATCCTTAATAGATCCACCCGAATCTTTAACCGTTTTTGCCCATGTATCATTTTTTTTCGTATTAAATCTGTTAAGCCGTTACCATGCATGGCATTTGTGAAATGTTCTGTAAGACGCTCAGCTACACAGTTTATTCTTCACAGTCTCATAGGTTTGAGATCTGTAACATTAGGTTTGTCATTCAGCAAATAAATTCCAAAGCCCATTGCGGTAACCGGATATCCTTGTACATAGTAAGGCTTATTAATGCCAGGAAGTATTCCAGTTTTTTATTTATTATTCAATAAAACGATATTATTTTCCGATTGTACATTTACTTGGTTACGTTTATCACGAATTATCCAAATATTATCATCTGCCTCTACAATAAACTTTATTAAAATGAAATACTTTTGAATACCAAAGTGATTAATAATTACCTTTCCTCGTTTATCATACATTATATTGACAATATGTCCTATCCTGAAAGTTGACCATACATGAACTGCCCCGTCATTATGAAATTCCATTTTGGCTTCACGGATACGTTTAATTATATCCACATTTCTCAAAGCTAGGTCTTACATCAAAACACTAAATTTATATTCTGGTAGTCTGTCAAGATCAAATCTAGGTTGGGGGATCAATTGAGGATAATCCCTCCATTATTATAATTAAGACAGATATTTAAATTGAATGTTTGTATTTATAAAATGATCAAAACTAAGAACAAATGCATTTGGCTTATCTATCATTGTGATAAACCATGTGTAAATGAATACTCCGGAAATCACATGTAGAGCATCAACAATGGACCAAAATCATGTGTACAGAGTGGTACTGGAGTCAGAGGAAATACAAAGTTATGTCTAATATGATGAGGAAAAATATAGAGAATTAAAAAGATAATATAACAAAAACAATTCTTTGTCAGGTAAGTCTCCCATAAAAACAGAAAAAAACAACTTGGAAAGACTTCAAAATAATGATTTAGAAAAATAATATCCTTATAAAAAATGGAGCAAAAAGAATTTGTAGCACATCCAATATATACAAACTACGAGGCGTCGAGAGGTGGAATAATAAGAAACTGTCGGTCAAAAAATAAAACCACAGTCGGTAATTAATTAATGGAAATAAAAATTATTGTTCACATATATTTCTGTACGAGTGTTATTTTGGAATGATTGAAAATGGACTTGGAGTTGACCACTTAGAAGGATGTCCGCAGAACAACGAAGTATCTAACTTAAAAATTGTCACGCAGTCAGAATTCTAAACGTGGAAATACATAGAGGTGTAAATTATTCAGAAAGAGATCCATTAAATCTACAAATATGGAAACAGGCCGAGAAATAATTTTCCCATCAATAAACAACACAGCCAAATATTTTGGCATGAATCCACGATCGGTACAACTTGTAGCAGATAAAACACACAAATCCGCATATTCAATAACATATGGCCAACAGATAATATTCGAGTATGCTAATTAGCTCTTCAACAGTTATTTTTATGCAAGAGCAAATTACATCCCAGATATTTCATTGCCACTTTCACTTTCATTATCAGATAATATAATCTTTCTCAAATGCATTACACGATTGTCTGTCATCTTTTTCTTTCGTAATCGTGTGAAAACTCAGTCCTTATCTTTTCGATTGAGCGTACAAGAGGTGTAAATAGCTTAACTTGTGGATCATTTACCATGACAAAGGATTCTAGCATAGATTGACAAATACATTTTATAAATCGGTATTTGGAAGGTAATGTGAATTTGTTCTCGACTTCCCTTTGTTGAAATCACTCGACGTCAGACAGAATTTTCTGAGCATCAAGATTATCGGACAGTTTAATTCAGTCATGCTTTAATTTAATAATAGCAGAAATAACATCAGCAATATTTTCATTGTTCATATATATATATATATATATATATATATATATATATATATATATATATATATATATATATATATATATATATATATATATATATGTATGTATTTCTTTAAAATAAAAAATAAAACCCAAGTTTTTTCACTTTAAGCAATTGTCTATATATAAAGCGAGGTAACTCCACAGTAAATTAAACGACTATTATGCAGGAGTTACAGACAATTTTCATCCCAACTAAATGTATCGGTCTAATAACAAGGTTTCAACCCCTTCCCCTCCTAGATAACAGTCGCCGATATATATGACATACAGTAAGACACTTACACGGACTCAAACGCACACACACATGCATAAAGTATAAATTTAATAACACATGCAGTACGATATAAATAACCTTTTAAGCGAGATATACATGTATATTTTGGATCTAAGGCTTTCAAACATAACAGCTTTGCACTGAGGCGGATATTGATTTTCTATTGCCTTGTGACGCACAACATGTCCTACTTCCTATGAATTATAGTTTGACGTCAAGCATGTCCTATTTACCATAAATTCACTTTAATATCAAGCATGTACTATTTACTTACTATGCATTCAGTTTTATGTCAAACATGTCGAACTCACTATGAAATCAGGCATGTCCTATTATGCATTAGTTCACATTTTCACACAGTGCAATACAAATAACTCTTTAAGTGAGTTAATCATGTATATTTTCGCCCTTGTGATGCAGTAGTTATTATTCGTCTTTATGCTTTCATTTCGTTTTATATATACAAACGAACGGTGATTGTGGACTGTATAGTACTTCAGATTTAAGGATCATAGAAAGCAAATATGACATTTAGCAGGGGTCATTTTCGTTCTAAGCTTTTAACAGAGCTACATGTATTAAGACTGATGTGCTTATGGATCCATTGTTAGGGGGATTTATGCGCAGAGCTATTTTCGTCTTCGTGAATGTATATCTAAAACAAAATAATTTAAAATGCACAAGCGGTGATATATTTTTATCGGCTTATACATGGTCATAAATCTTAATAAAATTATAAATATTTATTTATTTATAAAATCCGAGATCTAATTCTATTGCATAATGAAAACCATATATTAATTTCTAAAACGTATTACATCCAGTCGAGAGCGTTAGCTCTGTGGTAGAGTGTTGGAACTCTGGTGCTGACTTCTGCTGTTCGTCTCTCACAACCCGCTGGGGTGAGTGTGGTCCACATTTTATTAGGCTAGGGGGCCGCGCCTCCGGTTCCGATAAATACCTAACTGCGTCAACCACGTGGTGAAGGTGCGTTTTGCACCTTTCACCCCGAGGTTGATTCGGAGGGGGGGGGCTATATATCGAAATCGCAATGTCTAGATAATCCTCCGAATTTCTAATATTTCGGTTTCGTCAATTAGAAATTCGCCGGAGGATGTGTCTATGCAAGGTACCCCCCCTAAAAAAATCAGTAGCATGCCTTGAGCTCTCTACCCCATGGAAGATCCCCAAAGAAACATTCGGAAAGGAAGTTAGCCAAAAGAAACGGAACATGGGGTGCCCCATAATAGGTCATAAGAGAGACGACAATGTAAGAACCCCATGAAAGGCACAAAGGCAATTCTTTGAATGGTAACCGCTAGGATTATTATTTTTGATAAATTGCATTGCATACATACATACATACATACATACATACATACATACATACATACATACATACATACATACATACATACATACATACATGCATGCATGCATGCATGCATGCATGCATGCATGCATGCATGCATGCCTGCCTGCCTGCCTGCCTACCTACCTACCTACCTACCTACCTACCTACCTACCTACCTACATACATACATACATACATTACAAAAAATCAAATGTCAAGGTCAAGGTCAAGAACGTATGTACAAATTAAAATATAACGGCTTCCCCCTAAGGTCCAAAGTGTTGCCATTTTGATTTGTGAGTTTAAAATTTATTCTTGTCAAAAATTGATTATGTACACGCAAATACGCCTGGTTCACTGCCTCAGACACAATGAGCCACCCTGGAGGAACATCAATACTAGATGAGTATAATATGTACCCTTGCTGAGTCTGGTTAGATTTTGAAAGGTCAACGTGGTAACTACTATCAATTGCGTCACATAATAGATTCAGTGCAATTGATGATGTGATGTTAACAATATTAGGTGAAATATGACGTCCTGCGCCATATAACTCGTTTTTATACTTAAGTATTGCTGGTGGTGGGGCTACTTTTCTCCATGAATCACATATTCTTTTAAAGTGTTCATCAATAAGATTTTTAACTGATTTCTTTAACTCGGACGAGTCGAATCCGGGAATGATGAATGTTAGTAGTTGTTCTTGCGTAATTCCAAAATATTTTAGAAAAACTGTTATGAAAAAGCGATTATCGAATGGAATAAGCTGAGGTGGATGATCGTTTTCATCGACTACATAAGCTGTATCATAGAAAGTTAGAGATGATGGTATTACTCTTTTCTCTCTGTTAACAAAAAATTGTTTATGAACTCTATGTCTAAAGCAACTTGATTCAAATGTTTATTGAGTCAATTATTTGATTTTTTAAATCATCATTGTAAAAAATATCAATACTTGAAAGTAAATTTTGTAGATTTTTAAATACACGTTCATGTTCAGATTTAATTGTGTTTAGTTATCTAGTGTTATTATTTTGCCTATCTTGCCACTAATTCTTTTTGTAAAATAATCTTCTATTCGATCTATATGGATGTACAACTCTATCAGCACCAGAATATGGTTTCCATGGATAGGCGTCTTGTATTTTTTGATATTCTGGAAGTTGTATAAATTTTTTAACATCTATGACGAAGTCGGATCTTTGCGGTTCGGGTAGTCCATTATAAACAGGTACGACTTAAGGCCTTCATAACACTGATCTGATCGAACTCTGATAAATATCTACGAGGTAATCAGGAGAATTCATTTCAATCACCGCTGATGTTGCTGTTTCGTATACACCAATTGTTATTTTGGATTCTTTTCCCGAGATAGATTTAATTCTGTGCTGGAATGTTTCATTAATCTGTTCTATCTGATAACTACCAGTTGGAATACTAACTACCTGCCGATTAGGGGTTCCATCAGGTTTATTTTTATTTACGAATACTAGTGAATTATTTGGTTGTTGTCCACCAAATAGTTTTGATCTAATATTAGGCCAGCTATAATAAACTCGATGCTGAGCTAACTATCTCTTTAGCAGGAATTGCGGTTGGAAAGTTAACGCTAAGCTCAGGATTGGTCGAACTTAACGAGATCAGATCATCGTAGTTTTTGATGGAGTTGTATTAATGACGATCTGCTACAATAACCTCTTGACGTTGTCAAAGATTCAGGCATTATTATGATTTAAATTATTTAATTCTCCGTTTTGTCTATCGTCAGTAGCGATTATAAACGCTTCATCGTAGGTTTTCGTTATTATTGCAAATTCCTCGTCGGATATTTTGCAATTACTAAGATAAAAGGAAACACACGAAGTTAGTTTAGAGTAAGCTGCTGTTGCTGTGTGTAATTGTAGTATATACTCACGTAATTTATCATTTGTGCACGTAGATATCTTTTTAGCGACAATTCTGAGAATCCCTGCGCATATCGTTGAAGTTGAAACAATAATTGTTACAACTGCTGGAGCTGTCATTGTTATCGTTGATAATAATAATAAGGATCCAGCAACAATAGCAGGAACTGAATAAACAACTATGTCAATGACAACCATACATCTGCGATATTTTTTTAACTTTTACTGTATGATATTTTTTAGTTTGGTCAGGCATTCACATACTTGGTTATATCTGTGACGCTGAATGTCGATTGAAGCTTCATTCATTATACTATGACGTTATGTAATTAATTGTGGTGTTTCAGCCATGAATTCCAGACACCGCTGATGTTAATTTTTTATCATTAACTATCAGTATAAACGTTTCTTCGAAATCTTTGTTTAACACTCTAGACACGGTTACAGAGAAATCATCAGTCTAGTGATGCCATGGAAATATGGTAAATATGCTAAACTTTGCACTGCTAAATATGGACAATCTGTACACACCTGTGACCCCTGCGGTATACTTTAGAGTGCTGTTTTGCTGCGCCCATGTTTGATTTCCAGAAGCAACCGTATAAATGATATTTTTAATCTACTGGTGAGGAATTTTAATCAAACTCGTTTTTTGAACAATATCAGGAATTCCACTGATAATATCGTTGAGTCTTGCATTAATATCAGCGAATTTTATGACAACAGTTGCTGGAGTTCCAAAAAATTCGTTGTTAGTTCTGTTTATGTTTCTGAGGCAACTTAAAAACGTGTTCACGTAACTGATAAAATCAGTTTTGAGTGTTGCAATTTCATTGTTGATTGGAACTTCTTTATCATCGACGTATTTTTTCGTAGCAGCATCAAAATCAGACTCTGGTGTTCTGAAATTATTAATGCCATTATTATTCATGTTGAGAAATGCACACATTATACCACCGTTAATGGTATAATGCGTGCATTTCTCAACATGAATAATAATGGCATTAATTATTAATGCCATTATTAATGCCAGGGGAACTCGCTAAACATGCTGCTAGCGAGGGAACAAAGCATAAGCAGTTCGTCTGGGGCAAGTCCTAATAATGCAAGTATACCTGCATTTGCTGCACGTCTTTGTGTATTTATCCCACTTTCGCATTTGAGTTACCTAAGGTGATTCATAGTCGGCCTGCTGGTGTACAAGGGAACTCATTGTGTGCTTGATGAATGTTTTCTTGTATTGTATTTACTTTTCCTGGACCAGAAACTGCAATCCTGGCTATTATATCATTAACTTCTATATAGCAGACGTCGTCATGATTTTCCACGCTGATAGATATATGTTGCTTACCTAGGTAACTACTCGCAAACAGATCCAAATAGTCGGCAAAACTGATGGCAAAACTGATTAAAAGTTTCGCTACCACATTTAAGACATGGTCGAGCACCGAAAAAAAAATGCGATTTACAATATTCATAATGGCATGTTATGACTCATAGTTTATATTTTCCAAGGCATAACCTTTGCAATGATTGAGTTCCAATGCCATTAAAGTTTCTATGTAAATAAAAGGAAAATTTCTAAATTAAATTACTCATTTATCTTCCCTGTAAACGGTGTTGTGGAATTGCTGCGTGAGTAAGTCATTTCTATTTTCAGCCCTTTATCAAATGAGGATGCTCTTAAAAATATGTTTCTTATAGGCTTTTGTTTACAAGAAAGTTCAAGAAAAAGTTTGATTTGCCATCCACTCGAGAATAACTTGTATGTGTCCTGACAATATAATACCAGAGGTATTTCTCAAGTTAGTTAATTTGCCTTTGACGGTGGTCAAAAGTGGTCCGTGTACCAGAGTGAGAACCTTTGGCTTATACAATATAAATCCAGGTCACAATCGTGCAATAATATTTCTACTTTTATATGTATTAATGACTGATTTGTTAAACAAGAATATTAAAAATATATTGCCATCTGAATATTTTTATTACTTTTAATTTTGTTGCTGTTGTTGTTGTTGTTCTGGAGCTTAACGCTATTTTTCAGCACACGATAGGCTATACATGGCGGCCAGTATTAATGGTGAAGGAAGAAACCGGGAAATCCACGGCAAGAACCACTGACCAACGAGAAGCTACTGACAAGCTTTCTCACATATCCACATTCGCCGAATCTTAGACTCGAGCCCACGCAGACAGAGGTGAGATGGCAGTGATCCGTAACGGAGAGCGCCTTAGACCACTTTGCCAATCAAGGTCCCTTACTTTTTAATTTACTGAAAATACTAATAGTTTAATAACTGCTTCTTAAATATGATTTAAAAAATATAAATCCATTTTAATTATTATAATTAACAAAAATGATAAAGTTTGTATTCTTTTTATTTAGAGACATTGTTCATTGTAGTTCATCCCCTTTATTTAGTTTCCCAAAGAAAAAAAATTTCCGCCGACGGAGCAAGGTTTGGTTTGAAATTTGCAAGGTTTAAAGATATTAATTAAGTCAGAACAACTCATCATGGACTAAAGTCATGGACATAAACATAGACAAATTTGATTTGAAGTCAGAATTTGCATTACATAATAAGAAATATTAGCTCGTTGGATCTATTTTACCAACTGTAAACACAATATAGTTATTTATTCCACATTCGTTCATATAGTGCTTTTTCAAATATTCAAATTATTATAAGACATTGTTAACAAACTCTTGCAAAAATGGTTGGTCAATGCACGCTTAATGTATTTCCATTTCCCAAACTGATATTCTTAATTAAAAATACAGTGCCTAAAGTCAATTTACATAAAGATGATATACGTTGTTTAAAATAATTTGAGTTAATAATGTCTTGCTGGTAACAATGTAACGATATCATCAGTACCGGATTTAGGCATAAGCTAAACAAGCTACAGCTTTGAACCCCAAAGTCTGAACTCAGCCTGAAGGGGCCCCTCAAATTTATTTTATACCAAATATGGCCTATATAGCTTCCCATAGCTTAGGGCCTTACTTTGTCTAAATCCGGCATTGGATAGCATTTACATACAAGGACAAGGACAAAAGCAGACAATATAAAACATACTATGCACAGATTCAGGATAGAATCTTCGATCACCATGCCATGAGTATGCATCTAACGCCATCATGTAAGCAATCACTAGGTACAATCGAATATACAATATTTAGGATAATCAGTTATAAGCATTTAAATAAAGCTAAGACTTAAAAAGCTGTGGATGCAGCCGATTTAAGTAGCAGATGCAACGTATTTACATCTGATTACATATAGAATATTTTATACAGTGAGCTCCCAGATCAGTTCTTTAAAAGAGATTTTAAACTTTTAAGAATGGTGGGAAGAATTTCATAAGTTTACTGCTCTTTACCTGAAAGAGTATAGCCCATACATTGATGTTCGAACATTTGAGACCTCTGCTGTGTTTTCGTACATACAGGAATAAGAAGAGTCGTTCATAACTTCCAGATCATTTAAGCATTCTTGGCTATAAATTTAAATACTTCATTTGCCATGGTCTTCATCCTTCAGATGTGGAGAGTTTATACATTTGCATAGTCTCTGAGTTCTGAGTAAGGTTTTATGAAATCGTTGATTACAAATCTCAGATTACTTTCATGGAGTTTTTCAAGCTTGTTCAGATTATTGAGACTGCCAGGTTAGGAGACAGAAGTTAAAGTTTGCCTTAATGAAAGAGTTGTACACAGACAGTATTCTTCTGGTTGTTAGTTACTTTATAATTCGTTTGAGTACATTTATTTGTTTCGATACTTTCTGACAAAATGAAGTGACTTGCAGATTAAAGTTTAGCACGAAGTCCAAAGTCACTCCAAGAAGTTCTACCGATTCTTCGCATGACTCATTTGTGGCTATTGAGGCGGACATATTTCTGAAATATGTTTTACTCAACACCACAGAAGGATTTCGCTATGGGTACTTCAGTTATTTGGCAAGGATTGATTTATAACTTCTTGTTATCAGTGACGAGTACGAGTTGGGATGCTGATAACAACACATCACAAAAACTAAAAGATGTATAACCCAGCAAAAGATTTAATGAAAACAGTTTGTTACATTCTTTGCACTTTGCCTTTCTTGCATCTGCCTCCACTTTTGTGAAATACTTCCACACCGCATTCTTCGACATTCTTTAACGATATACGTGTTTTATACGGATTACGTTTTATATACGTTTACAGACTAACTGCCTTACACGTGCTGCTGCATAAGCTACGCCGAAAGTGGTCATATGGGAGCTTTCGGCCCCGAAACCGAAACCGAAACCGAAACCGAACTTCGGTCGGTTTCTAGTCATGAATCACCTACTATTTCCACCATGGTTGCCACGGCAAGAACCACAACGATAAAACAACTAAGGCAATTTGCACATGAACATAATATCCCAAGGGGCGCAAGAAAAGCTGACATCCTTGCGGTATTAAGCACGTTTGAACAAAATCGTCTTCTGCTGCGTATAAACAAAAACATCTCGCATTTGCTATCGCTACTGAAGCGGCCGAGATCGTTCGTGCAAAAATAACAATTACGACTACCAGAATTCAAGTTTCAGAAACGTAGTGATAAGTTTGAAAATACGTGGTCATTATCCAGCACACGTTTACACCAGGTAATAGCGCTCTTCAACTGCAGATAAAACTGATTCCTGGAATAGTAGCGGTGTTGTAAAACTTTGTTCACGCTGGAGTAAACGCACACATTTTCCTAAACGCGTACTTGTTTATGCCGCTTAGTCACGACAAGGACGGATTCAAAACTACCAACCCGTGGATTCACATCTATGTACGTACGATCCTGAATCGCAAAGACAACAGTGACATCAGCGATGAAATTGGTAGAGACATTGAAAAGATAGTCGAAACGCTGTAGACATACACTATTGCAAGATCGGGATGGACTCTCGAAAAACACGTCCATCTTAAGGTACATCTCTCTTTGTAACAGGATTTGACTTGAATGGATGCCTGGATTAAATGACAACACAAACACAATGTGATGAAAGATGGAAGTTTATGAAAGTAATTACTAAAAATTTGTATATCCTCTAAAACATATACAGTGTGATTCTTTCACGCTCTAAACATACGACTCCTTCAATTACTTCACACAAGCATTCATAAATGGGAAAAATGTGATTCATATATTCAAAATTTGTAGACACATGATACAGTAAGACCAAGAAGTGATTCACATAATATCATGTAATCAAAATAAGATTTCTAGAGTCTCAAGCAATAAAGGTGAGAGTCATAATTTCATGTAATTAAAGTTAGATTCATAATCTCATGTAATAAAGGTAACTCAACTGTACTCAGATGTATTCAACCGAAATACAACATATATTCCATGTACTCAATTGAAACACAACATAATCAATTGAAACAATTATGATCAATTGTAATAAATATAACAATTGTATCAAAAATATGACTCATGACTCACATAGTCATTGGGACAGCACGTACGATTCATAACACACGACTCACTGAAATACTTGTAAACAAGACATTTTGACCTGGTTCACATGTCCTTTGTCAAACCACACAGTTCTCCTGAATTCTTTGGTTAGCCCGCACTTGTAATGGCCACACACTCCTTTCATGGATCCACCATGCGTACAAGTTTACAAATCATTATTTCTTTCCTTGTATGGCCTTGATGGTCGCGTATGCTTCCATCCCCATACATACATACAGACAGACAGACAGCCAGACCGACAACGTGATCCTTCTGCACACACAAGAGCTAAAAGTAAAACCAAACTGGTCGTTATAACAGGTACGGGATTAAAATCTATAGACATATAGGCAACGAAATTGAACTCTTAATAGTTCATAACGTTTCAAATCCGTGTAGTGATAAAGGCAATTTTTCACGCTACGTAATTAAACTGAATATGCTTCATATATTTGAGAAAGATATGTAACATTTACCCATATGGCTGTAGAATGAAATGGAGAACGTAAACTCTTTGATAAGATCCCAAAAGACCAGCGGGTAGATTAGAAAAGAAACTTGCTTTAAATCTACAGGAGAATGAGTATTAGCAAAGGTAAAATACCAGTGTAAAGAAGCAAATTTTTCTGTAGATTTCTATTTTGCTGTCGATCTATGTAGAACATATTTAGTTGGACAAGTGTACGCCTAATTAGATTTATGGAGGCCTACGCGTGTTAAATAGCCATAATGCACGGATTGGTACAGTCTCTGTCATGAGTTTTCTGATATTCAATTAAGGATACGATTGTTTAAACTGAACATGTCCAGGGTTAATTTTCGATCTGTAGCGAAGTTGTCAGATTTGAAATATTGCAGAGAAAAGTTTTTGTTAATCTACGTTGTCATACGAAATGAATTGTTTGAGCCTAGTTCAGGCAGCATATATATTTTATTAGGATTAGACACTCTGTGAAGTGGGCGTGGTTTCACATGAAAGCTGTTTAAATGTGCTAATAGGAAATTTGAAGTCAGTCTGCGCTTTTCTGCAAGAGAAAACAAATGTAAGAGGACTCCGAGTAATATAAGAAGTAAATCCCATCGTGCAAATCATCCAGGGAAAACGATTGGCTGTAAAAAATCGACAGACACAAAGGCTTGAAACCACAAGATCAGGTAGCTCTACAGGATGTCTCATATATTACAAACCCAAAGTGGACACAAAGTTGGAAGGGCTGACAGTGACATGATACCCGAGTATTTGGAAAGGAAGGGAAAAGTGGAGAATACCCAGACTTACCGGCACAATTAAGTAAACAGGGGCAGTCGCTGTGGAATTCAGACTGAATCAAGACATCTGGTTATGAATCGATACAAGGCAATGTTTTCGATCTTTCACTCGATGCGATGATGAATTAATTCTATCGTTTAACAGATCGGCTATTGGTATATCATATTTCTATTGAAATTCCTTGAATAAGTTAATTCAAAAAGGAAGAAGTGTATCTTGAATCGTAACGCATTGTTACTTTTGTTTCTGATTTTTATTGCTAAGAATTTTGATTAAATATTATCTTTATATGTAACGGGGACTCGTGTTATTCTATTCTATATATCTTTTCAGATCTTTATTTATTTGAGCCATATGTTTCACACTTATATTGATATTTTTTTGTTCCGGGCAAATTGCCCCGTAGGAGATCTCCTCTAGATAACGATAACCAGGTTACCCACCCAACAAAGTTGAGGAGAGGTATTCTGATAACCTTGCATACCGTGCTTTTTGTGTCTTTCGCTGAAAACAATCTACGACAAGATACATGCTAGTTCAGTCACTTAACAAGAAAAACAATTATCCACCCTAGGTACGACGAAAATGATCAAATCGTTCTAAGGCAAAACCAAATTATTCCTTCTTCTTCTTAATCGTCATCATCATTTGCAGCTCTGTCTCGGGAGACCATACGAGTCGTGTCCTTGGAGTGTCGTCTGTCTCTGGGGTTTTGGCATCGTCTGTTGTGGCTGTTCAGGCCTATCTGGACTGACAGTTCCCATTGCAGTTGGTTCAGACCTACTGGGAAGTCTGAGTAGCTTGTGTTGCTGATGCACATTTCTTTCTCTCGCGTTTCTCTGCGGCCATCTGGCATCTCTTCACATTAGCGACTGCTTTTCCTTTGTTGACCGTCAGTCTCCAGGTGACTCTGTCCTCGGCCTGGATTTCTCATCGGTTTTGTGAAATGCTTCATACCTTCATGTCCCTCTTGCACACATCCTTGAAGCGGAGTGAGGGGCAGACGACTCATCTGCTGTCATATGAACTGCATGACCAACTGGAATTGATGGCAAAACAAGATTTAAGACTCGTGCTCGGTGAATTTGCGAACAGTCTCCACTCATCTAGATCATGAACTATGTTGCGGGCTGCCACCACACCATCGATGAAGAAGAATAGGACAAGATCCTTATGACAATCACATAACATGGAAACCCTGCCAACACCTGCCAGGAGATTCCACTGCTCTGCCTTACTCTTGGATTGCTCCAAATCCCTGACAAGGTCATTCAGTTTACTTTGTGTTATGAGATTAAGAGTAGGAAAATGGGTGAAAATGTGGGTCAGGTGACATTGATGATTCAGAACTAGAAGTTTCATCCTCTTTCTCTTCCTCGTCTAACTCAAGTGAGAACAATTCATGTACATATAGAACCGGCAGCCCTTCGTCGTGGGGGTACTGGGCGTATAGCTGATAGAATGTTTGGATAATGCACAATCAACTTTTTCTTCTTTGACAAACCTTACCCAACTGGAGGCACAATGCAGAAGAAAGAACTGCTGACATGATCCGTTGGCTCTCTTCAAATCATGTTCAGCCACTGGCGAAGATTTGTTGCACAAGTGTTGCAGCATATGTGTGTGGCCCACCTCTTGTCCTGATTCCCAGTTTTCCAGCCAAAATATAGGTGATAGGCTTTGTTAATCATAGTGGTTATACTGAGCTATTGTGATGAAATGTCACTTCACCACAAACATAGAAGTTATATGGACTGTTCACACAAGCTTTAGGCATCTCTGCTCACTTTGGGTAAATAGAAATGCGTCCCTTTGCAAAATCAAACACTGATAAATAAGATAACACGACACTGCATGATTTCTAGATCTGATGCAGGGCAATTTGTACAAAAGAGTGGTGTAAGCTTAATTAACATGATGCAATTCATATCATGTATGATGCAATACCAGCTTCAGATTGTATCATTCATTGTTTTACCTAAAAAGCAAGTACTGTCAAAATCCAGTCATAGATTTATTCATAGATCCAGTCAATGATGTGTTTTAGTCATATCTAGTTTGAATTGAGATCCCTTCCCTTTATAGCTCACGTATCTACCATTCCCAATTCAGGGATGTATATACTGACCCAGTATCATACATTTTAAACTAGAGCCAAACAACAATTGTAAGTATCATTTTCGTTGTCAGTGACCTAGAATTAGTGAAGTCTTACTACAGTTATTTCGAAGTATTTTGGCTGTATACCAGTGTTATCGGTCCTGTCAGTGACTGAGTTCCAAGTTTTAATAGTTGCGGTGATCTATCTCAGTTGCTTTCTTCATACTGATGTTTGATATGGATTTCGCTGTGGGGTCTTCAGTGACGTGAGAGAAATAAAATGTAATATTTAAGTTCTTTTTGATAGTGTAGGCGGATTATATTATATTTTTTCCCGCGCTCAAATCTATTGGCCTACATGGCTTGATGATGCATAAATCTAACTGTTGCACGTCCTTGCCAAAATTGTCAGTCTTTCCTGTATAAAAATGTTTTTGTTTTTTTTTTTCAACTCCAGCAATATGTGTGTTGATGAAAGGAATAACGTTATAAACGTAAAATCAGAGATGCATGAATTGCTTCTAGGGGTAAAAAAATATATGGAGCATAACATGGTGCTCGAGGCGAAATTTTCTGCCTACTAAAACTGATAAAAGATATAAATGGTTCTTTCTTCAAATCAGAGCAAGAATTTATTTGAAAGCTTTTGAGGAGCCCTCCTCTCCCCATCCCAGTAAATGATCGGTCCCTAAGTAAACGGACATGACGTCATTTCAATATTACCGGATAATGTCCCTTTGCTTACTTTCGATTTTAGCATCAGGAGTGTCCTACGTTACTGACTTCAATTTTTTTTTCAGGCACGTTTAGTTTTTCACTTTACAGACTTCTTCTTTTTCAGGTACATTTCATTTTTCATTTGATTATAGATTACCGAAAATTATCCTGAAATCAAGATTCGTCAAAAGTCAAAATGTTCAGCCCAAATTGCTACAGGCATGAAAAAAAAAAAAAAGTACCGCGTAAAATTGCTGACACGGGAGTCCACCGTACGAACGTTTTTGTTGCAAGGAGGAAACTTCTGCAGCAAAATAAACATGTTCTAATCACTATGAAAACTGAAGCAATGCTTTTATTTTAGTTTTAGTTTGTTGCTGACTTCTTTGATCAAAGGTCGCCGGCTTGCATTGATGAAGGCGCCGCTAAAGGCTCCCTTAGACGGACAAAACAAACACCCATTTGCGTCAACATCAAATAAATTGTAGAACATGGACACAATTTTAAAAAAATTCCTTTGTATATATCGGTGCTTCAAAGGTAATCAGTTTTCATTGAAGTTGCAGCAAAACTTTTTTCTGGATTTTTTTATTTTTAAATTGCTGTGGTGTGGTCAACTGTAGTCATTTCACGTTTCCGCCTTCGAAGGCGGTCGATTGTAGCTATATAGACAGTTGCATGATTAGTTTGATTGTATTACAGCATACAGTATCAAGGTGAAATATCAGCATTAGCAGATTATGACATAACAGTTACCTGTTAGGGTGGTTGGTCCAGATGAAATAGAGATTTGTTTAGGTAACATTGATTCCAGTGCATTTTTATAGCCAAGTTTGTGACTTCCTATCATGTAGTACTAATATTAGCACCCTTAGTCCAACCACAACAAAACAAGTTATTGTAGCTACCTGTCATGGTGCCTTTGAATTTCTCCTCTCAAATCTCAAGACTGTACTGTTTTTATCAGCCAAAAATGTTGTAGCCAAAAATATGGGCAAAAGGAATATTTTCTTGTCCCCAATATGTAAAACATAATTGCAATTTGCAACATTGGCGAAGCCAAGTGCAATCACTGTTATTGATTTTATTTTGTTGCCATATAAATATTGCCTGCAAACTCTTTTGGAGAAAATGCTGTTTGCAAATTTAGACAAGTGTTTTTAGTAGTTAAATGGAAAAATGCAGAAAATTTCAATGAGATTCAGAGCTGTGCTAAAGTTGCTATAACTGATAGTTTGGATGCAACCATAGCCAAATGTAGGAAAGAACGTGATTTCTGGCTTAGTTCGGACTGCAACTTTTGCTGGTGGGACTCCTATTTTTACTAAATTAGGAGTCCTGCACTCCTAGTTTTAAAATCCTAGCGAGACCTCTGCAGTCATGAAAAGTCAACTTAGAAAGTGTATTTATGTCGTAAATGAAAAGTAAATTATGTCCTGTTTCCCAACATGCATATTTGCATTTAACATTGGATTTAAGCAAAACTTTATTTTCAAGTCGAAAATTAACTAATTTATTTTCGTCATATGACTCTAAAAATGAATAATACAAACTACATTGAAACAAATTTTACCATGTACATGAGGGCAAATGCTTCTTAAATTCATATTGTTCTTCATTTCTTTGTTTTGGATAAAACATTACCATTACTATTCATACATAACACTATAAAATGTATAGAATTATAGGCATGGCACCTTTATAACTTATATATGAATTAAATCCTTCTTTCCAAATGAATCAACACAGGAATGGGTGCATCTATTTTTAGAACAAAGGGTTTTCATAATGTGTAATAACTGACTGCTTCATTACAACAATTCATTATTAGGATTGCAGATTTATGATTTATTTATTTGTCTACCTGCTTGTTGTAATTTTAGGCATTGGTTAAATATCTGCATCGCTGCTTTTTAACGCATTTTCACAAAGTCAGAAAACAACTTTAAGCTTACAACGCTTCTCCATTCTCATGAATTCCACAACATAGCATTGACCCATACCTACATAATTGCACTTTAAAGTTAAATTTTAAATAAAATGATACATAAATTTTGCGTTCTATAAATTGTATATTTGTTTTCTGAATATATTTGTCCAGTGATTTAAAAAAAATAGACAATATAATAAACTGGTACTTCCCAGACTAAGCAATTTGTCTGCCATTAGGCACTGCTATTTCTGTTTGGGGTTGTCCATAAAGGATGTTAGCAGATGTTACAGATGTCTGTAACATGTCAAGGGTCAAGGTCAAATAAAATAGAATAGATGGACATCTCATGCCTTTTTCAGTTTTAAAGGTATCTCTAGTGTATTGTAGTGTCAAGATATGGTGTTTTCATCACATAAGTTCTTTTTTAGATGCTAAAAGCACAAAACAAATCAAATATAAGTAGTCAACTCAGTTTATTATATGACTTCCAGGTTTTTGTGTGTTTTCTGAAAGAATTTAGTGCTCAAAATTGGGAAATATAATATTGGCAAATGTGCAGAACAGATGCCTGATAAAGCATATTAAAATAACAATAGTTTCAGTGGTAAATTGTATATGAAAATCAACATAAATGTTCCATTTGGCCTAATTCATATGATTCTGATGATCCCAATTTCCAAAACTAATCTTGCAGAGAAAAATAATTCTCAAAATTTGTTCATATGTCATAATCAAAGTTCAAAACCAGACCCGGGTTTGTGTTTTATAGTCCAATAGTAAATATTGTAGAGGCAAAGGCTCGAACCAAATGTTAAGTGTGTGTGTGTGTGAACCAAATGTTAAGTGTGTGTGTGTGTGTGTGTGTGTGTGTGTGTGTGTGTGTTGTGTTGGTTGGCAGAGACACAGTCTGTTGTTTTAAAGCAACAGTCAGGAACCTGATGTCAAAAGTGTCATATGGGTTGAATGCGACAATGTATGACGTTTTGTAGTAACAAAGTGTCATTGTGTCGGGTATATTAGTTTGAAATCTAAATGATGCAACCACTACAAAATGAATAGGAATTAGTGAGTCCAATGTGATACAAGCAACTGAGTAGGAGATTTGATTATGCCGATCGGAATACTAAATTGCCAATAGATAGCAGATGGCAGTGTTGATGATGACACAAGGACAGTGTTATCAGCTAAATCTGTCTATGGGAATTTTTATGTGATATATCTAGGAAATAAACCTTGAAACAACTTCAGAGAAACATTATAGTCATTATGAAGACTAAATTTAATATATAGGTAGTGATTAATCCACCCATAGTGGAGACACAAATCAACAGGATTCCAACAGTTTCACAATTTCTGCATGTTCAGGTGTGGATATCTAAATAATTGTGATATACAACTTTGCCCTTGTGATCTTTATATGCCTTCAACTCTGCCATAAGGTCAGTGTACAATCCATCTGTTTTATGATCTTTTTAGATTTGGGAACCTTGCAGTATCTTAAATTTGGGAATGTTGTAAAAATCTCCATGCTTCTCAAAGTTCAAAACAGAAATGAAATTGGAGATAAATTTTTATTCATACCAACTAGTAAAAACGGTTTCTTCAAGTTTGTTAAGTATTTGTAGTTTGCATAATAGTGCTGTCGATATGTCATCATTATAGAAGACACTCACTCAGTAGAAACAGCGGCTACCAATTCTTTGAACTGAGTGGATTAAGATGTGTTATCAGTTTCTTTAGGGTTTGAACATTGTAATGGAAGTTATTTAAGTTGCTAATTTCCCAGCTTAGCTTAGTTTTCAAACAATTTTGCTGGTACAACTTGATGTATTTAACCAGTGATACAATACCAAGTCAGCATAAGTAAGTGACAGTTCATTAATATGCAGCACAAAATGAACACTAATTATAGGCAATTCTGAGAACAGAAATGGTACTTTTCCCCATATTTTAGTCATGTGCTTTGCTTTTAATGAGATGTAACTTTTGATATGATCTTCATAAGGATCTCCAGCAGATGGCTCACTATTGCTGATTTATGAGCTTCCATCACTCTTTCTGATCTATATTTAAAGGGGCTCTGGGCATCTGGCTATCCAATTTTCTTTAGCTCGGAATCATCAGCACTGGAAGATATTTCAAAAGAAAACATCTTGCAAAACCAGATTACTTGTTAGTTTCTTCTGTTTGGTTCAAAATCCAAATCAAGATGACAATTTAGATACAAATGGATTTAAACCTGGTAAATATCATTTATTTCAGGACGAAGATCAAGAAAGCAGAATGGGACATGATGGACTGGTTCATCTTATTTTTATAGCAGTATTTCTCAGCCTAATGCAACATTCGAACACAGAACTCTGCATAAGTAACTCATCAAGCAGCAGTGATCAGGGTACTACCACTAGCAGTTTTGTCGTTATGAAAAAGATTTAAATAGATTTTTGGTTTCCAGATTATTAAGCAGATAGAGTAATACATATAATTTTCCTTATGTAAGGATGAATTAGTGTTTAGTTTTTAGTAGCAAATTTACTGATATTTCTTCTCCATTTGAAATCTATATTGAAAAGTTTAATCATTCAATGGGAATGCACACAGTACACACACTCGAGAACTTAGTTGATTTTTTGGTGTTGATGATATCCTTTCAAAAGTTAATGGTATTCATGTGATGTGACTAGAGTACATGTATTCATCATGGATGTGGGAAAGTAAGGTTTGCATGCTTTTAATTATTTTTAAAATAACACTTGAAATTTTTGGGACATTTCAATTCAATATTGTATGTTCGCCTGCCATATGGTGGAGCAAATAATTGTCAATCTGTCTGTTACTAATTTTGTTTCTGAACAATTACTCAGGTTGTTCACCATCTGGGGTTACCAACCTTTGTGGATGGCACATGGGGTAAGGAGGAAAGCTGTAGATTTCAGGGTTGAAGGTTAAGATCACTATAACTGAAAGAAGAAAAATGGGATCAATGTTAAAACTCACATTTTACAGTCTTAAGTTACTAAACATTGTTGATGGCTTGCATTTTGGGTAATTAATAACATTGTCGATTTTTAGATCAAAAAGTGATGGTCACTCTGAGAAAAGATAATTTGTTTCTGCTCAGTGATATTTGTTCTCCATCACATATTTGGACCAAACTTTGTGGATAGCTACACTTGGGGTAATTTTGGTGTCCAAAGGTGAAAAACCAAGGTCACCGACTGAAAGAAGAAAAAATGGTTTCTGCACAAGTAAATTCAGTTATCAATCACAATTTCTAAATGACTTACACATTGGGTAAGAAAAAAGCATGTTGATTTTATGTCAAAGGTCAAGGTCAGTGTGACTGAAATAAGAAAGATGTTTTGTTTGCATAATAACTTTGAGCTTGCAGAGGGCTTGCACTTAAGGTATAGAAGAAGCCTATTAATTTTTGGGGTCAAAAAGTCGGGGTCATTGTGGCTTAAAGAAAAATGGGTTCCTTCATCAGACATTGTGCATGTCATACATTTAGTATAATAAAGAAGTCTACAAATTCTAAGATCTAATGTCAAAGATCATGGTCAAGGTATGTATGATAAAAAGAAAATAATGGTTTTTGCACATTAAGCTTAGTTCTAGATGATATACATTGGCCAAAAATCAATGTCATTGAGAACCTTGGATCAGTAATCTCCATTGTCAACCATACACTACTAGTGCCTGAATAAAGGAGTATTAAAAATGTGGCAGGTATATGTTTTGTTCATGGTACTCAAATTTGTTTTCAAGACAAAAGTTTTTGGAGACATACTCAGGTGTGAAATTTTTCATGAACTTGGTTTCTTTGTTCAATTAATACTATTAGTTAATTAATGACTGAACAGGTTGACTGAATAATGCAAGGTTTTGGCTGCCAAGGGTTTCTTACTATTTTGAGTAAACATATGACATACTGACACCAATTGGAAAGCTATAGCCATACTACTGAAAGGGGGTCTCAGAGTGACCGTGATAAAGCACCCACCGTTATGCATCACTGCCATCTCACCTCTGTCTGCATTGGTTTCAGTCTCGGACTTGGCCAATACAGCTACATGATAAAGCTTGCCCATAGCTTCTCATTGGTTGGTGGTTCTTGCTGGGGTTTTCCAGGGTTCTTCCTCCACCATTTATACTGCCCTGTATAGCCTATCTTGTGCTGAAAAATGGCATCAAACCCTGTAACAACAACAACTAAAAGCACTACCCAACTATTTTAGTAAAATAGTATGGTAATTGACTTTGACTACAGTGGCCAGCAAAATAGTAACTGAAAAACATGATAATTGACTACAGTAGCCAGCAAAATAGTAACTGAAAAACATGATAATTGACTACAGAGGCCAGCAAAATAGTAACTGAAAAACATGATAATTGACTACAGAGGCCAGCAAAATAGTAACTGAAAAATATGATAATTGACTACAGTGGCCAGCAAAATAGTAACTGAAAAACATGATAATTGACTACAGTGGCCAGCAAAATAGTAACTGATAAACATGATAATTGACTACAGAGGCCAGCAAAATATTAACTGAAAAACATGATAATTGACTACAGTGGCCAGCAAAATAGTAACTGATAAACATGATAATTGACTACAGAGGCCAGCAAAATATTAACTGAAAAACATGATAATTGACTACAGTGGCCAGCAAAATAGTAACTGAAAAACATGATAATTGACTACAGAGGCCAGCAAAATAGTAACTGATAAATATGATAATTGACTACAGTGGCCAGCAAAATAGTAACTGAAAAACATGATAATTGACTACAGAGGCCAGCAAAATAGTAACTGAAAAACATGATAATTGACTACAGAGGCCAGCAAAATAGTAACTGAAAAACATGATAATTGACTACAGTGGCCAGCAAAATAGTAACTGATAAACATGATAATTGACTACAGAGGCCAGCAAAATAGTAACTGATAAATATGATAATTGACTACAGTGGCCACCAGAATAGTAACTGATAAACATGATAATTGACTACAATGGCCAGCAAAATAGTAACTGATAAACATGATAATTGACTACAGTGCCCTGCAAAATAGTAACTGATAAACATGATAATTGACTAAAGTGGCCACCAAAATAGTAACTCTCATAAACATAATTGACTACTGTTGTCAAGCTGTCCTCAACATGAAAATTGATTGCAGAAAGTATCTGTCATAAACATAAAAATTGAGCACTTAGGAAATTTTTAATTGACACAGTGAGAGGTCATATAATCATTAGTAAGTAATCATTTATCACGCAGAGTAATGGCTACTTGAGTCACTGTGATGTCTGTGTTTTTGTAGGCTATAAGTTTTCTTTGTTACTTTATGTCTTTGGATTTTGTAAAATACAAAACTAAAGAGAAAAGGTAAGCAGAAGAAAGAAGAATAAAGGTATGTATGACACTATCGTAAAAATGGAAAAATGACTTTTGCTACATATTAGCTGCAGCATTATTCATTTGTGGGGTCATTAATTCTCGTTACCAAAAGTTCTGGGACAATTTTTTTTATTTTTTTATTTTAGCTTGTATGATGTGGAACAAGGATAAAAAATGAATATATTTCTTTTCCTTTCTGAAGGAGATGTATAGTAATTATGATAATTTTCTTCCTTTAAGATAATCTCACCATGTATTACCTATAGCAGGATTATGAAGATGTATTACCTATAGCAGGATTATGAAGATGTATTACCTATAGCAGGATTATAAAGATGTATTACCTATAGCAGGATTATGATGTATTACCTATAGCAGGATTATAAAGATGTATTACCTATAGCAGGATTATGAAGATGTATTACCTATAGCAGGATTATGAAGATGTATTACCTATAGCAGGATTATGAAGATGTATTACCTATAGCAGGATTATGAAGATGTATTACCTATAGCAGGATTATGAAGATGTATTACCTATAGCAGGATTATGAAGATGTATTACCTATAGCAGGATTATGAAGATGTATTACCTATAGCAGGATTATAAAGATGTATTACCTATAGCAGGAATATGAAGATGTATTACCTATAGCAGGATTATGAAGATGTATTACCTATAGCAGGATTATGAAGATGTATTACCTATAGCAGGATTATGAAGATGTATTACCTATAGCAGGATTATGAAGATGGCACTGAGAAAGTTTTGTAAAGTTAGGAAGTCAGTTCTTCAGTAAAATATTTGCAAAAAGTTGCACCTGGTAAGAAATTTGGTCTTTTAATGTTAGATTCATAATTTGTTTTAAGTCAAAAGAATGCTGTGTGAAAATGATTACAATTCTCAGTCAGGATATAGCAATAAAGGTGGTACGTACACTTTTGCCTGGATTCAGCAAAAAATTTGTACCATTTTTTTTTCAAGAGATTAATAGAACAGGTCATATGAACATATCTTTTCTTTTCAGGTCCAAATTTCACATCTCCTTATGTCTATTTGGACTATGTGCGAATTAATCACGAGATAGAAATAGCGTGCTGTGGGATAAATTATGACTCCATTGATTGGTACAAATTTAATGATTACAACTGGGAAAAGTTTATTCCCTGCAAAGGAAGATGTCCTGATTCAAAACCAGCATCTGATGAAGGAGGGCAGGTATTGCGTATTAAATCTATAGACAGCAGCAGCAATACTTCATTTCAATGTGTCTTGAATAAGAAAGGTTACTCCAGTGTGAATCGTACAACACAGATCTTTGTTGTCAGTAAGTATTGTTGATGTCATGTCACATGTTCGGATTGTGTAGGAACAAATATTTTATCATAAAAGACTTCATCATCTTGTGCTAGTGTGGTGTCATACATCTCTGCATCCAGAGTTTAAAGAAAGTAAAATTCAATCTACATAAAATAAATGTACAGCATACACTCGCTGATAGACCCATTTGTATGTAAGCCAGTCCCAAAAGTTGAATAGGTATGATTACAAAAAACTACATTACCCATGTATAAGCTGTCCCACAAGTCCAAGATGATATAACCAGATGCACGTGGTAAGTTGTAAATGCATCTATTTAGACAAACTTCTATTAGCATAAATTACATTCATAGCTCTCTTGGGATTGGCATGTATGATTATTACATAGAAAGGATACAGAATTAATTGAAAAGTCATGAAATTTATTTAATTTTCTGTTTTCTTATTGTTTCTACCTAGTTCAGATCTGTGTTTAACTTGATCAGATAATGACAAGAATTGAACATTCATGGGAAGCTGAAACACTGCCTCTCTTTTTCAACCTAAATTTGTTTTACCAACATTTAAACATCTTTTTTGTGAGTGGTCTGCACTTTTTCACTTCTTTCAGTTGCAATAATTATTTTCTCCAGCATTAAAATTTGTCTCTTTTTAGTTGGAGGTTTGTCCAGTGTTATTAAAATTCTAGGTGTTAAAATTATTAGTGCTCAGTTGTAATATTGAATGTAAAAATGGTGGCTTTGGGAAAATATGAAAAATCTATACATGTGCATTGCATATCTAACAATAAATAAAAAATAAAAACCAAACAATTATCTCATGCAGAAACAGGTCTATTTACTTAGTGTCGAAAAGTCAACTGCTTCATTAAAAGATGACATACAGGGATTAACTCTGTAAGCAAAGTGTGTAATCCGGTTGCAGCAACTTGTTTTTGCAGGGATTAAATAAATGTTTGTTGAGTTAATCATTATTTTTCTGTGATGCATTTGTTCATAGCAGTGTTGAAATGCATATTTTGTTAAGAAATCTCGGTCGCTGGTCATGTTCAGCAGGTGGTCACTCATAGCAGAGAGTTAATATAATAAATTTGATCCATGCATTATGATTGTGGTTGTTCATAGCAAAGGTCACTCATAACAGGTTCTTCTGTATAATGTTGAGCAACATATGTAGTATCAGTAATTTAATGCCTATCTTGAAATAATATTTAGCTGGATTTGATTGTTTGTTCATCATACATCGTCATACATTACAAGATTATTAATAAATCCATTGAGATCATCCACAGATGGATTATCATCAATATAGGCAATAAACTCAATAATGTCATTACCATCATCACTGCATGATTTTGCATGTTCATTAAGGTCTTTAAGTACTTCATAGCATTGCCGATGGAGCCACTACATAAAACTTATTCCACCTAATCCATTTTAATATCAAACTTGCGTCTTACTGGATCCATTTTAATATCAAACTTCCGTCTTACTGGATCCATTTTAATATCAAACTTCCGTCTTACTGGATCCATTTTAATATCAAACTTCAGTCTTACTGGTTCCAGATCGTCCAGTAATGATAGCTCTGATAGAATTCGGCAATGCTGGATGTTTAACCAGTCTCTTCCTCTTTAGTCACAGAAAAATCAGTAATCTCCATGTTGTAGGAATATATAATAATTATATGAATCTATATTGTGTTTGATGCAGAGCATCCATCCCCACCATTGAATTAAAAATGATTTCCTCTTTGAGAAAAAAAAATAAGCGTGCACTTACAGTCAAGTGTGTGAAATGTGGTACAAGCAAATATAGATTTTTCTCTCATGAAATAGGTGGAGATATTACTGCTTAACTGGGAAAATTACCAGGAGCTCCAGGAGCTAAGTATCCTGGTGAGAAGCATTGTCCTGGATATAATTATTGTAGTCCTGGAACCCAAATTGATATCCAACTTGATGAGAAAGATCAGCCACGATCTGAAGTGTGTCTAATAAATGCAATTGATCAAGCATTCATGATGTTGCATATAAAAATCCAGATCGACAACAATGACATATTGCAGATGTGAAGTTGATTCACACTCTAAAGTCTGTAAAAAAATAAATCTCTTAGAGAATCACTTGCTTATTGGCTGATAAGATCTGCAATGAAAGGTAAACTAGTGCTAGGGGCTGGTAATTAGTTTGCTGATTGTTTCTAAAATAATGGACTCATTATAGCTCAAGAGGATATTGGAGGGGTAGAGCAAGGATTAGTAAACTTGCTAATGCAGCAGGTGTTGAACATTCTATTGCTGCATTTTGGTTAGCACAACAGGCAATATGGTGAATTTATCTACCACCACCTAAAAAAATTCAGTATGCATATTTTGATGTCAGCACTCCCAATGAGGTTCATCAGGAAGATATTTTGTTTTTACGTTAATCATGTAGATACAAAGACACATTGACATTGCAAGCAGATAGCAGAACCACTATCAACAAAGACAGCAACTGAAGTTGTATCTGCGTTTGAACAAATTTATCCACATGGTGGCCTGCAATGGCCACAGTTGCTACAGGTTGATACTGGGAAATAATTTCTTATTGCAGTAATTTCTCTGATGAAACATCATAATGTCACAATCAGACGAGGACACACTGCAATTCATCATGTTTGGCAATCATGGAATGATTTAATCAAACACTTGAGCGATTGTGTGGATATCAATATGTGAAGGAAATATATATGGACCTGAAGTCTGGTGATAATAGATCTTGTGAATGGGTTGCACAACTACCAAGTGTGATAGCTGTGTTAAATAATGAAATTACTCGTGGAATTTCTATGAAACCCATCAATATGATAAATAAAAAAAATACTTACTAGTGCAAACGACGTAACTCGTTCTCAAAACAACCAATACTAGGCTAGGTAATGTGACTGTAACATACATAAATGTGGTGAACTTAAAGGTGGTAAAAAAAGAGCAACTGATTGTATTTGGAGTGTGGTAAGATCCACAGATAGACCTGCTATTTACAGAACAGATTCAACTGCTCCTCAATGTGGATTTGTACGTGAACAATTACAAGTAATTTCTGAAGATGCACAATTACCACCACCTTCACTTCTGTGAAAGCAGACACCACCACCCCTATGTTGATTAAACTCAAGCTATATACATACACAATAGAGGACTAGTCCTAGTCTAACACACCCCAACTTTGTCCTTAACAGATTCGAGGGAGGACAAGAACAATAGTGTGAGCCACAAAAACAACAAAAATAATTTGTGGCCATCATATAATAAGCAGACTCAGTCTGCATATTGTCCATGCCACACTGTATTGAAACTACACTTCTAAAAGTAAATGACCTCTCTGCTCTGGATAGCAGAGAGATTACATTCCACACACTCCTTGACATGTCTGCAGCATTTGACACTATAGACCATGATATATTACTTCATCATCTCCAGCATGCATTTGACATTCACGATACAGCCTTACTATAGTTCAATTCCTACTTGGTCAACAGGACACAAATTGTGTCTGCAAATGGAAAACACTCCAGCCCAGTTGATCTATGCTGTGATGTTCCACAGGAGTCTGTTCTTGGACCTGTTCTCTTCATTTTATACACTCAACCACTCTCAAGTGTCGTAGATCATCTCCCAGTGTCTCACCAGTTGTATGCTGATAACACCCACATATGCAAATCTAGCCACCTAAATGAAGTTGAAACTACCATCCAAAGTGTAGAGAGGTGCATTTCCGATGTGAAATCATGGATGATATGTCATAAGCTACAGATGAAAGATGATAAAACTGAAGCCATTCTGATTACAACACAAAGAGTTTCTCATTCACATCCTTTACCTCAGACAATGAACATCAGCAAAACCCACATTAAATTCACAGTCAGTATGAAACCTCGGTGTTACTCTCTTTTGCACCAACATGTCATGAACATATGCAAGGCTGCATATCTTTAGCTGAGACGCATCAGCTTCATTCATAAGACATATCTGTCAGTTGATGCCACTAAAACAATTGTGTGTTCCTTAATACTTTCAAGACTGGACTATTGTAATTCAATTCTGTCTGGTTCATCTCAGTATCTTCTCCAGAAACTTCAAAGCTTTCAAAACACTGCTGCTCGGATCATCATTAGAGTACCACGATCAGAGCATGCCTCCTCCTGCTCTGTACCCTACACTGGCTATCTATTCAATCCAGAATCAAACACAAAATTAGTTCTTTGTGCTATGTTTCACTGAATGGCTCTAGCCAGTTCGACATAGCTATTAAACCTCATCCATAAGGGAGGGCAGTATATTGATTTAATTAAAATTGTCATAAATATTTTCATAAGATCAAGAATGAAGTGTCACATTATGAAAGAGAGAAGCTGTATTGTTGTTGTTCATAAAAAACAGATTTTGAATTTTAATTTTTTTAAATGTTTTCCTGTGTGACTATTATCATCTTTTGGCAGTTTAAATGAAGACCTGTTGCATTTTCATCCATGGGGTTTGGATGTTGATATTTATGATCGCAATTTTATGTGAAAATGGCATCATGCATTACTACTATAAAGTTCACAAAAACAATTTCATCTTATGGGCTGTTGATGTTGATATTTATGATTGTAATGTTATGTGAAAATGGCATCATGCATTAGTATTGAAAAGGGAGTAAACATGAGATGATCGCTGCAGCTGACCTCATTTAATATATGAAATTTTCATCTGACATTTTATGAAAAGGTAAAATTAATGAAGAATCTTGCCATTGATAAACCTCTGAATGTTTCAGCCATTAAGTTATGAAATTCAGAACAATCAATCAATTTCATTCCTTTCTTCATTTACTAGTACACACTTTTAGATCATTGTAGGTATTTAACATGGTGGGATTTAGCATGAGGTTGAGGTAAATGATGTGAGGTATTTAACATGGGGTTTGGTATGAGGTTGAGTTAAATGATGGGAGTTGTTTATCATGGGGTTGAGTTAAATGATGGGAGTTGTTTAATATGGTTGGGTTTGGTATGAGGTTGACTTAAATGACAAGATTTGTTTAACATGGCAGGATTCAATTTGAGGTTAAGTTATATGATGTAAGGTGTTTTACATGGTGGGGTTCTTTATGAGGTTGAGGTTAATGATGAGAGGTGTATTTGTGTTATTATCCCAGGATATTAAACCCATGTTCAGCTGCAAATATTTCTCTTACAATATTGAGTGGCTGTTTCATAGAGACAATCTATCGTACTGACCAAAAGTTAGACTTGTTTTGTTAAGTGCTTATGTCCAGGTTGATAGAGACATGGTATCTCTAAGTACATGAATCAATTTTCTCACTTGTGATAATGTAACAGTGACCTTAGTATTACCTGTACTTGACCAGTACTTTAGAGGCCATGGTCGTCTAAAGGTGCTCACTTGCACAGACCACTGATTTCTCACTTCTAACCATGCGAGTCAGTGAAATTTGTCCTATCTTCTATCAAATACTGCTGCTGATAACTGAAAATGGAAATTATTTTGGCGGCTTCTTTTCAGTTTAAACTGTTGAATAGAATTTTACCAAATTTTCTATAGTGTTGTAGCTTCAAGGAGTTTCAAATGTATTCAAATGATGATCCACCATCTTTGGCTACTATTGCATGTACTGTAAATAGATATGAACAATTCCATCAAATGAAACTGTTCACTTGAATTAGACCAACTTGAACTGAACCATTCTTGCATAAAGACCTTGTGGTTCTGCTGTGAATTCAGATACAGATGAAGAAACAAAAGTAGAAAACCAAGAAATAGCTGTCTTCATAACTTATGCAGTCGGCAGCATTAGAAAAATTCATACGGAAAGCATCTTACTGACTCCATGGTAATTGTTTTCTGTGGTAATTCACTGTTATGGTATTTTGGTAGTTTCCATCAGTATGGAATTTATGGAAATTCCCAAGTAATCATTTCACAAATTTAATTTTATTAACAGCATTATTATTCATCTTTATATGACAAAATAATTCAAACAGTTATTTTTTTTCTTTTTGATGAAACAGATGTATTTATTGGAAATTAAATTTTGAATATTATAAAAATAATTATAATTACTTATGCCAATGTGGTGGTGATTAGTTTGAGTTTGAAAATGTGCTTGACTCAGTCTGATATTCGTGGACAATACTTTGAAAATCTTTTAACTTTGGTGATTCAGTTTTTCAATGGTCTAAAGTATTGTGCAACAAGTCCATATGCATTACATTAACAATGGTTATCTGCCTCATTTCTGTCATTCTGAGTGAGGGTACTATCAAGAAAACCCGCCATTCCATTACCAATTTATTATAAGAAATGAACTCCTCTCCAATGTTCTCAGAATTAACAGAAATATTGCCAGTATTTTTTTTAAATGACAGTAAATTTAAATTAAGGTCAGTGTGTAGATAAGGTCTTTTTGCTTCAGGACATCTCTTAAAAGTCTATTAGATTCATCATTGAAACACCTAAGGATTTTTAATAAGTCTCTTGTTTACATTGTAATGTATTAAAATCCAAAGCCATCTGGATATTAAGGAAAAAAATGTTCATAAGAAAAAGTATGACCAGTCATTGAAATGTTTTGGTTAAGTTCTTCCTTTTGACTTTCAAAATAGTTTAGTATAGACTGTGTAAACTAGGAGTCTGAACTTTTTGTTTAACACCCAAAATACTGTGTCAGGTAATAACAGGAATCTAAATTCCTGATATTTGGTGTTGAAATGTTAAAAGACACAAAAGGTCATTTGAAAGATGTTGCAAAATATATTCAAAGCAACTCCAAATTTTGGACACATTTCAGATAAAAAAAATTTATTTTCTTTTATTTATTTTTGAGTGTATATTAATGTGTTAAGTCCATATATTCCTTTTTAAAATTGCAATATTATTCATCTTAAAATTTTCAGGAGAGCAGTTGTTTTCTCTTTAAAGTTTAAGTTATCATTTGAAGTGCACTAAATATTTTGTTATTTGTTGAGTTAGTGTATTTTATGCTTTCTGGCCATCTCTGATGTTAGGTTTCCTCACATAGCCAGTGTTATGGCTTTTTATTATGAGTATCATAGAGAAAGATCGTGCATTTGTTGTTGTTATTATTATTATTATTATTATTATTATTATTATTATTATTATTATTATTATTATTATTATTATTTGTTGTATTATTATTATTTTTATTATTATTATTATTATTATTATTATTTGTATTTTTATTATTATTTGTATTATTATTATGAATATTATTATTATTTTATTATTGATTATTATTATTATTATTTGTATTATTATTATGAATATTATTATTATTATTATTATTATTATTATTAGTAGTAGTAGTAGTATTATTTGTATTATTATTATTATTTATTATTATTATTATTATTATTATTATTATTATTATTATTATGAATATTATTATTATTTTTATTATTATTATTATTTGTATTATTATGAATATTATTATTATTTTATTATTATTATTATTATTTTTATTATTATTATTATTGGTATTATTATGAATATTATTATTATTATTTTATTATTATTATTACTATTATTTTTATTATTATTATTTTTATTATTATTTATTATTATTATTATTATTACTACTACTAATACTACTATGCATCAATATTACTTCCATATTTTACAGGATGTGATGAATTAGCACGTGGTCCTATTGCCACAATACATCCATTTGATCAAGATATCTTCAGTTTCGGAGAGGATGTTACCTTTCAGTGTGAAGGATACTTTGGTTGTGACGAATTTAAAGAGAAATTTATAGGCTGGTTTATCCAGGATTCTGTGAACTCAAGTCAGATTCAGTCTAATGGGACCAAATTAACCATACAGAACTATAGCAAGTAAGTTCATATGATACAACATCAGCTGGTAGTGTTAGTATTGTGTGGTTTAGATTTATACTACAATATATTTCTTTACAACTGATATATACTTCAATATATTTCCTTACAACTGAGTTATACTTCAATATATTTTTTACAACTGATTTATACTACAATATATTAATTTACAACTGATTTATACTATATTTTTTACAACTGATTTATACTACAATATATTAATTTACAAATGATTTATACTATATTTTTTACAACTGATTTATACTATATATTTTTTACAACTGATTTATACTACAATATATTTTCCACAACTGATTTATACTACAATATAATAATTTAAAACTGATTTATACTATATTTTTTACAACTGATTTATACTAAAATATATTTTTTACAACTGATTTATACAATATATTAATTTACAACTGATTTATACTAGAATATAGTTTTTACAACTGATTTATACTACAATATATTAATTTACAACTGATTTATACTATATTTTTTACAACTGATTTATACTACAATATAATAATTTACAACTGATTTATACTATATTTTTTACAACTGATTTATACTACATTATATTAGTTGTGTACAGTTTAGCTATTCAAAGTACAAGTATTGTTAAGTGTGAAAAGAAACAACAGTGCCCAGCTCATGGACTGTTCATTTAAGGAAGTAAATAACAAGTCAGTAGTTTGCTTCAAAATGCTAACCAAACCGGGAAGAGATTTCATTGTGAGAGAAAAGGACATTATGTATTATATTAGAAGAGACTTTCAGTATTAGATTCGAGCAAAAAAATGATATGTCAGGTAAACAAAGCATTCATTTGGAAATAAGATCTATATGTGCCTAGGCATTCATTAGGAAGAAAGATCTACAATTTGCCTGGCGTTTAATTTGGAAGAAAGATGCCTGTAGTTTCAGTTGGAAGAAAGATCTACATTTGCATGGGCTTTCATTGGGAAGTAAGATCTTCATTTGCCTGGACTTTAATTTTTGAAGTAAGATCTACATTTGTGTGGGTTTTCATTTGGAAATCAGATCTACATTTGCTTTGGCATTCATTTGGAAGTCAGATCTACATTTGCCTAAGCATTCATTGGATGAAAGATCTATATTTGCCTAGGTTTTCATATGGAAGTAAGATGTACATTTGCCTTATCATTCATTTGGAAGTATGACCTACATTTGCCTGGGATTTGGAAGTATGACCTACATTTGTCTGGGCTTTCATTTGGAAGTATGACCTACATTTGCCTTATCATTCATTTGGAAGTATGACCTACATTTGCCTGGGATTTGGAAGTATGACCTACATTTGCCTTAGCATTCATTTGGAAGTATGACCTACATTTGCCTGGGCTTTCATTTGGAAGTATGACCTACATTTGCCTGGGATTTGGAAGTATGACCTACATTTGTCTGGGCTTTCATTTGGAATTATGACCTTTATTTGCCTTATCATTCATTTGGAAGTATGACCTACATTTGCCTGGGATTTGGAAGTATGACCTACATTTGCCTTAGCATTCATTTGGAAGTATGACCTACATTTGCCTGGGATTTGGAAGTATGACCTACATTTGCCTGGGATTTGGAAGTATGACCTACATTTGCCTGGGATTTGGAAGTATGACCTACATTTGCCTGGGATTTGGAAGTATGACCTATATTTGTCTGGGCTTTCATTTGGAAATTAGAGCTACATTTGTCAAGATGGCAGATAATTATTTTTGTATCGACATCATTATTGAAATTCAGGTTGCTAGTACTGTACATGAAACAACCTTGAAACATATTTTTGATGTCTGGGAATATGTGCTTTATTCTAGCCATGGTTCTTTTATGACAATCACTTTGCAATCACTTTGCTCTGTTTGGCATTCTTTGAATACATGTCTGACTTGCATATTATGGATGTTGTTCAGTTCTATTGGTACTAAACATTAATGCACAGAGGCATACCTTGAGACACAAAGATATCATCAGCTTGCACACAAAGGTTTACAACTGTATCATTTACTGGGGTGAGAGATAGAAAACAGCAATTGCCTGTTACCATTTTACATATCAGAATTATGGACTGGTAATGTGGATCCATATCCCATACTTGGTCCCAACCTCAAGAACTGGACAATGTCATGCCAGTCAGGAAGGCCATGTTCCTTCATGACCAAATTTGGCCACATAACTCCAATTGCAATCAACCACAACCACAGTCAATTATACAGTATATACAGTAACAGTCATCAGGAAAGCAAACTTGTCTAGTTCTACAACTTGAATAGTGCAATGTATATGATGCCTAGCTTAGTGCCTCTATATCCCCCAAAAAACAGTTATAAAGTGGTAAAACCCATATAGTGCTGCTAGGTACTTCCTGTGAATAATATCCAGTTTATAGAAGTACTCTAATGGATCAGCCTAATCCTCCAGTATGCAATGGCCAATTTGGTGACTCAGTTTATAAGAAATATCATAACTTTTCCTCAAGTCTTTGCCTCACAAAGAGAACCTCTCAGCAATACCTTGGAAGTAAGTAATAGGATCTAACTTGTGACATGCTGCAAGTATAGTGAGCCACCATCCTCAGCATTCTTCTCCAAATACCTTGCAGGTAGCAAAAGAGACATTGGGTTCACTACCCTAATTCAGAAATGATGATATCTAGCACTACATTCCTTCATTATTAGAGCTTACTCTGATGATTGAAAACTTGGCTTTACAGGCGCCAATTGAAGTTTTCCCATTGGAGTTCTGTCCTCTTTATTCCTTTCCAACACTTGCTTCTTATACAGTTCCAATATCAGGTGATCATTGACTTCAGAAGAATCCACTTTCAATTGCTTATACAATTTGACAGTTACTGATAGTTTGGGCTGTGTATATTGTCAGTTACAAGTCCTAGAATTGTCAGTGGTGGTCCTACAAGCCTTAAACACCAGTTTCCCATTGTAATAACCATTAATTAATTTGTAACATCATGACTGTGGGATCAGCATTGTATCTAATATCAATGGCTATCTTTCAATAGGCAAAACACCAGCCATGCATGAGATCCTGTTTTAAAAAATGACCTCTTCTTAAACATACAGACCCAAGATACACCACTCCCTCGATAACTCGCGCCCGGATAACTCGCGAACCTGCTTATAATGCGGTGTCCGGCATGGCTCCCATATTTTTCAAAGTTGTTGTTGTGGGTTTAACGCCATTTTTCAGCACAGGAAAGGCTATACATGGCGGCCAGTATTAATGGTGGAGGAAGAAACCGGGAAATCACCGGAAAGAACCACCGACCCACGAGAAGCTACTGGCAAGCTCTCTCACATATCCACATTCGCCGAATCTTTGACTCGAACCCACGCAGATAGAGGTGAGATGGCAGTGATCCGTAACGGACAGCGCTTTAGACCACTCAGCCACTCGGAGCCCCATTTTTTTCAAAGAAAATATATTTTAAAATGTGTTAAACGTGAAAAAAATTCACGATAAGAATTAGTATATTGAACCTTGTTAGATACTGTATTTTATGTAAATTTTCATACACAAAAGATAATTAAAAATCATTAATTTTTGTAAAAACAAAATGGGAATATGGTATTTTTGATCTTTTTTGCAAACGTAAATCTTCTTAGTGGAAATTTTATGTCCGATAACTTAACCAATTTTTCAAATACAAAGAGATCTATATGAATAATTATGATACATTTAAATAATTATTTTGATAACTGGATTGTGTACAAAAAATTAAAAGGTACGAAAAAATACATGAAATACGGTAGCTCATTATATCATCGGAAATGGTGATTATTGCCATAAAGATAGACTCCATATCATGAAATTTTCAAGTTCTAATTAGATGTCTCATTTTATGTTTGGGGATTTTTGAGAGAAAAAGTTGTTAATACTCTGTAAATAAACAGTCTGGTGAAACAGGAAATATTATGCTAAGAGGTGGCAACAGATAATAAAATAAACACCACTTAAATGTCTTGCTATGGGAAATTCACATTCTAATCCTTTAATTTCGCTTCATTGTAAACACTAGAATTGCAACATATTCTCTTCTATGAAAACATGAAAATAGTCAATCGTCCGTCACATCGAAACCCGTGAGTACTTCTGTGAGAACCTAAATAAATGCCGGCTTTGTTTTAATCAATAACTCAGTTAAAAAACACCTGTGTTGTTTTATCACCTTGAATATGTCTTTTGTATCAAATCAAGCAAGGGAAGTACAATTAGAAAAATTAAAGGCAGTATGCCGATAGCAGCATAAGTTCTTGAGGTCATTACCGTTCTCAAAATTCATTTTATTTGACCAGTCGAAAATGGTTTCACATTTTCATGTGATATTTTTAAAATATTTTTATCACTTTTGGAGATTCTAGTGCCGACATAGAATTAAAAAAAATTCATTGTCGGGAGAAATACGCTCAGCGAATCAGGAAGCCGCATGTAATTATCCAAACCAGCTCAGAGAGAAAATCACCCGTGAACAATACACAGAGGTGGCAGAGAAATCAAGGAGTAAAAACAATGAGCAGATGTTTTGAAAATGTGAAGTGATATTTGTCAAACATGTCACAAACTGCAAGTATTATCGTGTTCTAATTTACGTTATTTTAAATTTGTAGACCCATTAAATTAATCTTGGTAATGGCTAACCCATGAGAAAAAAATATTCATTTTTACTTCTACCGCAATCAAATTGACCTTTCGTTTGATCAACATTGTTTTGTTTGGTTTATTTAATGGGTGTCAATCTTGTGTATAAAAAAAATCTACTTTTGATCAAACAAAAATTTATCCAATTCAACACAATCATTTCTGATATAGCACACAATGTGCGAAATCATACGTGTTAAGCCAATGAAAAATGTGTGGATTATTGTTTTGATGATCTCCTCAATATCTTGTAAGTTATCTTGAAAATAATGTTAATCTGTGATGACAAAAGTAAACAAAGTACACCAATATGAAGAAATATTTAATCATAGTTAATCATAGCACGACTATTGAGTATTCAACACTAACATGCCAAACCAACCCAACCACCCCTTTTGCCTGTGTACGTTGATCCATTTGTTTGTTGTTTGTTATAGGTCCCTCGATAACTTGCGCCTTCGCTTATAACCTAGTCGATGTTTTTGGACCCCGTTGTGCTCGAGTTATCGAGGGAGTGGTGTACTATGTCCATGGCTCTAACAACAGCTATGATCTTACAACTGATGGAACAAGATGCAGTGCTCCCTACCTGTAGCTATCTTATAGGCCAAGAAATGCTTGCAACCTGTCTTTTAATTCTTTATTAATGATCATTTGATGGTACAAGCCACCAAGGATACATTCTTTCCTTCTCTCACAGTCTAAGCTACAGCAGGGGAATTTGCAAGACAATCAAGGTCATATGGATGTGCCTAGAGCCCAGGCCACTGGGAAGCAGTCCTACCAAATTTACAACCTTCTCAGCTAAAATGGTAAAGAGGCAAAATAAAGCTGATCATTTTTCTATTGATGAGACCCCCATCTCAAATGACATAACTTTCATGCCCTCCCTTATGACAGATTGCAGATCATTTGCAGAAGATTTGCCATGATGATATTTGGACCTGACAAGTGGTGGTGGTGGTGGGGGGAATCAGCATAAATTCAGCACATCTCCTTTACTCTGAGTTCCTTCAGCTGCAAATATGGCACTTTGCACTAGATCATTGACCTAAGTGCATAATGTCAACTATTTTACATTCTTTGGTTTATGACAGAATGCAACTATGGCTTCTAAATGCTATTCATTTATTAGACTAGGCAAATAGTGTGGACATGCAAGAGGCGTGACTCACATGGGCTTCCAGATGTCCAGTGATTTGCCTACAAAAGCAACTGGCTTCAAAATAGCAGGCTATATATATTTTGGAGCAAGACATGATATTACATATTATCTTCCATCACATTTTCAGTTTCCTTGTCAACAGGGACATATCTGTTTTAATACCATTTCAAGATTTTGGTCACCTAGGTCTTGAATTTTGACATTCAAGTATTCAGAGTATATCTCCCCAGGAAAAAGAATTGATTAGTACATTGGTGGATTCCTTGACTGTGTGGAACAAACCACCTGCTTGAGAATTCCTTCACCTGTTGGGTTTGCTCAGTGTGGCAGTGGCTGTCTTAATCCTAGATTACCTTGGGCTTCGATTTCAGTGATTCTTTGCTCCAAATGGAGGCTGAACCTTTGACAATATGACTAACTTTCACAATCTGCACAACATGAGGTTCCATCTTTAAAATAGGAAAACCTTAAAGGACCTTCATAGGGGGTACCTTTGTAAGTACAGCCTCCAGCAACCATGATCTGTACAGATGTGAACACAGGATAGGGGTGCGGGTTGTGCAAGTTTTGTACCATTTCAGGATGCTAATGGAGTGCGGCCCCCTCAAGATCATTATTTTACATATGAACATTCTTGAGATGAAAACTGTTCAGAAAGATTTTCATTGGTGGCTGGAGAACCTTAATGGAAATGGAGTTCTCACAATGTCTGACAAACAAAGAACCAAGTCCCCAGAACTTTATGTTCTTGTTTGGGATAAATGTGCTTTGCATCTGGCTCATGAAGTTAGGACTGTTGACACAAACACTACATATGAGTAAAACTGTTCACAGTTATTATCCATGCCATTTGTTGGAAATCTGAGTACACTTTTCCAGAGCTTTTATTTCAGAAATCTTTCATCCTAAAATGCTGAACTTGATTTCATGGGACCTATTTCCACAGCACATAAGGTTACCTTTCCAGGTCATTTGACACCTTCATAATGGTGTGGCTTCAAAGTTTTTTTGATGTATATCCTTTTAAAGCCACTCCCCAACATGTAGCCTATTTTCCAATATAGAAACTGTCTCACATGCTTTATGGGACCAGAGTTGGTCTCTCCAGTTTAAGGTGACTGTCTCCCTCCACCTCTTACCTATTCAACTAAGGTATTATGATCTGGCAACACATTTGAAGGAGAAAGCAAGTTTTGGGAGTATGTTTCATTGATAATACTTAATCATAATACACATGATGAGTGTAGTGGCATCTTGATGTAAATGAGTGTTGCTGCTGTTGTGGGGCTTAATGCACTTTTTCAGCACATGATAGGCTATACATGGCGACCAGTAATAATGGTGGAGGAAGAAACCGGGAAATCACCGGAAAGAACCACTGACCCACGAGAAGCTAATGGCAAGCTTTCTCGCATATCTACATTTGCTGAATCCTAGACTCAAACACACGCAGACAGAGGTGAGATGGCAGTGATCCATAATGGACAGCGCTTTAGACCACTCAGCCACTTGGGGCCCCGTAAATGAGTGTAATGCCATCTTAATATAAATGAATGTAGTGCCATCTTAATGTATACTGCCAACTTAATGTAAATGAGCATAGTACTATCATAATGTAAATGAGTGTAGTACTATCATAATGTAAATGAGTGTAGTACTATCATAATGTAAATGAGTGTAGTACTATCATAATGTAAATGAGTGTAGTACTATCATAATGTAAATGAGTGTAGTACTATCACAATGTAAATGAGTGTAGTACTATCATAATGTAAATGAGCGTAGTACTATCATAATGTAAATGAGCGTAGTACTATCATAATGTAAATGAGTGTAGTACTATCATAATGTAAATGAGTGTAGTACTATCATAATGTAAATGAGCGTAGTACTATCATAATGTAAATGAGTGTAGTACTATCATAATGTAAATGAGTGTAGTACTATCATAATGTAAATGAGTGTAGTACTATCATAATGTAAATGAGTGTAGTACTATCATAATGTAAATGAGTGTAGTACTATCATAATGTAAATGAGTGCACTGCCATCTTGATGTAAATGAGTGTAATGCCTTTTTAATGTAAATGGGTGTATTGCCATCTTAATGAGAGTAGGTGAATTTGACCCATTTTACTTTTGGTACTAGGAATATAGTTAAACATTTCAGTTAGCCATTGAGCCTGCCAGGAAAATTTTATGTTCCAAATAAACTGAATTTACTAACATCAGACATTTTTTACAGCTTGAATATTGCATTCCAAATTAATAACAATAGTATATTATTTTTTTCATGTAATATTCAGAAATGATGAGACCATTATGGGAATCAACTTGACAGTTCATAGTGTGGAGCCACAAGACATTGGCAGGATATATGTCTGTGTAATGGCAGATCCACAGATAACAGAGCAAAGAACCATTTTTAGAGTGCAGATCAATAAAAAAGGTTGGAATCTACAATTGCCATCAAAAGTTACAAGATGTTGAGATGTGAAAAATTTCCAGTGCTGAGTAAATTTCCAAATTTTCAGTTTCATCTGGCTTTCCACAATATTATCGCACAATCTGCTTGAAACAGAATGTGGAACCAGTCTCAAGTAAATTTTTTTAGTTTTATTCCCCTGTCATATTCCGTGGAATTGACTGATGGTGTTGTTTAAGTCTGTCTTTGTGTAAGTACATATCCAGTAAAATTTTGTACCTATTTAGTATTGTTCTGATTATCTATTATAATCAGTCATCAGTTGGTTGAGCAAGCCAATAAGATATTTGATTGTGAAACTCCATAATCAATTGGGTGTAAAGGGAGACAACCTCTTTTTAGTTGCATGCATAATACCAAGGTTAGTAAAACTCCTGTATAAATGGTATGCTAAATAGGGCTTCAAATCCACTAAAGTTGATCTGAATTGTTTATTCCATTCACAACTAAATATAAAAACATACCACGTTTTGTAGGTGCAACCTTTTGTAATTATTAGAAATATGTAGTCATGATTACAGGATTAAGCTCTTAGACTGTTGAGTTAATAAATTTCAATACATTTTGATAATTTGTTTCAGTTTAAGTGAGTGTGTGTGTGCGCAATTTGAAATTTTAACGTAGATTTAACAATGTAGAATCCATTGTAGTATTTGTAAATAATGGTTAAAAAGAAAACCATGGCCTTCTATACCTTACATGACAGAAACATCACATGTATGAAAAGATTTTAGGGCATTTCAACAGTGTCTCAGTTACATAAGATGGATCAGCCATAAAAAGTTGCTTTCATTTAACACAGTTGTAGAACAATAATAATACAACACAATAAAAAAAAATGTTATATTTTTATCAAGTCAAAGTAAAAAGAGATTAAAAGAGATTACTCCTGTACATTTATTACCACTGAGCAAATATAAAACTGTATAACAAATAAATATTGCTCTTAGTAACTGATTATAATCAATTATTGGTTGGTTAAAAGGAACCAATTTTCGATTATGAAATTCTGACCAATTTCCATTGCTATCAAACTGTTTCTTTTGACTCATTTTTTGGATTGAATTATAATTTAGTAGGCTTGAAATATCAAAAAGACCAACTCAACCTAAAAGCAAATTATATGGGCAAGCCTCTGAGCTATTGATTTGGACCTGGAGATGTCTTTACCCACACAAAGTTCAAGTGATAATGGTGACTAGGCATCGAATAACACATTTAATAGTTGTTTTCTTTATTGTAAATCAGTTAATTGGCTCAATTTAATTATCGCTGTGGCTAAAATAATTAAGCATTTAAATGGATTTATTTTATATGTCTTCTGGCTGTCCACTGATAGACTTCTGGCTGCTTAGATTGGAAGTCTGGCATGCAATACACTAAGACATCAGTTATCATAATTAATTACCATATTAGCCAATGAAACTGTCTTAATGGGACACAGTTCTGGTTTCCTTCATTAGCTAGGATCTATAGTCCAGTTTTGTGGATCTGTTCCCTTTATGCAGAGTTCCTGCTTCTGCAATATATTGTGTTAAATTATGCAGATTTGAGAAGCTGCTGAATGGTTTCTCATTTTTATTTATTACTGATCAAACAAGCTATTTTTTTAAAAAAATATTTATTTAGATATAACTTGATTTAGTAAAGATCTGATATCTTATAATAATGTTTGATAAAGGGATTATAACTATGCTGCATGAGAAAGACTAGTTTATTTTAATTAAATTTAAAAAAATTTATAAACCATACATTCAAAATCTGTATAGATGGCGTGTTTCTCATTGGGCATTGTCAGAACCCCTATATGAGCTGTTGAGTTAAGCTTCCTTCAAAAGCCTTGCCCATAAGATGATTTAATGCTCCCCTTATCCACAGCAAAGAAAAGGAAAAAGCTTTGTCTCAGTATAAAATAGTTGTTATTTTTGTAATGATATTATGTTTGGGTGTTTTTCTTTACCAGTCTGGATTTCTGGCTACTTTCATTAAATTCACTCCCTATTGAGATCACCAGCAGGAGTTGTATCTGCTGAGGCTTATCAGGATAGACTCCTTTACACAGTTGGGCCTTTACGGTTCTGATCAGGATAGACTCCTTTACACAGTTGGGCCTTTAAGGTTCTGATCAGGATAGACTCCTTTACACAGTTGGGCCTTTAAGGTTCTGATCAGGATAGACTCATTTACACAGTTGGGCCTTTAAGGTTCTGATCAGGATAGACTCATTTACACAGTTAGGCTTTTTAGGTTCTGATCAGGATAGACTCCTTTACCCAGTTGGGCCTTTAAGGTTCTGATCAGGATAGACTCCTTTACCCATTTGGGCCTTTAGGGATCAGGATAGACTCCTTTGAACAGTTGGGCCTTTAAGGTGCTGATCAGGATAGACTCCTTTACACAGTTGGGCCTTTAAGGTTCTGATCAGGATAGACTCCTTTACCCAGTTGGGCCTTTAAGGTGCTGATCAGGATAGACTCCTTTACACAGTTGGGCCTTTAAGGTTCTATGGTCTGATCAGGATAGACTCCTTTACCCAGTTGGACCTTTAAGTTTCTGATCTGGATAGACTTCTTTGCACAGTTGGGCCTTTACAATTCTGATCAGGATATACTTCTTTACACAGTTGGGCCTTAAAGGATCAGGATAGACTCCTTTACCCAGTTGGGCCTTTAAGGTTCTGATCAGGATAGACTCCTTTACCCAGTTGGGCCTTCAAGGTTCTAATCTGGATAGACTCCTTTACCCAGTTGGGCTTTTAAGGTTTTGATCAGGATAGACTCCTTTAACCAGTTGGGCCTTTAAGGTTCTGATCAGGATAGACTCCTTTACCCAGTTGGGCCTTTAGGGATCGGGATAGACTCCTTTCCACAGTTAGACCCTTAAGGTTCTGATCAGTATAGACTCCTTTACCCATTTGGGCCTTTAAGGTTCTGTTTTGCTTTTTCTGAAAGGAAAACCAAATGTCAAATGCATCTTTTGCTACCTAATAATGCTTCATAATATTTCAGCATCCGCTATTTCTTGGTGGATTGTCCATTTCTATAAAAGGTGTTTTCAGTCACACACTGAGAGGAACCATCATTTTATGAGAATTAAAGTCAATGAAAATTGGTAAAATTTCGGGTATAATATGCACTCATGTATAATACGCATTCTAACTTTCCCCTTTAACTGTAATGCAAAAGTCTTGACACCTATATATAATATGCACCCAGATTTCTTGGTTTTGTGTGTTTAGATACTTGAGAATGCCAGCACTTAATGGGCGCATAATAAAGCACAACTTACGATTAATATTGAGTTCATGTCTTCTTTTTTGCGAAGTTTAAGGAATATAGGTACAAACTTTACTAAAATTTTATTGAAATATTATTTACAATTTTAACTTCATTCATATATTTAATATATTACTTATTTAATAGTGTATATGGTGCAGAAAGTTGAATCAGATGGTGATTGACACATGGTGCCATCTTTGACTTGCCCTACAATAAAACTTCAATTAAGTTACATCTAGGTATAATACACACCCTGAGTTTAGAAAGAAAATTTTCATTAAAAATCTGCATATTATACCTGAGATTTTATGGTACATCTTTGGTAGATTTACATACCTCATCTTTGGGTGGTGTTATAAGAGTTTCTGGCAGTTTCACACTACCTTCTTCATTTACTTTTGATTTTTGCTCATCAGAGTGAATGTATCTTATCAATAGGCCACAAAGTGATGGTACATCAAGTGTCCCAACCATCTACCAGCCTTTAGTAGTAAATGCTATCACTGAATACAATAGGTACTTTTACCAGGCCATAAATTTCTTTCTAAACTGGTAAATTCAGCAAATGAATGCAGTATTAGCAGGTACTATATTACAGCTATTAAAAGGTGTGTATCTGTTGGTGGGCTTAAGTAATTAGCAGCAGAGACGGTGAAGAGACCACTTTTTAGAGAGGTCCTTTTTTGAAAATAATTCTTCGTACAAAAATGAAAATACAGATTAATAATGCTAAACTGAAGCCTCTGACCAACTGAGAATTCTCCCTCTAAGTGGGTTAGCTCATTTTTGTTATTTTATCTTTGATACTTTTGGGTTTTCAAATTTTTATGCATCCTCTTTTACCAACCCGGGACAGTCACTTTTGGTCATCACTCTCCCTGCTGCTGTGTGGTTTAATTACATCAACAATACACTAACCATGGAATCTCATAAAGCTAAACTAGGTCAACAACAACTAGAGACAATTAAGAAATATCTTCCCTCCGTGATTCTCTTAAGCAGCAACTACAACAGTCAAGAAGCTCAGGTGAAATTTGCAGAGGATACAGCAGAAATATTTAAATCTATCACAGAGACAACTAAATGTCTTCTTCCCACATTAGAGCTAACCACAAAGTCAACTTGAAAAATTGCATAAAGAACTAAAAACAAAACTTCAAAAGATTCTATGTGAGCTTTCATCTGACATAGCTGCTGCTGAACCACAATAATACAAGTAATTGAGGATATTAACAAAGTTCATGAGGAGGTCAGCGATGTAAAGGATACTGTTGCATAAAAATCAAGACCAAAATCATAACCACCAACCCAATTTACCAAAGAAGGTCGTAAACTACTTTGAGAGCGAACTAATATAATAGTGGTTGCCACAACAGGATATTCAGATCATGATAAATCATTACATCCAAGCACTGCCAGTGTTTCTGACAAAAATTGGATTCCTTTTGTATTTTGAAATAGAATCACTGATAAATATAGTGATGAATTTAAAGAATTTGAGAAACTAGTCAAAGAAGCTAAAATAGTGCCATTACCTGGAGATATATTATCCCCCAAAAATCGGCTTTCAGACCACCTCATATTGAGGAAGAGGAAGATTTGAAATTTGAAGAAATTAGACAATTGAGGGAATTGTGTTCAGTAAGTAAGAAAAAAGCAAAAGAAACAACTGGAAATGGTCTGAGTGATTGGGTCACACAAGTAAGTGGACTTGATACTCCACATCCCCATAAGGTCCTTGCCGATGTTGAGCAATTAGAAATTCTGATTGGTGAAAAAAAAGCTGGCAATAATTCTCCAGAAACGTTAATGAAGCAGCTGCTATTTGTCAGAGATATTTTACAGGCAGTATCATGGACATTGATATTTATCATTCCCTCATTGATGAAATTATTGATGATTACCATGATGATGAAATCATTGATGATTGGTGCAATTAGATAAGTGACAAGAAAATAAGATGATCGTACATCATGGACCTGTAATGGTCAGGTGATAAATTTGTGATTACCAACCTAAAAAGTTATCTACAGAGATGGATCCAGTGATGGTGTTCAGGGTCTGTTCAGAAGCATAGCCATAAAAGCAATACCGATTACAAAGCAACTGGGAATGAAAGCTGTTGACCTTCATGATAAAGGTATTGGTGCTGATTAATACAACGAAAAGTGAAACTACGCAGCACTGAAGTTATGCCAGCAAATGTTAGCAAAATAATAAATCAAGCCACATATAAAAACTATTACAGTTGGATGGTGTACCCCTATCAAAAATAGAAAAAAACATATATCTACTAGTCTAATAGCAGGAAGTGGCCTTCATGTTAGACGATAACAAGTATAATAAAATGTTCACGTGTATCTGATCCAGCATTTGACATTGATGCACCAGTTCTCAAGGATGAATTGATGCATGATTATTAATATTATTATGATGCATGTGTACCTAATGCATGAGGACGAATCGAGCTGCAAGTTTAGAATACAAGTATATATTTCTTACCTGCTGAGTCATTCATTGAGATCAATGTTAGATTGTTAATAATGGTCTCATGTCATTATTTAACAGTGCCACATATACTATTGATGGAAGAAATATTGAATCATGCCTGGAAAACATTGATGTTGCCATGACGATACTTGGCCTTGCAAGATACAGTGATGATTACTTCAATTTGAGAAAAGCTGGTCAATCAATGATGTTTGCAAAGGATACAACTGATCATCCAGACAGCAGAAACATAACACTAAATATCTGGAACTGAAGTTGCATCAATGAATGAAAATTTCAACTTGGGATTCACATCATGTTGATCAATGTTGAACAGCAATGAAGAACTTTCATGTGTGATTCCACTATCACATATATTTGGATTCTGTAGAAATGTTAGAAAAGTTATATTTGGTGCTAGACATGTTGTGGTACTTATTAGAAAATCCACCGACAATGATGTAATATGGCACGCTGCTGCCATTGATGCAGTACTAACAAAACTTTCATTGTGGATGCTAGTAATGACTCCATCACTGACTGAAGAACAACAATTACTTTCTTTTATTGATCAAGGTGGTAGATCAATGTTGTTATGCCTAACAATAACCACAGACAGTATTCAAAGTAATGTTACTCGGTTATTCACATGGCAGATATCATCACAGCAGTGGGTGTCTAAGTAATCTAAGTTTTAAATCACAATTATTAATTAAGGTGCAATTTTGTTGTTATTGATAGCAAAGTATGGTTATCCCTGCAAACATACACTTGCATAATTTAGCCTGTAGTTGCTGCCAGGTACAAAATTCTGCAGAATTCCATAGGAAATATAATATTGTTTGAGAGTGTCTATGCTAGAATCTGGTGTGGTTTCTGAAAGTTGTATTAAGAGTTCTGTGTTAAGATAGTGTGATAATCTTTTACTATTTTTTGCTATGAAGACCATATAAGGCAATGTGCAAATAAAAGGTAACTCTTGTTTATTATTTTCCTGTGAATAAAAAGTTAATTATTCCATTTAATATTTGTAAATAATTGCCAGCAAAAATAAAACTTTTCGTAGTAAATTTGACTAGGTCTAAAACTAAGTTTTCAAATCTAATCTGTATAATAAAAACCTTTCAGTACATTTATTTATTCATTTTTATGTTTTAAATAAGCAAATTATCCTTAGATATTTGCTTACTTTGTTAGATTATCAGCATTTTTCATGATCTTGTGAGGTCAAGTCAATGTTTCTTGCATACCTTAGTAAAATAATAATAATTACTACAGTTCAGTACAGATAGGAAATTACAAAATGTTATAATAATAATAATAATAATAATAATAATAATAATAATAATAATAATAATAATAATAATAATAAGTGCAAATTTGAGACTGGAGAGCCATTGAGTGTTTCTCAAAACTATTCACAAGTTATTTGTTATTTTTTAAAGCTATTGAGTGTTTCTCAAGGCTCTGATTGAATTTAATCCATATGAATTTAATTAAATGTTAGCCAGTGTTTTTAAGTCTCTCACTGAGCAACAGTTTTAATACAAAATCTTTAACATTCAAATTTTGATACATGTATTTATAAATCTTTCATCACTTCTATCATAATAAATTATAACTTTTAGCATGTTTGTTCAAATGGACACTACCACTGTGATATTACATCAGTGAGGTATATTTTAGAAGCACCTGCTATATAAGCCTTCGATTTATTTTACTACCATGTTATTTGGGAACAGTTAATCAATCAGATGAAACTTAAGTTTTAGTCTGCATTTCATTCCTAGTCCCATTTTTATCGTAAGGATTCCACACTTTATCATAGAATCACAGAGACCTCTTGGAGTTAATGTCTAAATTTATCTGGGCCTTTATTCTGAGGATAGTGTATTGGCCACTATATATATATATATGTGTATGTATATATATATATATATAAAACAGCAATTTTGATGCATGAACTGTGTACGCTGGATGTCATTCCAGAGTTACTTAAAGCCTGTGACTTTGACCCAGTAAGATTGAGCTTCAGGAGGTTGAATATGATAGTAGGTTCTTGAGCAATTATTGTCTTAAAAGATACAAAATGATATTAATATCTGCTTTTATGAGTTCTTTCTAATACAGTAACCATTCATTTGAATACAATAGAAAAGAATGTTTTTTATTGTCTTTTATTATACCCTGTAACAGTAGGTTGGTTTGTTAGTTTACTAAGCAATTGCTGAATAAAAAGTTCAAATGTTATATTTTAGATTAGAAATTAAAATGTAAAGATGAATATTTGCAACAAAAAATTTTATTTTGAAAGGGGCCAACAATTCAATGACAAGATAACTTTATTCTTAACTTATTTCATGCATGTTACATAATGTTTGAATGGTTAATGGTGAGTGTTACAAACTTTGTAGATGAATGGTTAATGAGGAGTGTTACAAACTTTGTAGAGAAATGGTTAATGAGGAGTGCTACAAACTTTGTAGAGGAATAGTTAATGAGGAGTGTTACAAACTTTGTAGAGAAATGGTTAATGAGGAGTGTTACAAACTTTGTAGAGAAATGGTTAATGAGGAGTGTTACAAACTTTGTAGAGAAATGGTTAATGAGGAGTGTTACAAACTTTGTAGAGAAATGATTAATGAGGAGTATTACAAACTTTGAAAAGAATGGTTAATGAGGAGTGTTACAAACTTTGTAGAGGAATGGTTAATGGGGAGTGCTACAAACTTTGTAGAGAAATGGTTAATGAGGAGTGTTACAAGCTTTGTAGAGAAATGGTTAATGAGTGCTACAAACTTTGTAGAGGAATGGTTAATGAAGAGTGTTACAAATTTTGTAGAGAAATGGTTAATGAGGAGTGCTACAAACTTTGTAGAGGAATGGTTAATGGGGAGTGCTACAAACTTTGTAGGGGAATGATTAATGAGAAGTACTACAAGCTTTATAGATGAATGGTTAATAGGGAGTACTACAAACTTTGTAGAGAAATGGTTAATGAGGAGTACTACAAGCTTTATAGATGAATGGTTAATAGGGAGTACTACAAACTTTGTAGAGAAATGGTTAATGAGGAGTACTACAAGTATTATAGATGAATGGTTAATAGGGAGTACTACAAACTTTGTAGAGAAATGGTTAATGAGGAGTGTTACAAGCTTTATAGAGGAATGGTTAATGAGGAGTGCTACAAACTTTGTAGAGAAATGGTTAATGAGTGCTACAAACTTTGTAGAGGAATGGTTAATGAAGAGTGTTACAAATTTTGTAGAGAAATGGTTAATTAGGAGTACTACAAGCTTTATAGATGAATGGTAAATAGGGAGTACTACAAACTTTGTAGAGAAATGGTTAATGAGGAGTGTTACAAACTTTGTAGAGGAATGGTTAATGAGGAGTGTTACAAACTTTGTAGAGGAATGGTTAAAGAGGAGTGTTACAAAGTTTGTAGAGGAATGGTTAATGAGGAGTACTACAAACTTTGTAGATGAATGGTTAATGGGGATTAATAAGGAGTGTTACAATCTCAGTAGAGGTAAGCTATGTAATTGTTGATTACACTGGTTTAATGGATTGGATGGCATAGGCTTTGAATTTTCTTGTAATGCTGTGCATTAGATAGATACATATACACACGTGTGTGCTTCATTGTATCAAGAAACAGTGTCACTCATTTTCAATTGATGCTGATTCTTTGGACATTTATTTTACCCTTGTTATGATTTTCTTCTCTTCCCCAGAATTGACTTTTCATGTATGCATGGTCATTACAAATGTGTGATCCTTGCAGGGTATTATTTTGGGCCTTAGACTTTGGGATCTTTACTACTTTATCATTTCTAAGACCCAGGCTTTGTTATTGTTGGTGGTGGTGTGATGAAAACAATGCTAATGATGATAATGTGTATTACTACTCTACAGCATTTGATGGCATTCTCTCTTTTTCTCACAGTTTTGATAAATGTGCTTGTTTCACTTGAGATTGGGACACTTCCTGTGTCCTTCAGTTTTGAGGCCCTTCCACAATATCCCCACTATCCTGAGAAATACTGTTCTATGTAATAAGTCTGGCTTTAGAGTAGTTCCAAGTTTGCCTCTTTAGGCAGTCTCCTTGTCTGTGGTATTGCTCTTTGTGTTCCACCACAGTTGGAATGATCTCTGTGTATTTTCAAGACCTTTCTAAGTTGTCTGGCCAGGTCATGGTATTGTTATTACTATGTGCTCTCCTACTACTACTATTATAGCTACACCTACTGCTGCCATTATCATTATTATTATTATTATTATTATTATTATTATTATTATTATTATTATTATTATTATTATTATTATTATTGTTGTTGTTATTGTTGTTATTATTATTATTGTTGTTATTGTTGTTGTTATTATTATTATTATTATTATTATTATTATTATTATTATTATTATTATTATTATTATTATTATTATTATTATTATTATTTCAGAGCCCCCAATAGATAAGTGGAAGTTGATTGGGATCTGTGTGGGTGTTGCTTTAGGAAGTGTCATACTTATTAGCCTTATCATCTGGATAGTCTGGTACTGTTATGGACCACAGATCAAGTTACGCATTCGACAAGCACTTCCAGATGGATTCATTGGCCCAAAAACTTTAGATGGTAAGATTTTTTTTTCTCTGTGATTTTTATGCATATAGTATATACTTACTGTCATTAAACTCAACTTTGCTTGGATTCATGCTCAAAAATAACCCTGCTGATCAACTGGCTGTGTTTTTATCTCATAAAATAAAATTTCAGTATCAAGAGTAAAATTTATTTATCATATTATTTTGCTAATGAAATTACCATGATGTTTTGTCAATTATTTTCATTCTTAGTTGAATATAATTACTTAATATAATGTGATTTTTCACAGATCTTAATCAAGGTCTATTTTAGGATATACAAAGCATACACTGTCTTAATCAGATTCTATTCTGGATATACACAAAGCATACACTATACCAGAGTTTATTCTAGATATACACAAAGCATACACTGTCTTAATCAGATTCTATTCTGGATATACACAAAGCATACACTATACCAGAGTTTATTCTAGATATACACAAAGCATACACTGTCTTAATCAGAGTCTATTCTGGATATACACAAAACATACACTATACCAGGGTTTATTCTAGATATACACAAAGCATACACTGTCTTAATCAGAGTCTATTCTGGATATACACAAAGCATACACTGTACCAGGGTTTATTCTAGATATATACAAAGCATACACTGTCTTAATCAGGGTCTATTCTTGGTATACACAGAGCATACACTGTCTTAATCAGGGTCTATTTTGGATATACACAAAACTTACACTATCTTAATCAGGGTTTTTTGTAGATATACACAAAGCTTCCACTGTCTTAAGCTCTATTCTTGGAGAAACAAAGCATACACTGTCTTAATCAGGGTCTATTGTTGGATACACAGAGCATGCCCTATCCTAATCAGGGTCTTTTGTAGTATACACATCTTACTCGGGGTCTGTTGTAGGATACACAAGTATGTACTATCTTAATTAAGGTCTATTCTAGATATACACAAAGCATACACTGTCTTAATCAGGGTCTATTGTAGGATACACAAAGTATACAATGTCTTAATCAGGGACTATTGTAGGATACACAAAGCATACACTGTCTTAATCAGGGTCTATTGAAGGATACACAAAGCATACACTATTTTCATCAGGGTCTATTCTTTGATACACAGATTTGAAATTTACACCGATTCTGCTAATTTGACATAGTGTGAAACAAGTCATTAAGGAAAACATAGTTGGACATAATGTGGAACTAGACTGCAGTGGACACACTAAATTAGACATACTGTAGAATACAAAATTAGACATCTATTTTAATAACTAAATTATAAAAGGGACACATAGTTAAAAAGAATGTACAACAAGACTATAATTAATATAAACATGATTAAATATACTGTAAAACTAAACAATAATGGACACACTAAATCAGACATGCAGTACAACTCAACTATAATGGAGAAATATAATTAGACATACTGTACAACTAGACTATAATGGACAAGCCAAATTAGACATACTGTAAAACTAGACTATAATGGACAAGCCTAATTAGACATACTGTACAACTAGACTATAATGGACAAGCCAAATTAGACATACTATACAACTAGACTATAATGGACAAGCCTAATTAGACATACTGTACAACTAGACTATAATGGACAAGCCTAATTAGACCTACTGTAAAACTAGACTATAATGGACAAGCTCAATTAGACATACTGTAAAACATGACTTTAATGGACAAGCCAAATTAGACATACTGTACAACTAGACTATAATGGACAAGCCAAATTAGATATACTGTACAACTAGACTATAATGGACAAGCCAAATTAGACATACTGTAAAACTAGACTATAATGGACAAGCCTAATTAGACATACTGTACAACTAGACTATAATGGACAGATAAATTGAGACATTCTAAAAAAAGTCTATAAAGGATACACAATATTAGACATACAGTATAATTAGACTATCAAATACATAAAATTAGACATTAAGCAATAAGTTTGTAAATGATACATAAAATTATGCACTATGTGAAACTAGACTATCAAGGATACGAAATATTAGACATTCTTTAACAAGTTCATAAAGGATACAAAATTTAACATTCTGCAAAACAAGCCTATACAAGACACATAAAGGATTTCTAAATGTTCTTTCAGTGTTGCTGTTTTACATAGGAACAACTAGAGTAATTGCCTCCATAAATCCCCATGCTTTCCATGGCATATTCTAAAACACCATCTAGCCCAGCTCCCCAGTGTTCATTTCCAAACCCAGGAGTCATGGTGCAAAATCTGTCATATATATCATGTATCTTTCCAATACAATTGCATGTATAAAATTTAGAATATATTTGAAAATGTAATTTTAATTTTTTTATATGTGACCACTGAACTCTTTACAGTGGCTTCAAGGGTGGGAGCCAAGGAAGACACATTTTGTAGATATTTACCACAGTGGCAACATAACTTCACAGCTTTGTGAAATTTCACCCAGAGGTTTGTTAGGAGTTGTAATGAACATATAAATAATTGGACATACATAACAACAGGTTTTCACAATATCCTGATGGTTTTTAAATCTGCATAAGGATACAAATTGTAGAAATAATATAATAAATGGGGGCATTAAACTTTTTAAAGGCCAGGCATTGTATATCATGGAGTATCCATTCTCATAGCTGTCATTGCCCAGTTATGTGTCCTATATGCAGAGTGTCCACTATGGTAGCTTTCACTAGCAATTCAAGTGTCCAATATGTGGTTTGTCAACTGTGAATCATCCACACTCAAGTGTCCACTGCCCAATCCATGTTTTAAAGATTTGCAATTATTCTTTCTTTCAGATGAAAAGTATGAGTATAATGCCATTTTATATCATGCAGAAGAGGACACACAGAAAGCAGAACAAATCAAGAAAGATCTGGAGAAGCATGGATGGAAAATAAAGATCTCAGCAGATATTTTGGGAGGAGCAAGTAAGCATGCAAATTATACAAATTATGTATTTTATCCAGAAGTGTTACTTTTCAACTTTAACATCTTTGACCTTGAGCAAAGAAAAGTCAAATGCTTCATTTCAAATTTAATGGTTTTGTAAATCCTTTTCAGCTATAGTAAAACATAACTAATATCAAAATCTAATTACAGTAGTCCCCCTCTTGAATGGCCCTCCTCACCAGCGGCCACCCCTTCCTTACGTCCAGAATCCTAAGGCACAGACAAATTTGTGTTAAAAATTACCTCTCATGAAAGGCCACCCAGCTAACGCAACCAGCAGCCAGAAGATTTGTGCAAAAATATATAATTTACCCCTCACTAGCAGCCACATTTTATTTTGTAATATGTATCCAGAACCAATTTTATTCATAGCTTGTGTTAAGTAATCCGATTTCTATTTCCGGATGTGAGGCTTTTGTTCTTAAAAGAAGTGTTGAGTAAAGTACATGTACCAGTAATGTTAATATTATATCATTTACACTTCACCAGAAACCACATTTATTCCATAAAGCTGAGAATGACCCAAATTTTGAACCATACAAAGTAAGTACATGTAATCCAATTATCCTTACTGCATATTATCATTAAATGTCTGGTTTAGCCACTTATAATTGTTAAGATTACACTTAATTATAGTAGTAACAGCTGAGAAGTGGCAGTGTTGATGTACAATGCAGAAGTCAGTGGGGGGAATGGTTTGATAACCTTTATGGCTTCCCTTTGCAAGATGTTGAGCTTGTTCACTTCAATAATTAGTGGCTATTACTACTGACCATAATGTCAAGTTTACAAATCCTAACAGCTGCTAGGTGCTATTGTTTAGGTCAAATCTGCATACATATTGAGTGCAGAAAAAATTTGTTTTATCAGTCTTGTAGTTGCAACACTGATGATTATAACCCAACGTAATTATCAAGATCAAAGGGTCAGCATTGGCTAAAAATAGAGCAAAACAAGGTACCAGACAAAGACCGAAAAATTATGTGACAACACACTTGTCGCTTCCTTTACAATGATGGCATTTCATCTGCTCAACAAATGTTTCATCTGCATAAATAAATCACATATAGTTAGCAACATCTGAATAAATTATTACCAAACATTAACATGTCATCACATAAATGGAGAATATTATTTCAGAAAAGTTGGTTATTATATTCTATGACATTGGGTAAGGTGGGAGGGGGACTTGTCAAACAATTTTAGGTAAAAAAGAATTGAATAAAACAATTTTATGTTGAAAAGACTCGATTAAATAACATCATAACTGATAATGAAGTTATTCAGCAGCAGTGGGAAAATGGAACAAATGGAAAGAGAATTGCATACATACCAAGACTTAAATGATGTTTTTGAATGGCTTTGCAATGTTCATGACAACAACACCCGGTCGCATATCACGCTTATGCCAAGAATAAGAACTATTAATGCATATTCAGTTGAAATAAGTCAACTGTTAGAACAAGAACTGTTGAATTATTAATGTTGCTTTTCAATGAAGATATTAAATGCTTTGAAAAATGAAGCTTTCTTACTATGTACATTACATATACTGCTCACAAAAAATTTAGTCCCCCTCTAGAAAGGCCACTCACCTTATAAGGCCACTTTCCTGGTGCAGAAGGAGTGGCCATATAAGAGTGGGACTACTATAATAGTAAAACATAATTAATAAATGTAAATAGGAATTGTTCAGGGGACATCGGAAATGGGTTCTTATTGACAATATAGCAGACCTGCCAATTTCACCGTTAAGTCTTACTGAAATGACCTGTAAATTATGGACCAGATATATGATAATTGTGGTCCAGTGCATATATTTACTTATCCATGTTTGATCTGAATTTACGAAATCCATGTTTCATAGTAGAGTTAATTAGGGAACCACACTAAGTTTACAGGTATACTTCAACCACTTTCAGCCCATGTTTTCATGCCAAACACCTGCATGATGAAGCTATTGCTTATAGCATTTTATTGAAATGTTGTACAACAAATGAAAACAAATCAGTGTAAATGGGGACAACCACTCTCTTGAAAACTTCAAACAACACAGTAGCATCAAAAGAATATTTGGATTCTTGAGAAAAAGAAGCAGAATAGGCAACAGTTAAATTTCTTGGATTTCATGTCATGTTGATTTGAATTTGTTGCATTGGGGGAGAGATGATTGTTGTTCCCATGTAAAATTTAAAAAGAAAATAATTAGGTCATGTAGAGCAATCTACATATTCCAAAACTGTACTGGAGATATTTTGGTCCAAATGTACTTTAATACTTTGTAGACGAACATAATGTTGTCTTTGCTGCATCAGATAACACTTCTGAACTTTCAGGTGCAATTTACTATGTCACAACAGCATTCCATGATATATCATTAAATCTAACTTTAAGAAAAACTGCTGTACTAAAAAGGTCTTGTTGGGGTTGGCAGGTCTGGTAAAGTCGTAGTTATATTGTCTGTTAAATATTATAAATAATTTTAGATTCTTTGAATTTTTAATGATATGTATTTGTCAAGACATCAGTACACATCCCTAATGTATTATAAAAGTGAAAAAATATATATGGATTAAAGCTAAAGTGTATTTTTTCTTCTGTTTATTTCATTCCAGGAATCTTGACAGAAAGTTTTATGTACTGTGAAAAATCAGCATTGGTGATGTTCCTGTACACAGATAATCTTCGTAATGACCGAATGGCCAATCTTATTTTTGAAGCCATCATTGAAGTCAAGAAGAACAAAAAGATACTGGTGATTGAAATCAATAATAAATTAAAAAAGACTTTCATGAAACGGTTCAAAGCTGCCAAAGACATAAAGAAAGTTCAAGAGCAGAATAATGAGGTGAAAAATGTTCAACCAGAAGAGAATTTGGGACTCCTCCAGACTGACTTTTGGAAAGGTGTTTCAACTATTAAATGGAACACAAAGCATGAGAATAAAGTTTTGTGTCAAATTCAGAACAAGCTTCCAAAACTTAAATTCCAGGTTCAGATGGAGAAAAGAATGAATTTAGAAAGAAAAGCAGCACATAATTTGTCAGTTGGATCTCAAAAACCACTTCTTTCTCAAAACAGAGGTAGCTCAACTATTGTGGAATGCTCCCCACCTCCTATGAGGAGTCCAGGGTCTGACTGTGTGTTCTTTGGTGAGGAGGAGGAGGTAAACAGTCCTGTTCAAAATCCAGAGAATGTTACTAAATATGCTGGTCGAGTGAATGAAGATTTATTAGCTGAGGTTCATGTTGATGGTCATCCAAAGATATCAACTGCAGCAGACACTGATGATATTTCTCACATTACTCATCATGAAGGTGACCTTGCCAATCAAGATTTACATGACTCTCAGAATTCTGTGGAGAATCAACCTGGACAAAATCCTACTGCTAGTGCTGAGTACAGGGCAGGGGCATATGGTGAGTCGCCAGCCACTAGTGGATATGGCTCATTGGAAGCATCAGGTTCCAAGTCATTGGAAAATTCAAGCAAGCATAATCATGAAAATTATAAGGAAGATTTGGGTCAGCAGTTGAGAAGTAACAGGCAGCAGTCATCAGATGAGCAGTCATCAAGGGAGAACAGACTGCCATTATCGCAGTCATCAGATGAGCAGTCATCAAGGGAGAACAGACTGCCATTATCGCAGTCATCAGATGAAAATTCATCACGAGGGAGCAAATATCTTTTGACACAGTCTTCACATGAGAGTGGATACGCAAGCAGCCTATCTTGTAATCCTCAAAGTACAGAATTTGACAGCATAAAATTATTTCCAGTGTGAATGAAGCTGTATGTGAAGGAAATACAAATTATATATGTAGTACATGGTTTTTAACCAATTACAGATGTAACGCATCAGGTTTCTAACCAATTACAGATGTAACACATCAGGTTTCTAACAATTACAGATGTGACATGTCAGGTTCCTAACCAATTACAGATGTAACACATCAGGTTTCTAACAATTACAGATGTGACATGTCAGGTTTCTAACCAATTATATATGTAACACATCAAGTTTCCAACCAATTACAGATGTAACATATCACGTTTCTAACCAATTTCAGATGTAACACATCAGGTTTGTAAAAATTACAGATGTAACATTCCAAGTTTCTAACCAATTACAGATGTAACACATCAGGTTTCTAACAATTACAGATATAACACATCAGGTTTCAAACCAATTACAGATGTTACACATTAGGTTTCAAACCAATTTCAGATGTAACATATCAGGTTTCTATCCAATTACAGATGTAACACATCAGGTTTCTAAACAATTTCAGATGTAACACATCAGGTTTCTATCCAATTACAGATGTAATACATCAGGTTTCTAACTAATTACAAATGTAGCAAGTCAGGTTTCTAACCAATTACAGATGTAGCAAGTCAGGTTTCTAACTAATTACAGATGTAGCAAGTCAGGTTTCTAACCAATTACAGATGTAGCAAATCAGGTTTCTAATGATGCAGACACTATTATTTAGGAAATTTTAATGAAAATGTGTGATTTGTTAAAGCAGCAAATGTTAACTTGTGTGCTTTTAATATGCAATTACCAAATCCAATTTATAGAATTTACAGGACAGTAACTTTGAAATCTCTTGCTTTTCTTCAGACCTTCAGAGAAATATTTATTCAGTATTTAATTGACTCTTTGGTCATACCATCTATTTATTTTTGTGCACTCAATCTCTGCCTTCCAACATTGTAATTTAATGATTATATGTAGGAAAAGAAGTGGTGCATGATCAAAATAGAAGGAAATTGTTCAATCATTTAGCTATCATTCAAATTTTTTGTTAGTTTCAATGTAAAGTTTTATATATTTCAGTTAACTGGAAAATCTAGAAGGTCAATTATGTTATTCATTATGTGGGTTATGAAATAGTATGTGCCTTGCTGATAATGAGGTCACAAGCAAACCAAGTAATATACAGGATTGCAATAACTTTAGTCTGTTTGCTCATCATTCTGTAGAATGATTAATATATGGGATTGCCATTAATCTAATCTGTTGGCCTTTTAGTTGTCTAGCATGGGTAATATACAATATTGCCATTACTGTAATCGGTTTGCCTTTTAGTTGTCTAGCATGGGTAATATACGATATTGCCATAACTGTAATATGTTTATCTTTTAGTTGTCTAGCATTGGTAATATACAGTATGTACTGCCATTACTGTAATCGGTTTGACTTTTAGTTGTCTAGCATGGGTAACATACAATATTGCCATAACTGTAATATGTTTATCTTTTAGTTGTCTAGCATTGGTAATACACAGTATTGCCATTACTGTAATCAGTTTGCCTTTTAGTTGTCTTGCATGGGTAATACACAGTATTGCCATAACTATATTTTTGCCTTTTAGTTGTCTAGCATGGGTAATATACAGTATTGCCAAGACTGTAATATGTTTGCCTTTAAGTTGTCTAGCATGGGTAATATACAATATTGCCATAACTGTAATATGTTTGTCTTTTAGTTGTCTAGCATTGTTAATATACAGTATTGCCATTAGTTGTCTAGCATGGGTAACATACAATATTGCCATGACTGTAATATGTTGGCCTTTAAGTTGTCTAGCATTGATAATATACAGTTAAGTATTGCCATTACTGTAATTGGTTTGCCTTTTAGTTGACTAGCATGGGTAATATACAGTATTGCCATTACTGTAATTGGTTTGCCATTTAGTTGTCTAGCATGGGTAATATACAGTATTGCCATTACTGTAATTGGTTTGCCTTTTAGTTGTTTAGCATGGTTAAAATACAGTATTGCCATTACTGTAATTGGTTTGCCTTTTAGTTGTCTAGCATGTGTAATATACAGTATTGCCATTACTGTAATTGGTTTGCCTTTTAGTTGTCTAGCATGGTTAATATACATTATTGCCATTACTGTAATTGGTTTGCCTTTTAGTTGTCTAGCATGGGTAATATACAGTATTGCCATTTCTGTAATTGGTTTGCCTTTTAGTTGTCTATCATGGGTAATATATAGTATTGCCATTACTGTAATTGGTTTGCCCTTTAGTTGTCTAGCATGGGTAATATACAGTATTGCCATTACTGTAATTGGTTTGCCTTTGAGTTGTCTAGCATGGGTAATATACAGTATTGCCATAACTGTAATTGGTTTGCCTTTGAGTTGTCTAGCAAGGGTAATATACAGTATTGCCATTACTGTAATTGGTTTGCCTTTTAGTTGTCCAGCATGGGTAATATACAGTATTGCCATTACTGTAATTGGTTTGCCTTTGAGTTGTCTAGCATGGGTAATATACAGTATTGCCATTACTGTAATTGGTTTGCCTTTTAGTTGTCTAGCATGGTTAATATACATTATTGCCATTACTGTATTTGGTTTGCCTTTTAGTTGTCTAGCATGGGTAATATACAGTATTGCCATTACTGTAATTGGTTTGCCCTTTAGTTGTCTAGCATGGGTAATATATAGTATTGCCATTACTGTAATTGGTTTGCCCTTTAGTTGTCTAGCATGGGTAATATACAGTATTGCCATTACTGTAATTGGTTTGCTTTTGAGTTGTCTAGCATGGGTAATATACAGTATTGCCATTACTGTAATTGGTTTGCCACTGAGTTGTCTAGCATGGGTAATATACAGTATTGCCATTACTGTAATTGGTTTGCTTTTGAGTTGTCTAGCATGGGTAATATACAGTATTGCCATTACTGTAATTGGTTTGCCTTTTAGTTGTCCAGCATGGGTAATATACAGTATTGCCATTACTGTAATTGGTTTGCCTTTGAGTTGTCTAGCATGGGTAATATACCGTATTGCCATTACTGTAATTGGTTTGCCTTTTAGTTGTCTAGCATGGGTAATATACAGTATTGCCATTACTGTAATTGGTTTGCCTTTTAGTTGTCTTGCATGGGTAATATACAGTATTGCCATTACTTTAATTGGTTTGCCTTTGAGTTGTCTAGCATGGGTAATATACAGTATTGCCATTACTGTAATTGGTTTGCCTTTGAGTTGTCTAGCATGGGTAATATACAGTATTGCCATTACTGTAATTGGTTTGCCTTTTAGTTGTCCAGCATGGGTAATATACCGTATTGTCATTACTGTAATTGGTTTGCCCTTTAGTTGTCTTGCATGGGTAATATACAGTATTGCCATTACTGTAATTGGTTTGCCTTTTAGTTGTCTTGCATGGGTAATATACAGTATTGCCATTACTGTAATTGGTTTGCCTTTTAGTTGTCTAGCATGGGTAATATACAATATTGCCATTGCTGTAATTGTCTAGCATGGGTAATATAATTCTTTTTTAAAGAAAAGCAATTCAAGCATATACAACAGTCAAGTGAGTTTGATTTCATGTCTCATATGTTAGCAAGGAAGATTTTTAAATTACCTCACATTTTCGGGAAAAAGAGATTTATCTTAAAAATATTCACCATATTTATTTAAAACAAAACTTGGATTGCAGCAATTTCAAACAAATTATTTTTTATGATCAGGGTCTTTTGATGTGCTAAAAATTGTCAGATTGCAGAAATTGAAGGAGGTGAGAACTCGATGATACACAGGCATGATATTAAGAGGTATACATTTATGTGTCATGAGGTAGTGCCCTACTTCCAAGTGTTATAGCATCAAGGTCTTTTTATATACACCAAAGTGGCTTTTTGCAGAAAAGTAGATAGATATAGTTCTACAATGATACTAAATAATCTTGACTTTCTAGTTGCGTTACGAAATACACGGGAAAAATGTTCTTTTGAGACCTGACTTTTTTTTACACCCAAAATTTTCCCATTGCCAGGACATAAAAATGATGGTTCCAATAAGCAAAAAAAAATAAATAAATAATAATATTTTTGGAAGCATATATATATATATATATATATATATATATATATATATATATATATATATATATATATATATATATATATATATATATTAGGATATATTCAGTTGTAGCCCCTAAATATGTTTCCAACTCCATTTCAGGCAATACTGAAAATATTATCCAGGGGTTAATGAGCTAATGGCTTCTGTGATTGTTCCAGGTCATTTTATACTGTGTAAAGTTTAGCATGTTCAACATATGCCAAGATAACAAATTCTGTTTGAGATTTTAATATTTTGATGATTTCTGGCACACCTGAATATTAGACCATGTGATCTTATAGTATTGCATTCATTATACATGTACTTCATATTTTCATAGAACCTTTCTCTTTTCATCAAACATGGCTCTTCTCAACGTCTCAGAAAAACCATTGGACCAGATTCAGTATTTATACTTGTATGCAATTCCTTGATGTCAGGATGCTTTCTTTAAAGTTTCTTCAAATAATTTGACTTTATTGTTAAATATGGCACCCTTAACTTCAAAGACGAAAACAGTTTAAAACTTCTCAAAATTGCTGTACTGAATACAGCCCAGTTTGATTCAAATTTTCAAGTTATAAAAATTTTTTAATGTTACTTAAAAGAAAAGTCATTTAATTTGGCTACAATTACATGAAATACAAGAACTTGTAAATTTTTCTTATGATTGTATGAACAGGATTGCATCAATACTAAAAGAAATGGCTTTCTGATATAAAGTCTTTTTAAAGTACAAAGCTGTCTAATATCTAGCATCTTCTATTACCATCAGGATTTAAAGCTTTAAATGACTTTTTCTCCCAAAAGAAGTTTACAAAATTTGACACAATGCATTCTGGCATATCTCATTGAAATTTTTGCAAATGATGCTATTCTGTTATCAAATATTCCCCCCACATGATATGATTCCTCCATCAGAATGCTGGAGATTTATTCTTGAAATGCTGGGGATTGGATAAAATTGTTGAAGAATTTTCTTGCATCTGATTTTATTCCATTTTTTTTGTAAGTTAATATTTTTTAGAAGAGAAATGGCAAAGAAAGAAGAGCATTAAATTTTAGACATATTTAATGATTAAAAGATAACAATATGAAGAAAAATCTCATAATAATTTTTGAAAAATGTACTTTCCTTCTGCAGTCATCTGCCAATAGTATTGTGGCTTACAAAACATCTTGATCAATGTAATATTCCAGATTTAGATCGTAGTTTTCAGATGTAGGCATTATTATTTTTGTTATGAATCAGTTTTGTAGGTGTTACAAGCAGTGACACACTAAGTTAAAGACTGGTTATATCTTTTTCTTTGTGCATGTAGCAGAAATCTAGCTGTTTTGTTAACCATACTTTTCTTGTCTCAGTCTAGTCATCTCGGACCAGTGGTCTCAGTCTAGGTGACCACATGCTCAGAACTACTTTAAAATAAGTTAACCTTGTTGTCTTCTGCTGCACATGATGTAGTTGTTCTAATATCAAACAACAACAACAACAAACAGCAAATAAATATAACAAAAAAATAGTAACATAAGGTAAATCCATCTTTGAGAATACACCATACAAAAGCATTTTGAGAGAGACAAAGATTCACACGCACACAATGTCAAGCTTTTTGGTATTTTGCTAGTTCATTCCACACAGCATGGTCAATTTTATCCTATATGCAGACCTAGCTCAGTACATTTTCAGGTCAATGTCATTAAATGTAACTAAAGCTACCTAACTAGTTTTAAATACTTCATGTGAAACAAATTATATACTGTTAGCTACATGATTCTGACCAGAAAATTAACTTTGCTAGAAATAGGATAAAATTCTCAATGCTGTGTGAAATGAACTATGACAGATAACAGTGATCTATCCTCATAGACTATAGATCTATACACTTCATAGTCTCCAAACTCTCTTAATATTTGTAGAAAATTTAGTAACAAACAGAAATGTCAAACAATGCTTTATTCTAATTTTGTGAAACATCTCTGTTGTGCCCCAGCTGAACCGAAAATATGCCTACAATATTAAATGACAAATAATGCACTTACCAGCCAAAATGAATCATTTATCTGTCAACACATTAATCCATAAGCAAATTTTACTGTAGCACTTGCCATATTACCAAGACAAAAAAAAAAATAATTTTCACAAAATCCGTGAATTTGAAAGTTTAGCACATGGTTATCAGCTAGGGTTCGTATTTAGAGGGTGTTTTTATATGCAGGGGTAATTTTACAATCAATATTAAGGACAACACAAGTATGTTACAAGTATATCACAGTTTCACCTCCTTCAAAGAAAAGGAGAGTTATCTACAATAGTGATACTGCTCTCCAGTTACCCTCAAATAATCTAATGCAACATGTAACTCTTCATTACATTTTGTACTAAGTATAACTACAGTAGAGCTGAGTAACCAGCATTGTTTCATTATTTACAATGTAACTGTTAAAATTTGGAACTGATGAAAATGAAAGTTTCTTGTAAAAAATATTCATTTATGGTTAATTTTATACAAAATCCATATATTAAATGTGATAATACCTGAAAACCATGCAACGTTTTATGTTTTTTATTTTTTTTGGTCATGCATAAAAACTCTAATTTGGATGACGCATAATGCAATAGTTCTCATTAACGTATTTGTATTAATGCACAGCATGTACACATTTATGTGTTAACTGTACTGCAGATGTAACAGTATTCTTTCTTACTTTAAATCTTTAATACCTTTCTTTGCTCCAGTGTCCTAGTTGTTAGAGTGTCTGCCTTGGATGAAGGAGGTTATGACTGAAAAATTGTTAAAATTATGTTAAAAATATAAATCACACACACACACTCACACTTACTTTAAATGATAATATTGGATGAGAAAAAGAATCTATGATGTGATTTGGACCAAGACAAGGAATTCCCAGTCGTGCAGTTACATTATATGTCTCCCCACTCGGGCAAGCCTTGTTGGGAGACAAATACTGTAACCCCTTGACTGGGATTTCTTTGTTTTGGTCCAAACATCAACACTGAATCTATATGTTTATTCTCATTAGGAATCTTCGCTATATGTGTAACAAACAGTCTCTTACAAAATTAAAGACTAGTTTATTAATTTGTATGTTATACTCATATTTTCCTTGATTCTTTTGACTTTTTAATGTATTATTTGGTCATAAAAGAGTCTTTTAGTTTTTATTTATTATTGTCATATTTGGCCATGAAAGTTTTTTTAGTTTTCATTTATTAATGTAATATTTTGCCATGAAAGTTTCTTTTAGTTTTCATTTAATGCTGTAGTATTTGACGATGAAAGTTTCTTTTAGTTTTCATTTTTTAAACAGGGTGCAAGATATTGTCTCCAGTGAATGAGTGAGACTGAAAATCCATGACATTCCTGTATATAAAGTGTAAGTAATATGTATGATTTTCATGGTCATCACAAATAGAGAAAAATCTATTAAGTAACTTTTCTGATATCTATGTTCTAAACAGCATTTTTGGTAGATTGACAAAGCATCCTCCTAACTTGAAGTCAGATTGACATATTTACAAACCACTCTTGCAATTGACCATTAAGTAGATTTTGCACAGAGTGAGCAGTGATCAGTGTCATACCTTCTTGGGCCTCTTGTGGAATCTTGAAAAATCTTTCTAATCAAAGCCTGATTGCAGTTGTTTTTTTCATGATTACTATCAAGTGTACTTTTATTTTCTCATAATTATTGTGAAGTATGCAATTATATTCCTTTGCTTGTGAATTATTTGCTCAACAAAAAATATACACACATTATATTTTAGTTGTGATTATAATATATATTTTCTTTTTATAGCCATTTTCTTATATTTTTGTATGCCTCTGTATCCAGAGCTGATGTTTTTGTTAATTATTTCTTGATAGGACGTGCATCTTTGTAAATATACATCATTTTTTTGCATCAGTATACCGTGCCATTCATGTCATTTATTGCATCAGTATACAGTGCCATTCGTGTCATTTTTTGCATCGGTATACAGTGCCATTCATGTCATTTATTGCATCAGTATACAGTGCCATTTGTGTCATTTATTGCATCAGTATACATTGCCATTCATGTCATTTATTGCATCAATATATAGTGCCATTCATGTCATTTATTGCATCAGTATACAGTGCCATTTGTGTCATTTATTGTATCAGTATACAGTGCAATTCGTGTCATTTATTGCATCAGTATACAGTGCCATTTGTGTCAGTTATTGCATCAGTATACAGTGCCATTCATGTCATTTATTGCATCAGTATACAGTGCCATTTGTGTCATTTATTGCATCAGTATACAGTGCCATTTGTGTCAGTTATTGCATCAGTATACAGTGCCATTCATGTCAGTTATTTAATCAGTATACAGTGCCATTCGTGTCATTTATTGCATCAGTATACAGTGCCATTTGTGTCAGTTATTGCATCAGTATACAGTGCCATTCGTGTCATTTATTGTATCAGTATACAGTGCAATTCATGTCACTTATTGCATCAGTATACAGTGCCATTTGTGTCAGTTATTGCATCAGTATACAGTGCCATTTGTGTCAGTTATTTCATCAGTATACAGTGCAATTCGTGTCATTTATTGCATCAGTATACAGTGCCATTTGTGTCAGTTATTGCATCAGTATACCGTGCCATTCATGTCATTTATTGCATCAGTATACAGTGTCATTTGTGTCATTAATTGCATCAGTATACAGTGCCATTCGTGTCATTTATTGCATCAGTATACAGTGCCATTTGTGTCAGTTATTTAATCAGTATACAGTGCCATTCGTGTCATTTATTGCATCAGTATACAGTGCCATTTGTGTCAGTTATTGCATCAGTATACAGTGCCATTCGTGTCATTTATTGCATCAGTATACAGTGCCATTCATGTCATTTATTGCATCAATATATAGTGCCATTCATGTCATTTATTGCATCAGTATACAGTGCCATTTGTGTCATTTATTGCATCAGTATACAGTGCCATTCATGTCATTTATTGTATCAATATATAGTGCCATTCATGTCATTTATTGCATCTGTATACAGAGCCATGCATGTCATTTATTGCATCAGTATACAGTGCAATTCGTGTCATTTATTGCATCAGTATACAGTGCCATTTGTGTCAGTTATTTCATCAGTATACAGTGCCATTTGTGTCAGTTATTGCATCAGTATACAGTGCCATTTGTGTCAGTTATTTAATCAGTATACAGTGCCATTTGTGTCAGTTATTGCATCAGTATACAGTGCCATTTATGTCAGTTATTGCATCAGTATACAGTGCCATTCATGTCATTTATTGCATCAGTATACAGTGCCATTTGTGTCATTTATTGCATCAGTATACAGTGCCATTCGTGTCATTTATTGCATCAGTATACAGTGCCATTTGTGTCAGTTATTTCATCAGTATACAGTGCCATTCGTGTCATTTATTGCATCAGTATACAGTGCCATTTGTGTCAGTTATTGCATCAGTATACAGTGCCATTTGTGTCATTTATTGCATCAGTATACAGTGCCATTCATGTCATTTATCGCATCAGTATACAGTGCCATTCGTGTCAATTATTGCATCCAGTATACAGTGCCATTTGTGTCAGTTATTTCATCAGTATACAGTGCCATTCGTGTCATTTATTTCATCAGTATACAGTGCCATTTGTGTCAGTTATTGCATCAGTATACAGTGCCATTCATGTCATTTATTGCATCAGTATACAGTGCCATTTGTGTCATTTATTGCATCAGTATACAGTGCCATTCGTGTCATTTATTGCATCAGTATACAGTGCCATTTGTGTCAGTTATTTCATCAGTATACAGTGCCATTCGTGTCATTTATTGCATCAGTATACAGTGCCATTTGTGTCAGTTATTGCATCAGTATACAGTGCCATTCGTGTCATTTATTGCATCAGTATACAGTGCCATTCATGTCATTTATTGCATCAATATATAGTGCCATTCATGTCATTTATTGCATCAGTATACAGTGCCATTTGTGTCATTTATTGCATCAGTATACAGTGCCATTCATGTCATTTATTGCATCAATATATAGTGCCATTCATGTCATTTATTGCATCAGTATACAGTGCCATTTGTGTCATTTATTGCATCAGTATACAGTGCAATTCGAGTCATTTATTGCATCAGTATACAGTGCCATTTGTGTCAGTTATTTCATCAGTATACAGTGCCATTCGTGTCATTTATTGCATCAGTATACAGTGCCATTTGTGTCAGTTATTGCATCAGTATACAGTGCCATTCATGTCATTTATTGCGTCAGTATACAGTGCCATTTGTGTCATTTATTGCATCAGTATACAGTGCCATTCGTGTCATTTATTGCATCAGTATACAGTGCCATTTGTGTCAGTTATTTCATCAGTATACAGTGCCATTTGTGTCATTTATTGCATCAGTATACAGTGCCATTTATGTCAATTATTGCATCCAGTATACAGTGCCATTTGTGTCAGTTATTTCATCAGTATACAGTGCCATTCGTGTCATTTTTTCCATCAGTATACAGTGCCATTTGTGTCAGTTATTGCATCAGTATACAGTGCCATTTGTGTCATTTATTGCATCAGTATACAGTGCCATTCATGTCATTTATTGCATCAGTATACAGTGCCATTCGTGTCATTTATTGCATCAGTATACAGTGCCATTCATGTCATTTATTGCATCAGTATACAGTGCCATTCGTGTCATTTTTTGCATCAGTATACAGTGCCATTTGTGTCAGTTATTGCATCAGTATACAGTGCCATTTGTGTCATTTATTGCATCTGTATACAGTGCCATTTGTGTCATTTATTGCATCAGTATACAGTGCCATTCATGTCATTTATTGCATATCATAATATCACAGTGAATACTGTAAGTTCATATTTGGCTCTGTTGGTTATAGACCAGAAGAACTTATCTTATGGCTTCTTGTCTTTAATCCATCCATTTGCACAAGTTTGTTATCGGTGTTCCTCTTATATTTCATTAAAGATTGTCACAAAACTTTGCACATTCATCATAGGGTCTAGTTAGTCTTAATTGAAGATGGCACCACTCAAACAATTTGAAAATCTTGTTATTACAATTCACTATACATCCATAAGCTTTCACTTAATGACTAAACACCAATCGCTTGACACTCAGCATTAAGAGGTTAGTGTTAGGACTGGTCAGCCTGGTGTCAGGATAATGTGACTGGCTGGGACATCATGCTACATGTCTGCGGCATGATGCCCCAGTGCTAGACATCACTATAAACTGCCACACTGCAGACATCATAGCGATATGACTGAAAAATTGTTACAAGCTACGTTAAAAATTATAAATACCAACACCAATCTGACATCCAATATGGCCACCATGGCAGCCAGCATAAAATTATTATAGTTATTGATCTTCATTGGAAAGTTATGTCAGCATGATGTTTTCATCAAAAGATTCCTACTCTGTCTAGTTGGTTCTAAATGAAAAGGAAGCTGATTTAATATCAAATATGGTCACCATGGTGTCCAGCTTGAAAATCTTGTTTTTGCTATTCCTGTGTGGATAGTCATATTGATGTGATATTTTCACCAAAAGACTTCTCAAGGTATCTAGTTGATCCTAAATGCAAATGGTGTCAATCAATATGGCTGCCATGATGGCCATCTTGAAAATCTTAATCACACATCCTTCAGAATGTCATATCAAGAAAAAGACTAGTTATGATTCTAGTTGATCCTAATTGGAGAGAGTTTCAAATCTTCGGATAAAGTTGCCATTTTAGTATAAAGACAACTCTGCATTACAACTGTGCAAGGGTCTTATCTTAGATTTCTGGGAAATTCTTTGCAGCTGGTAGAGTTTTGGGCTCTTTGAGTGTCTCCTGTATGTGGGAATGAGTTTCTGTGTTGCATAGAATTATGTCTTTATATAGTTCAAAATATTTTCACATGTCTTTAATTAGAAGCAGGTCCTTTCCACTGTGGCTTATGTGATGTAAAACAAACTAGATGCATTCCTCTTGCACATCTTAAGAGACATCTAAAAGAGGTAACCTGTTTGTTGTGGGAAGCATTTTGTGTTTGCATTCCAACTGATAAGGTTTTATACATTTCAGTCTTTACAGAAAAATAAATGTTGATTTTTTCTTTTAAATACTTCACTTTCTTTATATCCTCCGTGTTCTGCATGATAACTTAAATCCAGATAGCAGGGAGCTTTACCAGACTCTGTGGATAGTTTGTAGTTGTGGTAAGGAAGAAACCTATTGATTTTGGGGTCAAAGGGCAAGGCCACTGATTAGAGGAAGATTTGTAATGAACTTGCAGAAAACTTTTACTTTGGGGGTAAGGGATAAAGCTGATTAATTTCAGGGTCAAAAGATCTATAATCAAGGTCACTGTGACTGAGAGAAGAAAGAAATTGTGTCTTTTTCAAAAAGATTAGTGTTACATCAAAGACATGGACTGAAATTGAGGGTAGCTTGCACTTGAAATAAGGAGAAAGCCTTTCGATATGAGTCAATAAATCAAAAGAATGAAGATATGTGAGAAAGCTTGTCAGTAGCTTCTCGTGGGTTGGTGGTTCTTTCTGCAGATTTCCCTGTTTCTTCCTCCATTATTAATACTGGCAGCCATGTATAGCCTATCGTGTGCTGAAAAATGGCGTTAAGCCCCAGAACAACAAAACAACAACATAAATCAAAAGAACATGTCATTGTGATTGAAAGAAGAAAAGGTTTTTGAAGAACAGTTTTAACTCTACAATTTTACTAGGTTTGTAATTGAGCTTCATGCTTTGAAAGATTTCTTTTTTTGGTTTAAAAGGTTAAGGTCTTTTTAAATTCAAGACAAAAAAATGGTTTTGACTAACAAAATGGCTTCTGTGTGACAAACCTACCATAAATTTTGTGGAAGGCTTGAACTTGGAAGAGGGAGACAAACCTGTTAATTTTGGGGTCAAGGTTACTGTCTGGAAGAAGTTTAGTTTTATACCACACATCATGACCAAAGGTTGCGGAGAGCTTGCATTTAATGTAAGTGTTATTCTACAGTAAAATCCTTGACCCAACTTTGTGGATGGCAGCTTTCACTTAGGGTAATGAAGTGGTCATTAGATTCTAGAGTCATATAGAGTTATATCTTATCAGAAAATAATGGTTTCTGCACTATTACTTTAGATGAAGACTGTATCTTAATCAAAGGTCTAGGTCATTAAAACCTATTGATCAGTAATCTCCAGTCAAATATGCTGTACTAGTTATTAGGAATATTAAACATGGGACAGATGTATAATGTGTTCAGTACTCTATTTTGCTATGGTCTTTGTTTTGTATACCTTTCTTGTAGAGCTTTTGTAAAATATTTGTGTAAACCTTTTTTTATAGTTTTTATATTTTGTCAGTTATGTCTTGGTGAATATGTACTTTTTGGTTGGAAGACTTTGTCTTCCTGGTAATTTTGTGAAGGTGTTTGACTTTGACATTTTTGCTAGCAAGCTTTCCTTTAGCACTATATGGCCATGATATTAGTAAGATACTATGAAACCATATACATACATATACCTGTTGCCATCATCTTTGCTTGGTACTTATGTATTTAATTTTTAGGAACTAAGAAATCTGCAATAAGTAATACTGTACTCCTTATAGTGAACTTAACAGTACTTATTATTGTATCCCTGTAATTATCCAGAAAGGAATCTTACTGTGGATAATATATGGCCTTGCATAAAGCTATGCATGTACTTGTAGTATATAACTTTTCCGTTACAATTAAAGCTGTCCAATGCTTGTAGTGTATAGCTTTGCCATTACAACTAAAGCTATCCAATATTTGCAGTGTATAGCTTTGCCATTGGAACTAAAGCTATCCAATACTTGCAGTGTATAGCTTTGCCATTGGAACTGAAGCTATCCAATACTTGCAGTGTATAGCTTTGCCATTACAACTAAAGCTATCCAATACTTGCAGTGTATAGCTTTGCCATTACAACTAAATTATAGACTTCATGCTTCTTGAACATTGGTAACATTGGTTCAGTTAGTCTCTGTGGAAGCAGATCAAATGCCAAGATAATGGCACAGGATATGCTGCTCAGTTGAAGAATTTCAGACCTAACATTTTTGGTCACAGTTAGATAGCAAAATGTATTGCTGTTTTTATAACATGTTGTTGATGTTTATTCTGTGTGAATTATGTGACATTTTGTGATGGTGCATATATTAGTTTATAAATTTACTTGTTTGCATAGACAAAACTAGCATGCTTCTCTACTAATAAATTTGTAAATTTCTCAATGGATACTGAATAGACAGACGGACAGACAGAGTTAGATAAAGATGTAGTGAGATAGATACATAGACTGGCATAGTTTCTGGATATGTAAAAGTTGGGATTTTCAAAAAATAAGAAACAGGTGATATTAACATTACATAAAAATATTATGTATAAATATTCTGACATACTGTTGTTGTTGTTGTTGTTGGGCTTAACACCATTTTTCAGCACACGATAGGCTATTCATGGCGGCCAGTATTAATGGTGGAGGAAGAAACCGGGAAATCACCGGAAAGAACCACCGACCCACAAGAAGCTACTGGCAAGCTTTCTCACATATCCACATTCGCCGAATCCTAGACTCGAACTCACGCAGACAGAGGTGAGATGGCAGTGATCCGTAACGGACAGCGCTTTAGACCACTCGGCCACTCGGGGCCCCCTGACATACTGTATGTAAAGTATGTGTGACATACCCATGAATTGATGCACCAGTTCTCAAAGATGAATTAGTATGTGATTATCAGTATTATTCTTATAACACATGTGTACCTGATGAGCATGGAAGAATTGAACATGTTCAGGATACAAGCAGATATTTCTTACCTGTTGAGGCATTCGTCGAAGTAGAAGGCAGACTTTTAAAATTAGATAATACAGATAGCAGAATCGATTCATGGATGAGAGATTGAGATTTGTCATAACAACATCGACGTTGTCACAATGATACTTGGTCTTGCAAGATACAGTGATGATTACTCAACATCAGCTGGTCCATCAATGATGTTTACAAGGACACAACTAATGAACCCAAGAACAGGAATGTAACACTAAATGCAGCTGGGGATACAGTTATATCGATAAATAAAAATTTCAACTTGGGATTTGCATCACGCCAATCAATGCTGGGTGACGATGAAAAGATTTTCATGTGTGATTCCACTGTCACACATCTTTGGATATTGTAAAAATGTTAGGTTATTTTTGGAGCCAAAAACACAATTGTACTCGTACATAAAATACTGATGATCATGCAGTATGGCACCTTGAAGGAGCTAATGCAGGTGCAACTGCAACACTTCATGGAAAAGTAATACTGACAAAACTTACTTTGTGAATGCCAACAATACTCCATCACTAACTGAAGAACAACACCTGCTGTCTTTTATGAGTCAAAGTGGTAAGTCTATGCTATAAGGTTTGACTATGACCACAGAGAGTATTCAGAGTAACATTAATGGTTTATATACATGGCCAATAGCATGACAGCAAGGTGTCTCTGCACCGCAATATATATTTATTGCTTTTCAAGATATTACGCAAGTAAACTAACAAATACAAATTGTAATGATATTTGACAAACTCTGTTTCTTAGGTTTCTTTGAGAATAAATGGACATCAAGAACCAGATAAAGACATGTTTTAAAATTTTGAACAAAACGGTGTTGCACATGCATATTATCGATTGATGTCATTTATAGGGCGTGATCAAAATGTTGATGCTAGTTTACAAATATCTCAGTGGGATTTTACAACATTGTATCCGATCTGTTATTTTCCACTGGAGCACTTGGATTTATTTAGACAATCTGATATACACTTCTGAGTTTGTGTGACAAGTAGTTATTGCTAATTACAGAGCAATCACAATTATATTCAGCAATAAAACAATGTTACTTGAAAGTGTTGGTGGATGATTCTGTTATGAGAGTCATTGATGCTCACATAGAAAACGTATTTAGATTTCTGATTTAGAAAACAGGATGATATTATAATGTCATATCATCATGTTAGTGTTGCTCTGACTCCTGGTCAGATTAGAAAACTACAATCAATATCAAAAGATAACTGTGGAATAAAAATATCACTGAAAAAAGAACAGATCGCAGGTGGTCCAAATAAGCTATCATTGTCAGAACGTCAACTCAGGCACTTTAATAAAGCCAAACAATCTAAGACCGGTATACAACTTAATCTTTCTGCAGTTGAAATTAAAAACATTGATAAAATGGATGGTATATTTCCACTTCTTGCAGCTATTAATAACAGCTGCATTAGGTGCAGTTGGAACAGCTGCAGGAATGGCATTAAAGAAAGTAACAGGAAAAGAAATAGAAAAGGAAAGGGTCTGAGACTTCCAGGAACCAGGTACAGAAGCAAATTAAGAATTCTAGGGACTTGTTGATTTTGCCACTAATTTTGATTTACTCGATACTGCTAAGCAACTAAATATAAAAAGTTTCAGAGGTGTTTTTATGCATAAACAATTACAACACAAACCAAACTCGATTGAAACCAGTATCATTATTCTCAATAAAAAACTCTGGTTCAGGTACTTATTGGGTTGCATACATGATTGATCTATGTGGAATTATGTATTTATTATTAGTTCTGCAAAATTCAGGATCTTTACTACATTACCATGGCATCATTAAACCGATAATTTTTCTGGAGCTGTATCTATTGTGCTTAAAAAAGATACCGAAGAATCATTTGTACTAGGTCCATCTGATAAAAAATTAACCTCAGCGTCTTACTGGTGGTTTTTAGAATTTGTAGCTGAAACACCTCAATTAAATACTTGATAGAAATATAATGATAGTCATTCAAAAATACAGATACAATCAGATATATGATTGGCAAACTAAACTTAAAAGTATTATGGATGATTATACAATAAGAGTGAAAAAATATTGAACATGCGTAGTTGTTGTTGACAAAGTTGTCTATTTAGTTTCTGCACTTATTACTGGAACCAGTATAATATTATCAACAATAACAATGACTGCTCCAGTAGTTGTAACGATTATCGTTTCATCCGCAACAACTATAGTGGGTATTTTTAGTATTATTTCAAAGAAGATAGATATATGCACAAACACAAAATTACACAAGTAGTGGAAAAGTTACAGCAATAACAGCATATTCCAAACCATCATCATTGATTTTGTCATAGTTCAACGATGGCAGAATATCCAATGAAGAATTCAGCACAATGGTAAAAATCTACAATGAAGTATTTGATGAAAGCACTGAAGAAATCAAGGATATAGAATAATAATAATAATAATAATAATAATAAACAAATCATCACTAATACTGCTCCTGAAAGAACTACAATCATATCAGTGAGTTCAACTAATCATGAATTCAGTATTAATTGCAATACCAGCAAAAGAAACTGCATTAACACAATTACAGGTTTATTATAGCTGGCCAGATATTTGATCAAAATCATTCGGTGGACTACAACCAAATAATTCATTAGTATTTGCAAATAAAAACTGATGAAGGAACTCCTGATTGGCAAGTTGTCAGTATTCTAATGGACAGTTATCAAATAGAACAAATCAATGAAGAATTCCAATGGAATTAAATCTATTACAGGAAAAGAATAAAAAATAGCTATTACTGTTCAAGAGCCAACACTGTCATCGGCCATTGAAATATCACCGGATTATGCTGTGGATATTTATCAATCATCGATTAGATCAATATTTAGACGTTTCGTCGGTTTATGTTCGACCACCAGAACCAAAACAATCCGATTTTATTACAAATGAAATATAAAAAAATTCCTAATTATCAAAATTTTTATTCATGGCAACATATACTTAAAAACACCAATAATGGTACAAAAATCCCTGATCTACAAATATTGATCATTAATTTTAAAGTAACATTTCAGGTATAAATTATTATGCTAACAAAACATTATTTAAGGAATTATTGAATGAATTTAAACCTGAATATGATAAAACCTCTGATGATTTTAAAAAATCTGTTGTGATTTCTACATCAATATGATGATATAAAAAACCAAATAATTGAGACAATATAGTATTTCGACAAAATGATATTAGATCTATCTATGGCTAATAAAAAGTTTGTATCAGAAATCGTGCTGGGACTGAAAGACCTGAAAGACGGACTGCTTTGATTGCCAGAAATCTGGCCAGGTACAAAGTCCAGATACAGCACTCAGGAAGACAGGACGAAGGTCAACTGTCAGAGGTAAATGCAGGCTATACCTTTTGGATTGGATGCAGCAAGGAAGAATGTCACGAGGCTGGAGTTGGGTTTGCCATCAAGCCAAACCTGTTCAACAAAATACTTGGCCCACCTAAAGGAATCAATGATCGTCTGATGACCGTTCTACTACTGCTTCCAAGAAAGCGATATGCCACACTATGCCCCAATACTGACAAACCCTGATGAGATCAAGAACAAGTTCCACTATTGCTGCCATGTCCAAAACAGATAAACTCATCATCCTTGGTGATTTTAATGCCCGAGTTAATGCAGATCACATCTCATGGGAAGGTGTGCTGGGAAAAAAGGGATTGGCAGCTGTAACAGCAATGGCCTCCAACTGCTGGAAACTTGTGCAGCGCACGAACTTTTCATCACTAACTCTATCTTCCACCAACCACTTTGCAACAAGACATCATGGATGCACCCATGCTCAAAGCACTGGCGTCTGCTCGACTGTCATAGTTTAACAGAAAGACAGGCAGGATGTCAAAGTGACGAAGGCTGTGTGTGGAACTGAATGCTGAACTGACATCAGGCTAATCATCTCCAAATTTAATATCTGGACACATCCCCCTAGACGTCCTTAAGGAAGCAAGACGCATAAGCAACTGAACGTCCCCAAGCTGATAAATAATGCAGTGACGCGGTCCTTTGCATACGAACTAGACAGGCTGGAAGCCATCACTCTAGGCTCCCATGATTGAGCATCCATTTGGGCAATTGACTACTCAACCACCGCCAATGTGGTAGGACCTAACGCGCAAGCATGCACCAGGACTAGTTCAATGATAACGAGACCTGCATTCAAGTACTGCTCGATGAAAAACACAGCACAGCGCTGATACATGTCCCACACTCCACATCTAAGAATGCTGCATTCGCCAATATCAAAAGAACATTACAGAGAGAGCTCCGACAGATGCAGAACACTTGGCTGAGCAAGAAGGCTGATGAGGTCCAGTCGTATGCAGACCGCAATGACATGAAGATGTTCTATGAGGCGCACACTACAATCTACAGTCCCAGTAAATCAGGATCTCTCTTCCCCCTCAGTGCAGATGGGAACACACTGATCACTGATAAGGAAGAGATTCTCAAGCACTGGGCAGAACACTTTGACAGTGTCCTCTACCGTCCTTCCTCCATAAACAATGAATCCATCGCTCGTCCCAACCAACGGTTCCCTCGGATTCGCCAAGCCTCACAGAAGTAAAGAAGGCAATTAAAAGCCTATCCAGTGGCAATGTCCCAGGTTCTGACTCCATTCCAGTGGAAGTCTACACAGCTGGTGGTCCCTGACTGATGCAAAAGCTTACTGGCTTCCAGTCTACGTGGAACCAGGAGAGGATATATATATATATATATATATATATATATATATATATATATATATATATATATATATATATATATATATATATATATATATATAGATATAAAGAATCCAAATCATATGGCAAATAACAACCCTTTCAAGCGTACTGGATCCACCAAGGGATCACGTGTGTCAGGGATTAATTAAAATAGATGCAATAAACTATAGACTATACAAGCTGGTTGTATTTATAGTTTTAGCACATGTGAAGACAGCCATGTAGAGGTTTACAAACACAACGTTTTTGTGTTTATTTGTTTATCGTATATATGTTTTGTAATTGCCTTTGAAAAAGACTCATTAAGAGTCGAAAGCGCTTAGGCTAGTTAGTTACTAGTTTCGTACTGTTCGTCGTCAGCTTATATATATATATATATATATATATATATATATATATATATATATATATATATATATATATATATATATATATATATATATATATATATATATATATATACTAATCAAATATAGTAATTTCCCGTCTGTGACATAGTTGCCGATACTAGTAAATACGATCCGGGTTACAAAATTGAATTCACGTGTGCTATAGTGCAAATAGTTATTTACTTAAATTTAACTGTGTTTGTAAGAGATCCGATAGCCGTGGAGTTAAGGAGTCTGTGCAATCTCTCTGTGTGTTCGAATCACGAAAAATGCTAAAGATATATTATCGTGCATTCGGCGACTGATGCAATTATAATTGGGGGCGCCAGAGCAACCCCAAAAGATTTATTGTACCCCTACCCACGTCAAACAACATGATGAGTGTATATATACACTACCATATTTCTGAATAAAATTGCAAAACGCTGCAGTTTTACACATTTATATCGTTTATGACTGTTGAAAATACTTTATTTATTTTCAAGCTGACAGAACTGTGTTAGCAAATACGTTCGATTGATGTATTCCAGTTCATTCCGCATGCTACAGTCTAAAAAGTCATTAACGACTATTGCACAGGCGCCTCACGTGAAATCTGAAAATTATACCATAGTACGGTTCCTTGTGATTTTATCACCGTGATTTTTTGTGTTTGATCATAAAAAAAATAATTAAATTTCTCAGATTTCAGTGTTTGAGGGATTATACACAACTTTGAGTACAACTATGACAATGGTGGTCATGTACTCAATAACAAAAGAGAGACAACTGAGCACTTACTCTATCATCGATGACAATGTCACCGGGACAGATTTATCTCGCTTCTTGTGTATAATAATTAAATGAGAATTTTTTATCGTATTTTTTCGAAAGTGCAGGTTATTTTTTCTGCCAAACGTTGTACTGAAGACGAGACATTACCAAAATATTTACCAGCTGCGTTTATAGAATTAAAAATTCTCTTCACCAGTCTCTGTATTTACAGATTTAAATTTCCTCTTTACAAACATTTTACATATCCCAGTATTCCGACTGAATTCTGACTTTGTGTGAAAATTCGCAAATTTCGTAAAGAAATATCTTTCGTTTCTGAATTAATGTTATTGATTACATGTTTATCTTTGATCGGGCCATGAAAACACTCGAACACGAACCTATGAGATGACTATCTTTTTTTTTCCAACAGTAAATCTGAAATCTGAAGTCCTCAGCATTACCAATAGTACAGAAGTTCTTAAATCTGCAGTTACTGATGACACCATCTCGAATTGCTTCATAATCCTTGATAATGGGATGCTTCACAAATTCGTTTTGCTTCGTTTATATATAATATTATTTCTCTAAATGATTATTTTGAAACTCTGGCGACATAGTCTTCGGCTGTTTTTATGGGATATTCATTATTATAGTTCTTACCATAATATCGTTTCAGCTCTGTATCTTTTACCACCTCACATTATACACATCTGGGTTTCTCCTCTGACCCCAACACCGCATCGTAAACACGGTTTCGGTCCTAGAGTCACTCTGTAAAAGCTTTGCATGTGGATACCATATAATTCATTTACACATGATTTATTACCCGGAAGAGAAACTCAAATCCTATCATTAACCACTTGGATTTGATATTTGCTTGAATCATTATATATATATATATATATATATATATATATATATATATATATATATATATATATATATATATATATATATATAATGATACAAGCAAATGCGTGTTCGACATTCAGATTCGGTAATACATCAATGCTAAAATGACTAATACGCGCGAGAGAAATTATTAACTATCTTAACTATGAAAGATATTTTATTCTGGTAAAATTTATTCTGTTGATTGATGACAACATTTGGATTATCCATGATAAACGATGACTTGTACGGCTTCAGACTGGAAATAATAATGTTATATTAAATAAAAATTCCAAGCCAGGAACACTGACTGGCATAGCAGATTGATCGCAGCGTTACTGTGCACCTTATTAAAAGATTCTACTGACCTGAGGTGATCCAGCACTGGACTAGCAGTCTGTACTGGATTGATCCCAGTACAACTGCCACTTATAAGCTGAAAATATTGGGGTGATCATGAGATCTGTACTGAGGTGATCCCAGTATAATCCCTTCTTAGGAGCTGAAATGAGTAAGGGTTATCTCAATATCAATTCTGGGGTGATACCAATATAATCTCTGCTTTAAAAATGAGCTGCTCCAATTCTAATGACTTGGGGTGATCCCAGTATGATTTCTACTTAAGAGCTGAAATGACGTAGGTCAGTTCCAAGGTCTGTAAGGAATGATCACAGTATGAGCTGCTACCATTGTAATGATGTAAGATGATCCCAAGGTCTGTGCCGATTCTAATCTTACAATAGTTCTCATTCTAATGGTCAAATAAACTGGTGTAATACTGAGATCTTCACGTGGGTGATCTAAGGATAATCGCTACTCTTGATCTGGTCTGATCCCAGAGGATGAACAGTGAGGAAGATCCCTGATCAGGACGTGAACTGAGGACGAGCAAAGACGAGATGGTTGTAGATGGCGAATCTTAGCGATCGAGATGTTTGACTCAACATTATTGTTAATGGCAATCACACTTAAACCGTTTTTTTTTTTTAATTTCGTTGAAATGTGGAACACACACTGATGGAAACTGACTGTAGATATTAATGTTCGGCAAACAAGAGGGTCTGCAAATCCCGTCAGCCATGTTGTTTATGTCATCAAATGTGAAACACTGATGATAAAATGTCTCGGCTGGAATGCTAAGTGCAAAAGGAATAGATCAAAAAAAGTGTTAAGCATGAGAAGATTGGTGTTGTTTGAAACGATGGGAAAAATCGTCAGTCTCCAATCCAGCACAAATCCATAAGATATAGTTGGGTGCGAGACTCCAACCCATTACCTGCGGCTTCGAAAAGCCAGATGTCACTGATCACATGCTACTATCCATGATCGTGTAGTACTAAATACAGACCATTTACATTGGTTGGCTCTTTGAATTCAGCTGCCGATGCTAACCAATAGGAAAGGTTGTAATCATGCCCACCACATGTGATCTATAAACAAACCTCGAAGACAGAAAATTAAAGGGTTAATAATTGCCTCTTGCATGAGTTTCCGTCTACCAATTTCAAGGTGCATCTACAATAACCCTAGTACTAATATTAGTACCTTTAGTCCTACCTGGTGGACAGGGTGCTAACATGAGTCTATGTGTGTCACTGGAGCAGCTGGGTGTGATTCATACCCGGCTCTTTTTTTTTTTTAGCCTAATACAAAAAATTTGGAACATGTTCTTTGATATATAACGAAATAAATTGAGTAGTCCACTTAATTAATACCGGAATTATCTTAAATCATTGTATACATAGTCGTAAAATTTCGTTTACCTTTCTTATCCGATATTTTCGTTTTGATCGTCCGCATTAGTTCAAATAATGCCTTTTTCCGTTCTCAACCTCGTTTGTTTGTGCGCTATATAAGGACGGTAATGCCTTATTTGGAGACGTAAACAGATCGTAGTAAACAATATGGCGCGGTTTGAGTTGGAAATTCTGCGCAATTAAAGTAAATACGGTTTACCGGTGACTTTGAAATTCCTCCAAGAAACAATTATTTTCTCAACAAAAACTGTATTCCGCAATTATGAAAGTATCCATTCTCCATCTTCTCACATTATGTCATTCAACATAATAACATAGCGTATAATATCCATATATTGTCTGACAAGCCTTATGTAGAAAAGGGGTCACGACGAGAGTCTCGCGTTATCTGTCATGGTGGACACGGTGAGGTTAGCATCACTATATTAATTTATTTTACCGTTTAAGAGCTTAATAAATTCAAAATAAGCTAAACTTCTATGACAAAATGATTATACTTATTTAGTTGATTTCTAAACTATTTGTGTTTCTGACTTTAGTGAGAATTTTGTTTGCTCCATTACATGATATGGGATCAGTTTGTAGCCTAAACCACAACAAAACAAACTGAGGCTACGACATCGTAGTTACAATGACCATATAGTAAATGCTAACTTACTACTAGACAGTTGTATTTCTACATCACATTAGCCTGACACACCACCAACACCTCCCTTAATTTTTATTATCATAAAATTCATTATATAACTGGGAATATGTAACTGCAATGAATCAAGATCACCAAACTGAATATACATTAATCAAGTGATTATCATAATAACACATTAATCCCTGGAAGTTTTTGTCGTTTTGGCCTAAAATGTGAGGACGAAACCCATTTTGGGGCTATTTTCTAATACATACTAATATATTGACCTCCAAGACAATTTATGTTAACCTAATGCCTAGTTGTGTAAGAAACATCATTTTTCATTGGCTATTTCGCTAGAGCATGAGCAGAAGGCTAAAAGTTGGACTTTTTTGTGCTTAAAGGACCAGCCTTTTCGTGTTGATACATCTCTTTATTCTAATTGCCCAGCTTATCCTACTTTACGCAGAGGTTCACCTGTTTGTGTGCAGTTCAGACCGGACTGTTTTAGGTGGCAGGGTACAGTTTCATATTTTGGTCCCTGGCAAATTTCTTAACTTAAGGCTATGGTATTACTTTTTCAGCAATTCTTGTCTGCTAATTAAAGATATGGATATATTTGTGAACTAGGTGTTTCTGGCTTGTGTTGTTCTTGAAATTGATGTCAGGCATGTACATCTTCCATAGTTACTCTGCAATATGTTGATAGTGAAATACCAATAGTTGGCTAGGAAGAAGAGCTAGCCTCTCATAGCAGTAAACACGTAGGTTTGGGGCAAGGAGAATCACAGGAGTCTGCAGTTTTATCACTAAAGCACGACGAAATTTCTGACTACATGAAATCATCTTAACGGTATTATACAATAATAAAGGAATGCAAATCGACCTCAACCCTCCGCTCGATTCGAATTTTCTCACGCGTCTTTTATCCCTTCACAATCGCACGAATACTGAAAAACTACACATATCCATTAAAAACAAAGCAGTAACGTACCTTCTCATCACTCTCGGATGACCATTGCATGAATCCAATCGGGCGAATAAACCTTTATTTTCACTATTACGGTCACAAACCCTGGGAATATGAACCATGTGAGGAAGTAGCTTTGATTTTCTTCCACTCACAGTTAATGTCATGACACAAACCCAAATTTATATTTAGGAAACTCATAGATTTGATTGGTCTTTTATATTTTTATTTCTGAGTGCTTTTGGTTATTCTAGCTTTCATTTTCTTTCTTTCTTCATATTGTTTGTGAACTGTTGTTTGAGTACTTTGATCTTTTCGTCTTTGTGTGGTATTTTTATTATTACATGCTTTGTATTGACTGTTGTACTATGGTGCATGTTGTTTTCCTACTTGTGATAGGGACAATCTTTGAAAAGTTCTGAAAACATAGTCCAGCCCAATTACGTAAATCATACATATTTTTAACAGCAACTTTAATATATCGTACATGTATGCCACATTTTGTGTGATATAATTATTAGAAAATGTGAATATGCTATCAGATTTTGAAAAACACCGATAACTAATAACACATAATTGATTTGTATCTGTAGGTTTCATTTAATATTTTTTTAATATTAGTGGCAGTGAGAAAAATGCAGCTTTTCATTAAATTAAAAAATTAACACCACAATGTCAAAATATATCAATTGCCGTACTGTAACATAACATTCAACAATGCGAAAAAGCAACATTATGAGATGCAATTCTTAACCGTTTTTGATGTCGACACCAATTATGTTTGTAGTGTTAGCCTCGCCACCAATCATATACTAAAAATCTTGAGTAAGAAGTTTAAAATATTTAAGGCTGATCTTCAAGCGTGGAATTGTTTGATTCCATCTTCAAAATTAACATCATCAACAAATTAAAGTTACCAAAAAAGTAATTTTATAACTAAACAAATTTAAATCTTCAAAACATCCATGTAATGATAATATTTTATACGACCTGCTGTGAGCAGCTAATGCTATAAAACATTGTTCAACTTGCTTCATAAATTTCATGTCATTTTTGAAAGGTCCTTAATATATGAACCTACGAGCAAAAATATGAAGAAAAATAACAGTTACAAGAATGCAATACATTTATTAGTTGAGTTACATATATCATAAATATTTAGTGTATGTAATTTAGATCATATATCAAATTTAAATTTCTTAAAACAGAAACTTTCATGAGATTACTTGTATTCATACATGTGGACAATCATTAATGAATTGATATTGACATGTATTTTAATTTTATAAAGTTGCTACATTATAGAATATTAGCATTTAAAACTTTTTCATTCTGTTAAACTATTTTCATTTTTAGAAATGCCTTATCGTTTAAAAGATTTTCTTATTATTTTCTTCCATTTAAACTTTTGATGCATTTCGATATTAAAACAGGTTTTTACTTTCAAATTGTATTTGGTCTTTCTTTTCTTTTAAAATTGATTTATGTATAGCTTTTTAATGTGAAATTCATAAATTGATATTAATATTATCAGTGGTTATATAATAACTAGGCAACATTTGAATCTTCTGTGCATAAAAATGTATCAAGTCTCTGCCGGAAGAGAAACGTTTGTCTTGTGACATTTCGTCATGAAGTTTCAACTTGAATTTACAAATGTTAATTGTATAATTAATCATACCAGATGTTCTGCTAAATTTCAGGATGTTAAAAAATTTTTAGGTTTATGTGACATATGAAGTCTGTGGATGCAAATTCTATTTTTGACATAAATTTGACTTCTGATGATTTTTATACATGATTATGCTATAATTGCTGTCTGTTGATTGGTCCATTACCATTTTATTTTCTGCACAAGAACTTTGTAAACCATATGTACCTTTGCCAGGCTTTGTGGATAGCATGTCCAAGTGGTAATATAAAGTCTAGCGATAATGGCATCCAAAAATTAAAGCTCAAGGTCACTACGACTTATGAAAACTGTTTACCTACAATAATATAAGTTACAGATCATAGACATCAACCAAACGTTGTGGACAGTTTGCACTTAGGGTAAGAAAGAACCCTTACAATTGTTAACATTGTTACAACAAGAAGGACATGGTTTGCAGTTAATGCTAATATTTCAGCATCACAGACCAAGACCAAATTTTGTGGAGTTGGTTAAAGAAGTTGCCTATTGATTTTAGGTTAAAAAGTTAAATGTCAAGATCACGGACTAAAATATCAAATAATAAATTAGTTTTACATTAGATAAATGGACTAAATGTGTGGAATAGCTTACACCAGCAGTAAGTCAAAAGGTCAGAGGTGAAGGACACTGTAAATGAAAGAAGAAAATGGGCTTCTGCACAATAACATCAATTTGACATGAAAGATCTGGAACAACATGTAATCAAAAGAAGAATATTTCTACATGTTATTCTACGTTACCATGTACCTCCACAAAAAAGTTGTGAATTATTTGAAATTTGGTTAGAAAAAGCTTATGCTTTTGGGGTGGGGTCAAACAGCAATACCTCAGGGTCACTGACTGAAGGAATAAAAATGTTTTGCACAGTAACGTTAGTTCAAGCTACATACTTTGACCAAAGTTTGTAGAAGGTTTAGCGTGTAAGATATGGAGAACGCAATTTATTTGGAGGTCAAAAGTCATGGTGATTGTGTCTCAAAGAAAAATGGACTATGCAAAACAACTTTTATTCTCTAGTAATTTCTTTAACCAAACAAAATCGCAGAATGGTGTCTCGTTTGAACTAAATGAAAATGGATCTTAAATCCAATATGTTTGCCACAATGGCTAATTTGACAGTAATATCACTCAAAAATATCAGAGATGGTATCATCGCACAGCATTTAAAATGAAAACAAACGGACTTCAATATTAAAAGATCTTTTTTCAGACAGAACATTAGTCCCTTTGAGGGACTCTTCTGTTTTTGTTTCTTTGCAGGTTCACAATTGAACGCGTGTAACTCCTAGATAGGTTCTCTATCGGAATAGAACTAAATGAAGTGTTTATGTACATCCTTTTTTGAATTTAACGTGTGTATAAATACAATGTTATTATCTTACAAATGCATCAAACTATTATGCAGGTTCTTTACAGTTTTATGTGATTAATAAGGAATTTTGTTATTTTATTTTATTGATATGTACAATACAACAAGTTATGTTCACAGATATAACAATTTTGCAATTTTGTCCAAAAAAGAAGTTTTAAATTTTGATAATATATATTTTAGCGATTTTCAAGAGACAAAGAGCCTTATTTTCTATCCCTAGCAATAAGTTTTTAATCTTCACTACAAAACACTAGAAGCCACTGATCAAACATCTATTTTAACCTTCATCGAATGAGAAATGACGAGGAGCAAACCAAATAGCCAGAGAAACCAAATAATTTTTGTTGCATTTAAAGAAGCATAAATGATAATAAAATACTTGTGTCAGCTTTATTCTGAGATGTTGGTTGAGATTGAAAATAAAACTCCGAGGGGGGGTCTATAGTAGGCTTGATTGGTTACTACCAATTGACTGTTCGAGGAGCATGCCGTGAATAGTTTTTGATATTGTCCATAGAATTTTAAGTTCTAACAGTCTCTAGAACTCTAGTAAATGTGTTTATAACTGCGATTTATTTGTTACACAACTTATGAACCAGTGTCAACGATTTGAGTGATGCCAAAAAGGAGGAAAGAGTTATTTTGAACAGTTTGTAATTTATGGTGTAATTTTACCATACTTTCTACAAATGTTGACTACCAATGCATTCTGAGCCATAAACAAAGTAGAGAACTGTTCTGCTGTGTTTTTCTTTAAAAGTTTTACAAAATGATAAACAACATAAAAAACATCAAAAACGAAATCGATGCATTTATAATAATACTGTTATGATATTTTTGTAACGTCAGTCTTAGACTATTAGTCGCTAAATTTTCTCCAGTTTTAAAATAAACTGCTGGGAACCATTAAATTTCCATTCCGGCCTGCCCAGGTTAGCTGCATCTGTTTATCCAAGCAAGTATTGTGTTGGAAATGCCATTTCCCTGGCGTGATATAGCAAGTAATGTGTTGGAAATGCCATTTCCTTGGCGTGATATAGCAAGTAATGTGTTAGAAATACCATTCAAATTCATAAAAAGAGGCAAATAAACAAATCTAAACTAAATAATAACAACAAAAGAAATGAATATAAACAAATAAAATCAACATATAAAGAAACAAACAACATAAATAAATCATCTAATTTGATGTTTTCTTATATGTGGATTATACAGTGTTACCAATATCTGAACAACCCATATCGTTTACGCCAGGAATTTTGCTTTGGATAAAAAAAAACTATTGAAAGACTACATTGATTGATAGCAAATTTAGTTTCAAGTTGAACATTTATAAGATTTACAATGGAAATATACTCAGAAGTAGCTCACCCTTTTGTTGCAAACTGACATGTAAGTGGAAGTGTACTCAGAAATAGATCACCACTTTGTTGCAAGCTGACATATAAGTAAAAGTGTTTTCAGAAATAGATCACCCCTTTGTGTCAGGCTTTAAATTAAAGCAAAAAAAGTTCTCAGCTATAGATCACCCTTTTTAGCAGATTTTAAATTAATTTGGAATTGTGCTCAGAAATAAATCACCGACTTGTTGCAAGATTTACATTAAAGACGAAGTGTACTCAGTAATAGATCACCCATTTTTTGCATATATATGTATGTGTGTGTGTGTGTTCGACTTTATGTACAATATGAAAAAGACATGAGATTATTTTGGTTTTTATCTTTGCGAGATTTTATTCAGAGGTTTTAGTCTCCTCTCTGTTTGGCCTTTAGACCTGTCAACGTGGGGACGGATAAAAATATGCCCCGTTCACTACATAGATTTTATTTTGATATTTGCACTAATCGTTTGAACTTCTATATGATGAGTGCACGCTTTTGTTTCGATGGTGCGATTTATAGCCTTTGCTGATTCAAGATACAGGTCTCTGGCTGGTCGTGTAACCTTGCATAAGAGTTTAACACTAGCTCCCGGCAATCTTTAGACATCAAACTCGTGGCCGCAGTAATATTCCTAACACCGGTAGATTATAGCTTATGCATAACTTTATAGCTAGGACTTAGCAAACATGACATTACAAACACACAAATACACACACACACACACACACACACACACACATATATATATATATATATATATATATATATATATATATATATATATATATATATATATATATATATATATATATGTATATAGTTTGATCCAATAATTATTGGGTCAGTTTCTCTGGAAAATTGGGTTGAATATAGACGGGAAGAAGACATTTTGTTGATCTGAACCTTAATATCATTATTATAAAAGGGATGTTGGTGAGATGTCTAGAATTAAAGAACAATTTAATGCTTCAAGATTTGGGTTCGTGTACGAAACAAAGAGAAAAATTATCTAATATGTTAAACATTATTGATGCTTAATTTATATTGTGTACCTGACTTTCGTCATGTATGTGACTGACTGTTTTGGATAGAAGTTTTGCCAACCTGACATGTTGTGCTCAAATCTAATTATAGAAGACTTTTTTATGTAAATTCTTCATTGCAATTATGAAGGACTATTTGACTTTTTGAACTAAAACACTGCTTTGGGATTATTGAGAAGCCATTCTGGATTGCAGCATTGCAGCACATCAAAACACTATTTATAATCATTTAGAACATTCTATACGTTTGGAATTGTGATAGGACTTTTAGGACTTGGGGGACTTATTTCACAATGCTGTGTCTCTTAAAATGTTACTTTTTAGCTTGGACAAAAAATATTTGTTGACTTTATTAAACTTGCTGATCGCAAGGTTTTGTTTTGCATTGTTAAAGACCATATAGTTCTAACATTTTCAGTGGATTTCCATTTTTTAAATACTATGAAATTTTTTGTCTTGACTTGTATACCTTCTTGTAGTACTATCGTTCGTCACGATCGAAACTATACAATAATGGTAACAGATTTTAATTTTGCAGTACCTAATTCCAGTTTGCTTTCGCAATGATAGCCGAGTTTTATATTGCACATCTCATCTCACTTGAATAATTTTCATATCTAGGACTTTATTTTAGAATAATAATGTTATATAGTAAAAGAAGAGGTGAATAACTTTAGTTTGAACAATCACCAGTGTGAATTAAGTCCTCAGCAAAGAATATCCACTGTACCATTATGTATTAACACTTTACCAAATCGAATCTTCTACACCAGTATAATTTAAGACTTCAACAAAGCATATATTTTGTACCACTGTGAATTAAGACTTCAACAAAGCATGTTTTCTGTATCAGTGTGAATTAAGCCTGCGACAAAACATATCTTGTGTACCAGTGTGAATTAAGACTTCAACAAGACATATCTTGTGTACCAGTGTGAATTAAGACTTCAACAAGACATATCTTGTGTACCAGTGTGAATTAAGACTTCAACAAGACATATCTTGTGTACCAGTGTGAATTAAGACTTCAACAAGACATATCTTGTGTACCAGTGTGAATTAAGACTTCAACAAGACATATCTTGTGTACCAGTGTGAATTAAGACTTCAACAAGACATATCTTGTGTACCAGTGTGAATTAAGACTTCAACAAGACATATCTTGTGTACCAGTGTGAATTAAGACTTCAACAAGACATATCTTGTGTACCAGTGTGAATTAAGACTTCAACAAGACATATCTTGTGTACCAGTGTGAATGAAGACTTCAACAAGACATATCTTGTGTACCAGTGTGAATTAAGACTTCAACAAGACATATCTTGTGTACCAGTGTGAATTAAGACTTCAACAAGACATATCTTGTGTACCAGTGTGAATTAAGACTTCAACAAGACATATCTTGTGTACCAGTGTGAATTAAGACTTCAACAAGACATATCTTGTGTACCAGTGTGAATTAAGACTTCAACAAGACATATCTTGTGTACCAGTGTGAATTAAGACTTCAACAAGACATATCTTGTGTACCAGTGTGAATTAAGACTTCAACAAGACATATCTTGTGTACCAGTGTGAATTAAGACTTCAACAAGACATATCTTGTGTACCAGTGTGAATTAAGACTTCAACAAGACATATCTTGTGTACCAGTGTGAATTAAGACTTCAACAAGACATATCTTGTGTACCAGTGTGAATGAAGACTTCAACAAGACATATCTTGTGTACCAGTGTGAATGAAGACTTCAACAAGACATATCTTGTGTACCAGTGTGAATTAAGACTTCAACAAGACATATCTTGTGTACCAGTGTGAATTAAGACTTCAACAAGACATATCTTGTGTACCAGTGTGAATTAAGACTTCAACAAGACATATCTTGTGTACCAGTGTGAATTAAGACTTCAACAAGACATATCTTGTGTACCAGTGTGAATTAAGACTTCGACAAGACATATCTTGTGTACCAGTGTGAATTAAGACTTTGACAAGACATATCTTGTGTACCAGTGTGAATTAAGACTTCGACAAGACATATCTTGTGTACCAGTGTGAATTAAGACTTCAACAAGACATATCTTGAGTACCAGTGTGAATTAAGACTTCAACAAGACATATCTTGTGTACCAGTGTGAATTAAGACTTCAACAAGACATATATTGTGTACCAGTGTGAATTAAGACTTTGACAAAGCATATCTTGTGTACCAGTGTGAATTAAGACTTCGACAAGACATATCTTGTGTACCAGTGTGAATTAAGACTTTGACAAAGCATATCTTGTGTACCAGTGTGAATTAAGACTTCAACAAGACATATCTTGTGTACCAGTGTGAATTAAGACTTCAACAAGACATATCTTGTGTACCAGTGTGAATTAAGACTTCGACAAGACATATCTTGTGTACCAGTGTGAATTAAGACTTTGACAAAGCATATCTTGTGTACCAGTGTGAATTAAGACTTCAACAAGACATATCTTGTGTACCAGTGTGAATTAAGACTTCAACAAGACATATCTTGTGTACCAGTGTGAATTAAGACTTCAACAAGACATATCTTGTGTACCAGTGTGAATTAAGACTTTGACAAAGCATATCTTCCGGACAAGTTTGAATTAAGCCTGCGACAAAACATATCTTGTGTACCAGTGTAAATTAAGACTTCAGCAAAGCATATATTTTGTACCACTGTGAATTAACTCTTCAACAAAGCATGTTTTCTATAAAAGTTTGAATTAAGCCTGCGACAAAACATATCTCGTGTACTAGTGTGAATTACGACTTAATATACCAGAAATCACAACTCATTGCTTTATTGGAAACTAATTCAAAAAGTGTTCTATTTTTTGATAACAGATGTTAAGGTGTTACGTCAAAGTTGCAAGAAAAGGTCTTTAAGGAAAACAACGGTAAAGAAATTTAAAAACAAACAACCGGCAATACGTCACAGCGATCAGAGGAATTTATAACAGACTCTACTTTCGAGCCATTTAATGAAGATAAGTTTTGCAAGAAATATTTGATAGACAGTTATCTAAACATAGAAAAAAAAGAATTGTTGCACAAGTAAAACTAACAGTCTTTGTATACAGATATTTTCCATTTAAGTTAGTCAACGAAAATTACTGTTTGTCTGGCTGCAAGTTTACACATAACTTTGTAGGCAATGCAGTCAAAATTGTGTCTTTTACCTCATCCTTGTTTGATCTACTATGTAACGCATCATCCATCCTAACATGATTAAGATGAAATGTCAACCAAATATAAGTAAGTAAATCCATTAAAAATGTTGGCTCATAACCAAGAAAAAAAAAACAAATGAGAAATTATTGATTGCACTCTAATTAACTCTATACAATTTAAATACGTTTACACTACACACTACTCAACACTTTTGAGTGTGATTTGTTCTCTATCTTCGCCATGACGCTCGTGCAAACTCAATGGGAACATTCCTATTTCCATGTAATTCCAGCGGAAGAAGACAAAAGTGTCCCAATTACTAAAACAAATGGTCGTAACCTGCACGTTATTCAGTTTATATCCTGATAGGTCTGTCCATCCTTCTGATATTCTTGAGCAACGATTTCATCGTTGAGAAGAAGGTAATTCATCATTTCTTTTCCCTCAACGTCACTGTAAATTTGACCTCGATAATCTTCAAATTCGAAAAACAAATCCACATCGTAACCTTTATCTGTTATGAAAGCCTGGAATAATAATAATAATAATAATAATAATAATAATAATAATAATAATAATAATAATAATAATAATAATAATAATAATAATAACAGGCTGAAAACCACAGAAAAAAGGGAAAGAAATAACAATTCAAATATAAAAGAAATATATTAGAATGAAAGGCAGAATCAGGAAATATTAAGAGTTACATGGTTAGAGAGTCTAAAAATACAAACAAAAAAAAGCAATTAAAGGCCAAACAATAATGGATATGCCGAAAGCAGAAAGAGGAAGATAAGAAACAAATAATAAAAGCTAATACCAATAAAAAAGACGCAAACTCTGGAGATACACTGAGGAATTTCGACAAACTCCAGACGAACGTAACTTCTGCTAAGTGGGAACTAAACTGCCTAATCAATAAATAATCGCGTTCAGATTACGAGCTAGTTTTCTGGCGAAATGAATTTAAAACACACACACACACACAGATATATATATATATATATATATATATATATATATATATATATATATATATATATATATATATATATATATATATATATATATATATATATATAAGTTACTCGGCTGACAAATTGCATATTTGTTATGTGACCACCTGAATAATAAAGAAATGCTTCACGAAGAGCATAAAGGTTGTACATAAAAGTCGATAGGCACAATGGGACAGCTGCTGATAATCACAAAGATGGGGATCTGACACTGCAGAATGCGGAGAAAGAACCCATACGCAACATAAAAGAATTGCATTTCCCCGTGGATATATTTTAAACATTATTTTGGTAGAGCGAACCCATACAAAAATAAACAACACCAAGTGGGTCAACTGCATTTGCAACCTTATGAGTAATTAAAACAGAACTTCCATCGAGATTAATAATTCCTGTTTTAACACGGTTTTGGTTGCTTTGGTAATTGATCACGTATAAAACAATTCTGAAGTTTTTGATGTTTAATTTCAAGTAAATCAAAATTGGACATGGGAAGCTTGAAAAGATTTTCGTCTACCGGGCAGTCTCAGTCCTGAGCCGGTCTCGGCTCGACCGTTCGATGAATGAGGGGTTCCCTACAGTCTTAGACCTCGCCCATATTTTTGGAAGTCTTTAGTCCGTGACCTGTTGCTTTCTTTAATGCCATCCCAGCGCAGCGGCAGTTTCAAGAGTATCAAGTGCAGCTGCTTTTGCAACAGCTGGGCCTGCAGCGGATATCAACGCTGGAAGAGCTGCAAAAAGTGGCAACATACCACCCATCTTTAATGGCACCCGCAGAAAGATCTAACATCAGTCACTGATCGTTTGACGTCATTGATGTGCTTGAGTTGATGTCCTCTCAGGAATAGTCTATTAGGACTTTGCAACACTGCTGATTTTTACAATATTTTTATTACAGAATTCTTTTTAAATGCTGATTATAGCTTTTGAATATGACCACGAGTCAACGTAACATTAATGTGATGATATGACATTATAATATCATGGGCGATTTAATTACTAATCGTGCAATCGATTAGATGTTTTCTACAGGGGCATCAGTGATTCTCATTCGTCCCACCAAACACCTTCAAGCAGCACTGTTTTGTCTGAGAGTATAACAGCGATTAATCGATAATCCGTGACATCGACTGGCAATGCACCCACTCGAGCTCGAAAATGTATGTCAACGACTGATTGTCTAAAAAAGCTAAGTTTTTAGCGAGAAGTAGTAGATCGTTAACAACGTCGAGTTATCCCGCTGAGATATTTGCAAACCAGAATCCAGAGATTTTCGTCGTATTGATCGTGCTAGTCTACGCTTGATTGATGAGAATGCTTTACTAGCAACATCACCAAAAGTACAAATACCTTTATCAATGACAACGTCAATAGCTTTCATTCGCAGTTGCTTTGCAGTCGGTATTGCTTTTGAGGCTATCTTTCTGAATAGATAGTGAACAATATCGTTGAGTCTATCTATATAGGTAACTTTATATGTTGGTAATCGAGAATTTATCACCTTGACTATTACAGGTCCACGTTCAGAATTATGTATAATCATCTTATTATCTTGCCACTGATATAATTGCATCAATCATTGAGGTTACCATCAACAATTTCATTAATGATGGACCGATAAACATTAATGTCTATGATACTGCCTGTGAATAATCTCTGACAAATAACATCTGCTTCTTCATTATTTCTGAGGAATTATTGCCGAGTCGTCTTCTGCCAATCAAGGATGTTATTAGGACAAAGTTTATCAAGGCCACCTTCTCAAGTAACCCAATCACTGGCGCTGGACAGATCACTTCCAGTTGTCTTGTCTGCTTTTTCCTCTCTTGTTTTAAGGCTGATTTTATTAATTGTTTAGCTTTTATCAGTTGCAACTTCATTTCGTCCTTGATTTGTCTCCTTTTCTACTGCCTGGTTAAAATGTTAAACTTATTAATGTCTCAAGAGCTTTATGAGCTGCCTCAGTTGCTGTAACAATTTCTTTTATGTTTTTTCGAAAATTAGTTTAAATAATTGTTCTGTATCCTCTGTAAATTCCAACAAGACTTCAGTTGTAGTCCGAGTTTCCTCTGACCCTTGATAACCCATTTTTTATATTTAGTTTTTTATGTTGGGGTGTATAAAAAACAAATATCAAAAATGGGGTGTCAAGGGTCAGAGGAAATTCGGACTACCAAATTACTTGTATACGTGCGAATCGCAATTCACCCACCATCAAACTTGAACATTTCTGAGGTGTTGTAAAATATCATTCAAACTACTCGTGTGTTTCCCTCACGCCCTCACGACAAAGGTTATTTTCCATCAATCTCTGCGTAAGATCAATGGGTCTCAAGGTAATAAATAACAGTCGTTTGCCGTTTTCTGACAGACGTATTCTGAGCGGCAGAGACTATATATGTGCAATAGGAGAACTAGTTGAACAATACACGTGAAATAAAAGAGCTAATACGACCGCAGGAAGCTTACAAAAGAGATCGTATTAAAGTACAAGCAAATAAAGTGACACAGACGATATTAATGTTCCAAATGATATGAAATAAACCTACATATCTTCTGCAGTTTCAGTTTTAAAAATTAATGCTCCCGTACAATTAACCTTGTAATCTATCCTACAGTAACGTTATTTAACTGTTTGCATACATCTAATAATTCGAGTAACAAAACAATAATTCATTATACTAATATATATATTGTTGCATACGGAAATTCGGATAGATAAAAATATTAAAATATCAGTATTTTTACTACGTTAAATAACTAAACCTTATTTAAAAAATGAGCATTCATTGTAATATTCCTACAGGGAATATTCATTACCAGAATATTACATTGACGTTGTATTTAGTTAGCTTTAAAGAAGAAAAACAATTCTAAATTTCTATTTCAAAGTATTAGCGCATTCTGGACTATAAGAATACTATACTCATTGGCAAACTCATTCGAGTGGTATCATTTTTTATGTGTTTCATAATTCAGATTGTTTCTGGCTATAATCTCTCCTGAAAAAAAATGCATAAATCCTTTTAAGTGATTATTTTATTCTGTACTTTCTTAAATTTACACCGAGCCACACGTCATCTACATTTATGTAAAGAAAGAATGTTAGGTGTGATCAATTAATTTGGATCTATTTCAGAGTTTTGACTGAAACATTCCAGTTTCCTTCTTGAACTGTTCATAGGTATTGCACAGTGGTTATTTACCTTTACAAGCGTTTATTAAATTGCTGAAATTTAAATAGCTTTCGTGTCTTGTAATTGAAATTCCAAGTTGACATCTAGTCAACGCTGAAGTAAAGCACGGGACGCTACAGATGGCAATGTCCACAGCTACATTAAAGTCGTTGTTTCGGTTTGCATTATGTATGTATGTGTATGTGTGCGTGCGTGTGTGTTTGTGTTTGTGCGGAAAATATTTATTTTGTATATTCAAAGAAAGAAAAGTCTCCAACTGGAAAATATATTTTGGAGCCATGGGAAAAATAAAAGATATCGAACGAAGGCTAGATTGGTGTTGAGGTTGGATTTTTGTGGAGTGTTTTCCTAATTTTGTGCTTCGTTTATAGAACCGATATTGGACAACTTTGGTGCACCCTGGAGGGATGTGCCGAAACTAGGTAGCGGAAAAATATTTTCTTCCCTTAAAACGGACCATTCCAATTATTGTTTTTATTTTGTTTATTATCTCATGTTGATGAGACACTGATCCATGAATAATTATTTACATTTTTAATCACATTTTGTATCACTAGGATGAGATTAAATGTTGGAAACTGTCTTTTTAAGATAATCTCTGGAGATTACATTTCAGCAAAATTAAACAAGATGCGAATAAAAATGTCATAGATATTAATTATTCGGTAATCAGTCACCCATCAGCATGAGTTAATAAACAAAATCAAAACAATTGGTCAAGAGTGGATTGATCAGTGACTGAGTCAAGTAAACCAACAAAAGAGGAATTATCCTTGTATGGTTCGTGGCTGACTCAAGTAAACCAACAAAAGAGGAATAATCCTTGTATGGTTCGTGGCTGCCTTAAGTAAACCAACAAAAGAGGAATGATCATTGTATGGTTCGTGGCTGACTCAAGTAAACCAACAAAAGAGGAATGTTCCTTGTATGGTTCGTGGCTGACTTAAGTAAACCAACAAAAGAGGAATGATCCTTGTATGGTTCGTGGCTGACTCAAGTAAACCAACATAAGAGGAATAATACTTGTATGGTTCGTGGCTGACTCAAGTAAACCAACAAAAGAGGAATGATCCTTATATGGTTCGTGGCTGACTCAAGTAAACCAACATAAGAGGAATAATCCTTGTATGGTTCGTGGCTGACTCAAGTAAACCAACAAAAGAGGTATGTTCCTTGTATGGTTCGTGGCTGACTTAAGTAAACCAACAAAACAGGAATGATCCTTGTATGGTTCGTGGCTGACTCAAGTAAACCAACAAAAGAGGAATGATCCTTATATGGTTCGTGGCTGACTCAAGTAAACCAACAAAAGAGGAATAATCCTTGTATGGTTCGTGGCTGACTCAAGTAAACCAACAAAAGAGGAATAATCCTTGTATGGTTCGTGGCTGCCTTAAGTAAACCAACAAAAGAGGAATGATCCTTATATGGTTCGTGGCTGACTCAAGTAAACCAACATAAGAGGAATAATCCTTGTATGGTTCGTGGCTGACTCAAGTAAACCAACAAAACAGGAATGATCCTTGTATGGTTCGTGGCTGACTCAAGTAAACCAACAAAAGAGGTATGTTCCTTGTATGGTTCGTGGCTGACTTAAGTAAACCAACAAAACAGGAATGATCCTTGTATGGTTCGTGGCTGACTCAAGTAAACCAACAAAAGAGGAATGATCCTTATATGGTTCGTGGCTGACTCAAGTAAACCAACATAAGAGGAATAATCCTTGTATGGTTCGTGGCTGACTCAAGTAAACCAACAAAAGAGGAATGATCCTTGTATGGTTCGTGGCTGACTCAAGTAAACCAACAAAAGAGGAATAATCCTTGTATGGTTCGTGGCTGACTCAAGTAAACCAACAAAAGAGGAATGATCCTTATATGGTTCGTGGCTGACTCAAGTAAACCAACATAAGAGGAATAATCCTTGTATGGTTCGTGGCTGACTCAAGTAAACCAACAAAAGAGGAATGATCCTTGTATGGTTCGTGGCTGACTCAAGTAAACCAACAAAAGAGGAATAATCCTTGTATGGTTCGTGGCTGACTCAAGTAAACCAACAAAAGAGGAATAATCCTTGTATGGTTCGTGGCTGACTCAAGTAAACCAATAAAAGAGGAATGATCCTTGTATGGTTCGTGGCTGACTTAAGTAAACCAACAAAAGAGGAATGTTCCTTGTATGGTTCGTGGCTGACTCAAGTAAACCAACAAAAGAGGAATGTTCCTTGTATGGTTCGTGGCTGTCTTAAGTAAACCAACAAAACAGGAATGATCCTTGTATGGTTCGTGGCTGACTCAAGTAAACCAACAAAAGAGGTATGTTCCTTGTATGGTTCGTGGCTGACTTAAGTAAACCAACAAAACAGGAATGATCCTTGTATGGTTCGTGGCTGACTCAAGTAAACCAACAAAAGAGGAATGATCCTTATATGGTTCGTGGCTGACTCAAGTAAACCAACAAAAGAGGAATAATCCTTGTATGGTTCGTGGCTGACTCAAGTAAGCCAACAAAACGGGATTGGTTCGTGAATGGATCAAGTGGACTAACAAAAGCGCAATGATCCTTGAATGATTTCTTACTGGGGCAAGTAAACCAACAAAAATAGATTCATCAGTTAATGGGTCAAGTAAACGAACTAAAGTGGAATGATCAATGAATGGGTCAAGTGAACCAACAAAAATGGGATTGGTCAGTAAACTATCAGTAAATAGATCAAGTGAACCAACAACAGTGGATGGGCCTGTGAATAGATCAAGTAAACTGAAAAATTGGATTGGTCCGTAAATGGATCATGTCCACCGACAAAAATGGATTGGTCCGTAACTGGGTCAAGTCAACCGACAAAAAGATTGGTCCGTGAATGGTTCGTGACTGTGTCAAGTGAATTAAGTCAAGTGGATGAACAAAAAACAGATGGGTCCATAAATGATTCATGAATGCGTCATGTAAACCAACTAAAATGGATCAGTCTGTAAATGGGTTAGGCAAAAAAAAGAATAGTGGAATGATTCGTGAAAGAATTGATTGAACCAACAAAAGTTGAATGGATGCAACAAGTTCAATGATTTTGTGAATGGGTCAATGAACCAACAAAATTGGATTGATCCGTGAATGAGTCAGGTAAACCAACAAAATTTTATTGATCCGTTGATGGATCAAGTGAACAATGAATCTGGAACTGTCCCGTATGAACGTGTCTGTGGACGATCGTGGACTTGTCCATGAATGGTCCATGTCCAACATTCGTTGAATGAGTTCATGAACGACCTGTGTCAACAAGAGTTGGAATGATCAGTGAATGATTCGTGTCACACGAAAATGCAGTGAGCTCGTGAATGATAACGGAATGGATCAGTGACAAAACAAATATATTTCATGAGTATTCCGTGTGAAAAAAAGTGGAGCGAGCTCATGAACTATCTGTGAATGGATGAAATCAACAATGATCTGTGAATGGGTCACTTGAGTAATGAAAAGTGGCCAACACGCCAAAAAATGTTCTAGTCATGTCAAAGTTGGTCCGTGTGCGGTTGAATCCGCAAAATGTGTTTTGTTGGATCAAGTAAAGTTGATTCCGTTGAACATTCGTGGAACTGGGCCCATGACCGGGTCAAGTGAACAATGACAGTGGTAATAATCGGCGAATGTTGGTCAGTATTGTGTACAGTTGATGGGTCATCATACGTAAATAAAACATTTTCAGTGACTATAACAATAAATGAATAACAGATTAAAAGAGTTCTCTTTGATTATTTTATGTGTTGTATACTCTGATAAGTAGGTATATACTTAGGTCGGTGTTTTCACTGCATGTCGACACAATACTGGCCATATATTAATGATTATAAATTGCATTTAAAAAAGGATTAAAAGTTTAAATGTGAATATAAATGAATGCAAAATTATCTGTTTTTACAGAAAGGAAATATAGGGGCCCGAGTGGCCGAGTGGTCTAAAGCGCTGTCCGTTACGGATCACTGCCATCTCATCTCTATCTGCGTGAGTTCGAGTCTAGGATTCGGCGAATGTGGACATGTGAGAAAGCTTGCCAGTAGCAGTAGCTTCTCGTGGTTCGGTGGTTCTTTCTGGTGATTTTCCGCTTTCTTCCTCCACCATTAATAATGGACGCCATGAATAGCCTATCGTGTGCTGAAAAATGGCGTTAAGCCCAGCAACAACAAAACAAGAAAGGAAATATTACTCTAGTCTGAATTAATTTTCAGTATGATAATGTTAATATGACTGCTTAAAGACTGAGGCTAGCTATGTAATCTTTGACTTCACTCCTATTCAAACTGCATGTGCTACATCCACTAATAAACTAGATCAATAGTGCAACTCTGTTTTGTGGACGGAGTTGACGATAGGTGGCAGATCGAGCACACGCAAAGTTTCTTATATTTGAAATTCTTGTTACGCTTTGCAAAATCGCTTGATCATAACTGTTGAAGGTGTTTTGTTAAAAGCTGTGTATTTCTTCAAATTCACACATTTCGAGTTCCTTTGATGTATCTTAAATTATCAAATATTGAATCTTGACTTAATTTAAATTCGATAACGACTTACCGTTGTTTTGACACCAACGCCGTTCACCCACACATGAAGATTATCTCGTGCTGTAGAAAAGTATATATATATATATATATATATATATATATATATATATATATATATATATATATATATATATATATACATAAAACTCCAGGTACATGATTTTATTCATTTTTTTATTTTTATTCATGTTTGTAAATTGTACAGATAATCTTTAGTTGGATGTTACTTACGTGAGAAATGGTATTTTAAGAGCATAAAATTACATAAGATCTATAAATGGATGGTTACGTAATTACTAATAATTATCTTAGTAATAAGAATTAATGGCACCTTTGAATTAATTTCTCATTGGCTGATGGGGTTTAGACGGTTCTAGAAGAATTCATTAACTTCCCATTCGCTGGGCTGGGTAATATGAGTAGACGATTTCGGAGAAATCGAGGAGTGTTACGTGGGGAATGTGAAATATAGTTGCAATATACGGTGTGTGAAAGGAATGAATATAAACACTCCACGTCATCATCTCTGTATTAATGTTTACTTTATGAAAACACTCCACTTCACAATCTCGGTATTAATGTTTACTTTATGAAAACACTCCACTTCACCTTCTCTGTATTAATGTTTACTTTTGACAACACTCCACTTCACCTTCTTGGCATTAATGTTTACTTCATGAACATTTCCACTTCACCTTCTCGGAATTAATGTTTGCTAAATCTGGTTGAATAATATATGCTGTTAAGACAGGACATTATTTCAAAATATCTTTGAAGATTTCAGTATGAAATTTGTTCATTCTGGATACGTCAATTTTCTAATTTTCTCTTAAGAGTACTGTTTATGAATGTAAGATCCTACCCTACATTTATGAAATTTATCAAAATGTTATTTCATCTTTTTGTTTTGTTTTATTTGAACAAAACTATTAATTTTAAATCAAGATATTTTTAGTTAGAAATTTTTTAATAAACTCTTTGAAAACTATCGGTAACACTGTACTTAAATTTTGATATATACTCACTAAAACAAAATTACTTGAACAATTGTGTTATCATCATCCAAATGAAGTATGATATTCAGCTGAAACAACACCATGAACACAATAATTTGACAAAAATGCGTGTTTAAAGTCTTTCTTCAATTTTTTAAAAAACGAAATTGACTTTCAAAAGGCCAAAAATTGGATATAAAATTTAAAAATATAATAAATTTACAAAACGTGTTAAATTTAGTGTGTCATATTATAACAAGAAGGAAATAAATTAGTACAAAATAATTAAATTAACAAATGTCATCCGCAAGGTGTGTCTTTTGTATTATAATTTTCTTAAAGCAAGATAGAAATTAGAACCAACTGTTTTTAAGCTTTAATAATGAAATAAATGTATGAATTAATTTCAATTGCTTACAAAATGTTACTTTTATTTCCTTTCCATTCAGCTCAATAACCCATGAGGTTGTTAACTTTGGCACGCCATCGTCCCCAAGTTCACAGACTTTCCTGTAAAAGAAAAGCGAATATTTTAATTCTTCTGCTGGCTTTATTATCGGTGTTTATTAACCAGTTGATAAATGAAATTCCTATTACTGGAAATTTACCCAAGAATGACCATTACACTGTTAAAAATGCAAAAGTAAGATCTTTTAAGAGAGTATTAGATAATGCTGTCTTTAGCCGTTTTGTTTTATTCTTGGAAAGGCACGCGGGAGCAGAGACTTATGCTAACAAAGGACCCCAAATTTACATCATGTACACTAGTATACCTTATCTCAAATAATAGACAAAGACTTCACGAAGAGTGAGATACGTGGTCACCTTTATTAAATCTTGCACATTAAAGGTGAGATCAAAACAGCTGTTATAGCTCTAGATCTTAAACTATATAACAGACAGAAGCGAAACCAACAAGTTTAATAAAAGCAACACTATGTTTCCCTTAAAAACAAACTAAAAGTTAAAAAAACAGTATTGTGAATTAAATTCCAAATAATTCGAAATGTTCTATCACAACTCCAAAAGTATATAAATTTCCGAATGAATTCCAAAAGTCTAGAATGTCCTGATGTCTCAATAGGTTTGAATGTCCTGATATACCAAAGATGAAATCTAGAATGTCTTTGAATTAATTAAAACAAAATCACAAAATATTGTGTTAATGAGGTTGATAACTAATTAGCAGTTCCAACAAAAAATTTAAATAAATGTTTATTCTAGAATTCTTTCTACTAACACAACCATAAACTCTGATAATAATAAATGGGTTCTACAGACTGATCTTAAGAGAGGAATAAATTATTTGTTTAGTAACCAATATATATATATATATATATATATATATATATATATATATATATATATATATATATATATATATATATATATATTTATACATACACACTGTTCTGGAAAACAAATTCCACTTTCTGATATTATGATTAGGCCTTCTACTCAAAGTATCATTAACATCCTGTTCACTTATAACAAGCATGATAAAATTTAGGTATGCAAAAAGTGCATCAACAAACTTCAATCGCCGACAAAATTAAACACAAAATAATGATGTACAAAAAGATATCTAGGTTAGGTTCATTAAATAGCTATAATTGGCACATATACTTTGGCCAATCGTATCAAAACATGACGCAAACACTTCCGGGTTGATAGGAACCCAACATTCCATCTGTCCAATACAGAGACAGGTTAGAAAGAATATCATTAGTATACAGGGATTTTATATCACATTTAGAAGTACAAAACATGAAAATTATATTTGTTGTTCTGTATTGCAAGGACTACAAACCTAAAAACTATGTGGATCGAATACGCAACAGTGTGGATTTATTATCGTTGAGTAGAAAGAAAGTAGTGCTTACATCTGATGGCATGCAATGATATTTAAATATAAGCATGAATCTGTATATGATTATCTAATTGTCGCAACAATTACATTACTATCGCTTCTTTTACAATTAACGATTTCAACATTCTCGAATCAAGCACTTATCGTAAAAACACAATTGGAGCCCAATCAAGTTTGTTATAATGACTACCAAACCAAACATAAACAATTTCTTGGAGATTTTTCCGGAAACTCAGATGATTCAATATATGCAAATTCAGTTAAATCAAATTGTAATAAATGTCCATTCATTAAAATTCTGGTCATTCTTCCATTACAATATAACTTTGAGGATTACATGCAACCATATCAACTGAGATAAATCCCCATACTAACATTTATATTCCACAATCAGATATTTAATTTTAATTTACTGTCCAGCTCAGCAGCGTCGTTGATCATAGCACCATTTTCCTTTACACACTCAGCCCATTTATTTATTTCTTACGTCTCAGAACCTTTAAACCATTTCCACGGATCCAGTTTGTGAAATGTTCTTCAACTCGCTAAGCTACACAAAATTCAAACCCGAAATTGTCATCGGTTTAAGATAATGAACGCTATGTTTATTTTCAGCAAATATATCACACAAAATCTGCCGTTCCAAGATACGCTCGTTTATAATATCGTTTGTCGATACCAGTCAACATTCATGTATTGTAATGTTTATATTAAGTTATAACATCTCTAGCGTGATGTGATTCTCGAACAGGTTGCGTTTGTCAGGGATAATTTCATTATCGTCTACTTCAGCAATAAACTTTATTCTAAAAAGGTGTCTATGTTTGCGAGATAATCAATGATTGTTCTTGCTCGCTGGTCATTCATTGAATCATTAACGTCTTGCATAATTCTGAATGTTGACTACACATTAGCTCCGCTATCGATGCGTAAGTCTCACTTGGCGCCACGAATAGTATTGATTAGAGTCTGAATCGTTGAATCAACCAGAACTAGCTTTGTCAAATCAGGGTTTTTTTCTGGCTAGATTGAATATTTCTTGAGAGCGTTTGATCACAGATAATCTTGTGAATTCTTCTATTTTATAATTAAGGCATATATGTAATTAAATTAAACTTTAATTTATAACATACAGTGACTGTTTGTAATAAGTCATATGTGGCACATTTCTGTGGATACCACCTACAAAGTGTGCGACAAGAGATTCTAGGACCAAAACCATGTTTACAATATAATGAAGGTGGGGGAAAACACACAGTTGTATGTAGACTGTGGAGGCAGAACACACATAGCTTTGGAACGGTATTATGATGAAAAGTGATCTTAATGAATCTCATGAAAACCGCTGAAGACTATCCCTCTAAATTTTCACACTAGCATCCTACATCTTTTATAGTAATAAAATAAGAATTTAGGCAAATGATATTTACTATATAAACGGAGCAAGGAAATAGCGCCGATAAATTTGCAAAGCATATCGTCATCAAGGATTTTGAGGCATCTAGTGCAGGTTTTAATCAAGAACTGTCAACTAAAAACTGTCGATTTTCTCATTAATGCTGGTTATCTCATGTTCAGTGCTGTGGGAAAATATCTACCACAAATTTATTTATGAATATTTGTATGGTCTAATAAAACAAATCTATCGAGATTGATCATACTAACGGCGCAAAACGTGATAATGTTTTATTCAAATTTGCACAAATTTCAATAGATGTATGCAGCTGCCTAATAGTCTGTATTTTTAAATCTTCGATGTAACGTGTCGCAGAATAAATAATCAGATCAACATTTTCAAAGAAATGCAAAGAATAATATTTAGGTATCTCTCTTCTGAATTTTACGATGACGTAGAAGAGAAAATACTCCTGAGAAAAAATTTAGTAGTAAAATATTTTGTGCGTAATTAAGACAGATAATTCAGTAAAGGGAGATAACTTCAACAAGTAAAGATTCTTCTAGTAACCTCTCTTGTACTTTATAACTATTTCCATTTATAAATGAATTATTGTTTATGGTTGTACTTTTGTTGGCTTTTTTTAAAATAAAAAACAACTATCCTTGTTGTTCTGTCCTTGACGGATTCCTTGTCCCATCCTGACTTTGTCAATAACAATAGTTAGGAAAAAGAGAAAAACAAACAAGGATGAAACTAAACCACTCTCCTTGCATGGGCTATTTTTAAATTTCCAGATACTGGTGGCTTTATAATAATTTAAATTTATTTATAAGTGTAGTCCGCCCCAAAGCTCGCAATTCAATATAAAAATATAATGTTAACTGAAAATTCATGCACACCTTCCCACCACGTCGGAAACATGGTCGGTGATATTTTGTACTTCCCGAGTTTGATTTTAGGGAAATGTGCAAACCATGGTCAGTTATCAGCATAAATCTGTTGAACTTCGAGAAGATTCCTGTTGGTGATGTAAGTTGAATTTTGTTATTATGCTGTAAATAGTTTAATGCTGTAAGTATTTTACTACAGTTAAGAATGAGTCTTGTGCCGTCCGATAGAATTAAGCATGTGAACCGTGCCCTCCCTTAGAATTAAGATGTATACAATACTGTAAATAATATGAGTAATGTACCGTCCATGCATTCCTCACAAATTATGAATGCAAATATTTTGATTATTTAAACATATATTTATTATGTATTGAATCACAAACATATTGATGCGCTTCTATTTGCAATTCAAAAATTATATGACGATGGCATGCAACTTTCTGACCAACTTGATACTGAAAAATCACATACGATACTGAAGGGCTACAAGAGCAAAAATACGACGGAAGAAATACAAAAGCAGGCGCATACAAATTTATTAAATTACTTCAGCAGGCAATGACACAATCACTAGCTTGTGTCAATGATAATGAAGTTGAACAATTCATTCCACTCGCACACGTAATTGAAAAATTTATCAGAGTTGACTTGCAAATACGAAACCTAAAAGAATGTGAGTGCATGTGTAAGACAGTTTAGAAACATTATGTACAAATTGTAAGCAAAGTGAACTTGTGAAAGTGAACTGGTGATATAGTCACTGGCAACGGATTCGCGTTTTGAATTTGTCGAGGACATCTATAGCAATATTTTTCGAAAAGTTTGGGTAGTTCTGATTTTCGGACAACTCAAAAAGTATTTCCTGTAGCTTGGACCGTTTAAAGCAAGAATATGCGTGTGAGAAACAACTGATAAATTGTCGTTGTCTTTTTACCCGCGGAATATGGACGAATTCATTTCCAGCAGCAATCGTTTTTCAATAATAATCCAACCGATATATTTGGGGATGTATATAACTTGATTTAGTTGTTATATATTTTAAATGATTTACTGCTTTAGATCGCCTTTTGGGTTTTCTCGTATGTAACTTTTAAACAACTTACCTAGTTTACTGCGTACACGCGTGTGCTGGAGTGTAATAACATCGACGAAATAATTAACATTGTTTTACTCAACTCGCGGCTTTTTATTATCATCATAGTCATAGAAAGCTGTTATCGGCATTGGAAGCCTTGTACTATCAGTCGCAGTAAAATACATACTAACATCTACTGGTGTTATAATAAAGTCAGCTGGCTCCAAATACAGCCATGGATGTAATTTTCGATATTCTGGAAAGTTTAAAAATATTTGCTTGTCTAAGAGATATTCAGATCGTTTAATGCGTGGTAGTACTGGTGGTACTGGTAGTTGTACTTCCGGCCATCCTAACACAGTTCGGATCGACGAATGATATATATCGACGGCGTAGTCAGGCGTTCATATTTCTAACGCGGCTGATGACGTTTGTTCATGAACCGTGATATTGATCATGGATTTATTTCCTGTGATAAATTTGACTTTGCACTGTAACTCATCGCTGATCTGTTCGATTTGATAACTTTCCGTAGGTGTGCCCATTACATGCTATTAGGTGTTTCATCAGGTTTATTTCTATATTCAAAAACCAGTATATTATTTGCTTACAACCCATTGAATGACTTTGATACAATATGTTGCCAGATGGGGTTCACCCGCAATTGTGTTAGTGCTTTTTCCGTCGCTGAAATTGTCGCTAGAAAGGTAACGTTATACCATGGCTTGGATGATGTTCTTGATACCATCGTGGTTGTTGGTGTCATTGTATTAAAAAAAGACTTGTTCTTTTGCAATCGCAGTATTTTATTTTGCGACATAATTATTTAAATCATATGTCTAAATCCAATCTTTAGACCTTGACAGTGCCCTTTTTTGGAGTCGGTGGCGTCTTCCGCTGAGTTTTGATTTGAATTAAATCTTAATCATTGCTTCGAATTCCTGATCATGGAGACCCGATGATATCAACGGTAATAATTTGGCGTATGTGCGTGTTGCCACGGATGGCAACATTTGATATTCGTATAATTTATCAGCCTCACACGTATATGTTTTTTGCGACGATATTAAGAATATCAGCAAAACCGGTTATAACTTAAACACCAATTCCTATTACTGGTGCTGTATTGATAATGCGCCGATGACCGTTACCGTTAGGTTAGTAACAACGATAAGTGTGCGGTATTTTGTTTTGCTTTACTGTATGCTCATCAATGATAGTTTTTAGTTGGGTCTGTCATAAGCACGCATTTGAAACATTGAATGTCATTCGATTGGTTCATTATGTATGTAATAGGAACACTCTAAGCAGGTTGTATGTTGGCGACAAATTCAATGCACCAATAGTACAACACGCCTAAGTCTTTCTTCTCGGATTCCACCACGAATTTTTCTTCGTGGTTTTACTCCAATATCACTAACACAGATCCAGAAGATCCGTTAACTGGATAACTCCGTGAAATTGTGGTAGATATTGTAAATATTGTAACGCCGATTACTGAGAACCTGTAAATGCCGGTAACCTTAGGGGTGTGTTTGATGGATTTAATGAGTGGTGTCTATAATGCTGATTCAGATGCTATTGCATGTATACAGATTGAATGATTGGTAATATATTTTTGATGCCGCCGGTAATCCTTTTAATTTCAGAGAGCTAAATGCTGATGACTGCTGGATTCCCAAAAAATGCTGATGGTTCTATTTGTGTTTCAGCGAAAATTTGCAAATATGGTGACATGATTAGCATATTCAGATCTAAAAGAAGTCATTCCTTCATTGATCGTCATAAACAAAGTCATCATTGGGATGTTTCTATTTTCGACGTATTTCTTCGTTGTAGTGTCATCGTTTAATTCCGGTTCTCCAAGACCAGTAATTTTATTATTAGCCATATTGAGATAACCAGTCATTGCATCGCCAGTTTTATTATCAACGAGGGACAGATAAACATTAATATCCATAATATCTTCTGTAAATAATCTCTGACAAATAACAGCTGCTTCATGAATGATTTATGGGGAATTATTATCGGCTCGTTTTCTTCCAATAAAGATATCTAGTCATTCAACATCGGCAAGGACGATATTTTGACACAGTTTATAGAGCAAACAAAAAGTTTTTTTGTGTTTATGCTGCCAGTTGTAAGACCTTTTCCGGATTTTTTGCCTGGTTGTTATAATTGTGGTTGTTGTAACTGCGCAAGATAGTTATCTATTCTGTTGTTAAGTGCAATATATCTTGTATCATTATTTCGGGGCTGATGAACTCCGTGATGTGTGCGATACATTTATTTGTACCAGGCTTCACGGCTCACAACACAATCACCATACTAGGGTTGCAAAACTTGTTATCTATTCTAAAAACTCTGCAAGGCAAACCCAGAAAGTGTTTTTACTCTTTCGATTTTTTAAAAATGTAATACTTTATTCGGTAAATTTATCATTCACTTCAGTTTTGACTCTTGCTTATTCTGTTTCAGATTATGGTTCTGGTACTGGTATAAGATCCTTTATATCGCCTATTTAAGAACTATTCTGGTAAATATTATCAAGTAATTCTTTAGTTTGTTTCTTTGATTGAGCTGCAGCTATTTCACCTGGAAGGTTTCTTAGAATCTTTTTAGTTTGTTTAAGTTCTTTCTGCTATTTTTCCACTGTTTAAGCGGTTTGCACAGTTGCTTTAGCGGCCTGCTCCAATGTGGGAAGAAGACCCACGGAAGCTTCGTATCCGGTTTAAATAATCGTTCTGCACCGAGACTCCTGACGTTCCTGTAATTTTTGCTTGACAGAATAAAAAATCAGAACATATTCCTTAATTGCCTCTAGTCGCTGACGAGCTAGTTTAGTTGTGTGTGATTTCATGGTTAGCGTAGGATCGCTCATTATTTTTTTATATTAAAAATGATTTCATTAATGATCACGTCACTACAAGGGAAAGACCAACCGTGCATGACCTGGGTCTGTAAATAACCCAGTTAGGGGTCTCGATTTAGTGAAACCGTTTAAAAGCCTCTGTTTAGGGCTGTTTATGCTTGTATTTTCATTTTCGCAGGAGACTTTATTTTTGCAAAATAACCCAATTAAACGTTGGTCTGTTCTCCTTCCCTGCTAATTGAATTTAAGATTAGCTAGTATTCAATGCGTTATATTTGCTTCAGATATCGTAGTCTATTGCTTCCTTGTTTGAGTGCATGCATGACTGAGCCTTATTACACATCGACGTGCAATAATTTCAGCGGTAATCGGTGGGTGGATAGAATATTGATATATTTGATGAGGGTTGGATGTTTTACAGCACAGCAACACAAGTAGGTTACTTTGCGCCGAGGCAATTAGAGCAAATTGCATATCCTAAATACAATAGTCTAATCTGGGTTGATCCAACGGAAGGATTTATTACTAAAAGAATGATGTAGATATATATGCAGAGATACATTTAAGTTAAATTGGTATTTTTCGTGCAGTGGAACGAGAGTTTTTTTGACTGAAAATGTAATGCATATATGAGTTATCATTCAAAAGTAATGTATATCGCTTTACATGTTAAGCTTCAAACATTTTAACGAAGAACGATGCAAGGTTCAAATAAATCTCCAGAATATGCTTTTATTCCTAGTATTTGATAAATCATCCATGTCATTTCAAGGGAAATCGATCCAGTTCATCACAAAGAAAATGCACAAGAATCTATGCACACTCTATAATAAAAACAATATGCAGTTTAGAGTGTGCATAGGATTATAATTATCTCAACTGCATAGTTTATAAATATTTATCTATTTGGGAAATAAAAATCAGATACAGGGATGGCTACTTTATTAGCCAAGTGGACTACCAAACGTCAAAAATAATTAAAATTACCAATCCAATTGTATATATAATAGCCTTGAACAAATGGACTACTGCTAGTATCTCATACTGTTACACTTGCTTATTAGTTTTTCTTATATTAAAAAGATCAATTAACTTTCAATGTTTACTCTCAGAATTGTGCGTACTTAATGTTTATGCATTAAACCAGAACTAATACTTGCTTGGGTTCCGTTTCCGTGACACTCTGGTCCATAATATTAATCGAGACATTATTATTGTTATTATTGTTATTGTACCTAGACTCGAACTCACGCAGAGGTGAGATGGCAGTGATCCGTAACGAACAGCGCTTTAGACCACTAGGCCACTCGGGGCCCCAATTAATCGAGACAGATAAACATTTCCTATAGTAATCGATTTAGCTTTGATTTCAAGTAATAAGTAAGAATGAAAATGCGAATAAAAATATAAAATATCTAAAACAACGGCTTCAAAAATGGGACTGTACATATAGCAGCGTCAATTGGTATGAAATCACGTGTTTATAGAAACCACTTCAGTACGTGAATGGTTTAATTTTAATTTTAATGTTTATATTGTTTATTACGAAAAATGGTCAAGTTATTACGAATGCTCATGTAATGTCTAAAACGACTGAGTATTTGTGTAATATGATAGCTATAAAAGGTCAACATGGTCTCCGAGTCAGGACAAAAGTCACGTGAGAGATAGAATACAGATGTTTTGCACTGGTGTTGCGCTTGGAAAATATCTTCCCATACTGATTGGAAATATAAAATATAACCGATAGACACATTATATGAGGATTTCATTTCAGAGCTATAATGAAGTTTTTATTCTGATATAACTCGATCCGGGCTGAGATGGTAGTAATGGTTTGCTTGAGTCACTACAATTAAATCTGACAACGAATGTCATAAATCAATTCAAATATTGTTCTGAGTTCCAGATGACTGATATTCAATGGTTTCGTTGCTTTGATATGACAACCAGTTCTATACCATGTTGACTTGAGATGACCCATATTCTATACCATGTTAAAATTGTTATGACTTTTATTCCATACCATGTCAACATTGATATTATCCCTATTCTATATCATGTCGACATTGATACGACCCCTATTTAATACCATGTCGATATTGATAAGACGCCTACTCCATACCATGTCGACATTGATACGACCCCTATTCAATACTATGTCGATATTGATATGACGCCTATTCTATATCATGTCGCCATTGATTGTACCCCTATTCAATACCATGTCGATATTGATATGACGCCTATTCCATACATGTCGACATTGATACGACCCCTATTCAATGCCATGTCTATTTTGTCATGACGCCTACTCAATACCATGTCGACATTAATACGACCCCTATTCAATAACATGTCGACATTGATATGACCCCTATTATATAAAATGTCAATATTGATAAGACACCTATACAATACCATAACTACAATTATTCATATAGCAACTTTTCATTGATATTACTCCTATTATATACTATCTTGACATTAATATGACCTCTTTTTATACTATCTAGACATTGAAATGACCCCTGTTCTATACCATATCAACATTGATAAGACCCCCGTTTAATGCCATGTCGACATTGATATGACCATCATTCATAAAACAACTTGACATTGAGATGACCCCTATTCTATACTATCTTGACATTAATATGGCCCTTATTTTATACATCTTGACATTGATATGATCCCTGTTCTACACCATGTTGATATTGATATGACCCCTATTCTATATCATGTGAACATTAATAAGAACTCTATTTCTATACTATCTTGACATTGATAAAACCCCTATTTCATAATATCTTGAAATTGATATGACCCCTATTCTTAACTATCTTGACATTGATATGACCCTTATTATAACCATGTCGACATTGATATGACCCCTTTTTTAAATCATGTCGATATTGATATGATCCCTATTATATACCATGTCGACATTGATATGACCCTTATAATATGCAATTTTAACATTGATAAGACCATAATTCTATACTATATTGACATTTTTAAAACCCCTATTCCATAGTATATTGAAAATGATATGACCCCTATTATATACCATCGTGAAATTGATATGACCCTATTATACACTATCTTGACATTGATAAGACCCCTATTTAACACCATGTCGACATTGATAAGACCCCTATAATACACTGTGTCAAAATATCTAAGACCCCTATTCCACACCATGTCGACATCTCTAAGACCACTTTTCTAAATCATTTCGACATTGATAAGACCCCTATTCTACACCGTGTCGACATTGATAAGACCCCTATTCTACACCATGTAGACATTGATAAGACCCTATTCTACACCATGTCGATATCTCTAAGACCACTATTCTCCACAATGTCGACATTGATAAGACCCAAATTATACACCATGTCGACATTGATAAGACCCTAAGTCTACACTATGTCGACATTGATAAGACCCCTATTCTAAACCGTGTCAACATTGATAAGACCCCTATTCTACGCCATGGCGACATTGATAAAAACCCTTTTCTACACTATGTCGACATCTCTAAGACCCCTATTCTACACCATGTTGACATCTCTAAGACCCTTATTCTACACCGTGTCGACATTGATAAGACCCCTATTCTACACCATGTCGACATTGATAAGACCCCTATTCTACACCATGTCGACATTGATAAGATCCTTACTCTACACCATGTCGACATTGATAAGTCCACAATTCTACACCATGTCGACATTGATAAGACCCAAATTGTACACCATGTCGAGATTGATAAGACCCCAAGCCTACACCATGTCGACATTGATAAGACTCCAAGCCTACACCATGTCGACATTGATAAGAATCCAAGTCTACACCATGTCGACATTGATAAGACCCCTATTCTATAACATGTCGACATCTCTAAGACCCCTATTCTACACAATGTCGACATTGATAAGAACCAAATTATACACAATGTCGACATTAATAAGACCCCTATTCTAAACCGTGTCGACATTGATAAGACCCATATTCTACAACATGTCGACATCTCTAAGACCCCTATTCTACAGGATGTTGACATTGATAAAAACCCTAATCTACACCATGTTCACATCTCTAAGAACCTTATTCTACACCGTGTCGACATTGATAAGACCTCTATTCAACACCATGTGGACATTGATAAGACCCTATTGTACACCGTGTCGACATCTCTAAGACCCTTATTCTACACAATGTCGACATTGATAAAACACCTATTCTACACTGTGTAGACAGCTCTAAGACCCCTATTCTACACCATTTCGACATTCATAAGACCCCTATTCTACACCATGTCGACATTGATAAGACACCTATTCTACACCATGTCGACATTGAAAAGACGCATATTCTCCACCATGTCGACATTGATAAGATCCATCTTCTACACCGTGTCGACATTGATAAGACACCTATTCTACACCATGTCGACAATGATAAGACCCGTATTCTACACCGTGTCGACATCTCTGAGACCCATATTCTACACCATGTCGACATTAATAAGACCCTTATTCTATAAGTCCCCTATTCTACACCATGTCGACATCTCTAAGACCCCTATTCTACACTATGTTGACATTGATAAGGCCCCTATTCTACACCGTGTCGACATCTCTAAGACCCCTATTCTACACTATGTTGACATTGATAAGGCCCCTATTTTACACCGTGTCGACATCTCTAAGACCCCTATTCTACACTATGTTGACATTGATAAGGCCCCTATTCTATACCGTGACGACATCTCTAAGACCCCTTTTGTACATGTCGACACTGATAAAACCACATTTCTACACCGTGTCGACATCTCAAGACACCTATTCTACACCATGTCGACATCTCTAAGACCCCTATTCTACACCATGTGGACATTGATAAGACCCTTATTCTACACCGTGTTGACATCTATATGACCCCTATTCTACACCATATCGACATTGATAAGACCCTTATTCTACACCATGTCGACATTGATAAGGCCCCTATTCTACACCGTGTCGATATCATTAAGACCCCTATTCTACACAATGTTGACATCTCTAAGACCACTTTTCTACATCATGTCGACATCTCTAAGACCCCTATTCTACAATATGTCGACATCTCTAAGTCCGCTATTCTACACCATGTCAACATTGATAAGAACCCTGATCTACACAGACCGCTTCGGTGGCCTAGTGGTTAGAAAGTCCGCCATGGATGCGGGAGGTCGTGAGTTCGATCCTCGGTCGAGTCATACCAAAGACTTACAAAAATGTTACTAACTGCTGTCTCGCTTGGCGCTAAGCATTAAGAGGTTAATGTTAGGACTGGTCGGCCTGGTGTCAGGATAAGTGACTGGGTGGGACATCATGCTACATGTCTGCGGCATGATGCCTTTGTGCTAGACATCACTATAAACTGCCACACTGCAAACATTTTAGCGATATGACTGAAAAATTGTTAAAGCTACGTTAAAAATCATAATCACATCACATCACCTATTCTACACCATGTCGACATCTATAGACCCCTATTCTATACCATATTGATATGATCTCTATTCTGTATAACCTTCTTCATGAACATGTCGTATTTGCATGGTTTTATTTTCTTCTCAAGACTATTATTAATAGAAATAGCGATGTTGTGAGCAATTTGGCTAGTTAGAATTGTGAACGTCATGATTACCTTGACGAGTTGGAATTTTAATTTCAGGTGATTTAGCGGGTTTATGTTGTTTCTTTGGAAACTAATTATTTCAACGCTACATAGTTTAATGGTTTGAACTGATTATTTCTTTTTAAAATATCTGCGGCAAAACTCGCTGGGTAAGGAATTATTCGAATACCAATTTTGTATTCGAATATTCGTAAATTATTCTAATTACGATGTTTGGATATTCGATTCAGATCTAGTAAACAAATATCAATTAAGATAACAGCGGTTAAAAGCTATACAACCAAAATGTCATGCTACTGATTGTCATCTACCATCACCCCACTGGGACTCCGTGTTCACTGCTCTGCAACTTAAACTTTGTAAGACCCATTTTTTCTTAGTATCAAGAGACCTCATTTGTAAGTAACTCGGTATGGTCAGGTACTCTGTATTAGCAAAAAAGACAATTTGTGCTAGTACGGACGTACGATAAAAAGACGGAATCGGTAAGCCTTACGTAAGCCTTAAACTCTACTTTACCCAGTGAAAAGAACCAATCAAGAACATTCAACATTAATCGACTTTAATCAGTGGCTAAGGCTATCCTTGGTTCCAACAATGAAGTCATTTTTTCTAAAAAGGTGCGAACAGAATTATTTTGTATCATCAAATAATTGAGAATAATTATTTTTACCTTTTATTTTTCAGTAGCACAATATAGCTTATACAAAACAAAGCAACTTTATTGATTTTGGAATCAAAATTTAACTAAGTGACAGAACAAAAACTGAGCAAATATCATAAATATTTTATTGATATCTAACAAGCGTAACCTACCGTACTAGTTACTATTTCACGAGTGTTAGATATCAGGTAGTGCACCGGCAATGATTCATGTAAATTTGTAAAGAGTGAGAGTTCCTATCCGTCTCCTGCCTGAAGTCTATTCAAGGCATGACCATTACAAGTCAGCAGGGCGTTTTAAAAAAAATTGAAAAGTTTGAAACCACCGACGTCACGAATCAATGATACGATTACATCAAGAACCAAAATTGAAAAAATAATTGAATTGTATTTTTCATCAAGATATTCAATAGATGACGTGATTGTCTTTCTTATTCAGTAGGGATAGAATAAAGAATATTAAAGAATATCAGCAATGGAATATGTCTTTACTTAATATGTACAATTGTTCATGCATTTCAGAGAAGGTACATGCTGACAGATCAAGCACAAACAAGCCTATTTGTATTCATCAGTCTTATTTATAGAATGAGATACAATGCTTTCGATTGAAAAACCGTGTTCCCAAATCACGCTCATTGCAAATAAAATATTTATTTCACCTCGTGCTGAACTTCGTCAAGATGTCTATATACTTTGTGTAAATTTTATATAATACGAAGTGAATTTGTCTAAGGTGAGTATTTTCCTCTGTCCATGAGAGAATAAGCTAAAATAATGTCCAAGATTCAATATACCCAGTCTAGCATGTTCCATCATCTGGATATCAGAATAACCTAAAAATATAATGTACCCAGTCTAGCATGTACCAGCATCAGGATATCAGAATAAGCTAAAACGATAATGTACCCAGTCTAGCATGTACCAGCACTTGGATATTAAAATAAGATAAACATGCCCGGCCTGAGGTCACGGCGATCGGGGGAACCCCCTTTGGCCCCGCGCTTCTCCGCAATGCAATTCTTTTGCTTGCGGCCCCGCGCTCATCGCTTGCTGCCTTGGACCCCGTACACCTTAGGGCCGGGCCTAAAGATAAAACTATTATCCAAGGTTCTTGTCTCATAAAATGTCTGGGAACACCAAGATAATATGAATTTTTATCTGTGGCATTGTTAAGACGTACTTTCTCAAATCTGATTCCATAGCGTTATTTGATGGAATTTTTCTTTTGCATGTGTTAAATGTTTTTTATGCTTGACACAAACGATTGTAAGCTGAAATGTCAGTTTTTGAAGTTTTAATTTTTTTGTGTCTTTCATATATTTATGATATTTACTGTTTGGTCGAAAGTTTAATTAAACATTTATCAAAGTTCCGTTTAAAAAATTTCCATTGAAACGAATATTTATTTAATAAAGCCTAAAAAAATTATTAAGTAATAACTATTAGATTAGAATGTTTTCTTTGTTATGAGACTTAAATACAAGCAACCGCCTTTCGAGAATTTTATTAATCCCGTAAGAAAAACTAGTGATCAAATTATTTTTATATTTGAACGAAATTAGGCTTGAATATAATTCCTGGATTGAGCGAACACCTTGTGTTGAAAAGGTGTACAAATTTTGAGTACTCCTTTAATTCAGACTTTAAGGATGCTGGCTTTCATGTTTGATAGATTTTACATTTATCATTTTGTCAAAACACTTTGTTTTAAGGATGCTGGCTTTCTTGTTGGATAGACTTTACATTTATCATTTTGTCAAAACACTTTGTTTACAAGTCTAAACCCAAACGATGAGGTAGATTCATGCTAACTCAATCTCAACTGGGGCTGGTACAGACAGGATTTCGTTGCATTTTCGTTGTAACATTTTTACACCCATGAGAAGGAATTAAATTTGCACTGCGAATATAATCGAAAGACTGGGTTACTATATTTTCTCAGTATGTTAACTAGGCTATCTCCAAAACAATGTTCTTCAGCCTGTGCTAAACTGTATATCGTCAACAACTCTGCGGGTTATAGATTTTCCATCCATGAGAAAATTAAGACACACACACAGACACACACACACATACACACACACCAATATCATGAAATAGTTAAGAGAATAATTATTAGTCCATTGTCATACAGGAATCGAATTATACCACCGATTAGTCCAGCTCTTGTGCACAAATCCTGTAATCCACTCGATCATGCTCTCATCCCTAACTAAGGTTGGAACAAAGTCGAAGGAAAAAACTCAACACACGCGGAAATCTAGTCTCTAGCTAAACTTAAATTAGCACTCAACACCCAAATCATTATTTCTGTTTCAGCTCTTGAACTAAATTTGAAGTTTTGGTAAATCATTACTATCTTTGAAATGCCTTAGCCCAAATACCAGGTAATATACCATTTCTGTATGACACATATTGATTGTGTATGACATGCTTGTGACAAGATGTTATTGCTATAAAAGTACTTAAACTCACGTTGTTGCCCTTTTCAAATGCTAGCTTGATAAATACAAGAAGTTTTATAATCTAAGCTGAAATTAGCCCAAGTAACCCCAGTCTTAAAGCAAGGTTACAAAAACTCAAAATCTACAGATAGATTCTACAACTACATTATCATGCACATTGATTAAAACCATTTAACATCCTCACACGCGAATCAAAACCAGCCTATGAAAGATCTTTGTTTTGAACATGGTTTCTCTTTCATTATTCCTTACTGTATTATTTGTCTTTGTGGAGCAAAATCATGCACATCTGTGATGACAAATGTATTAGTAACAAAGTATGGATTTTTCCGGGATGCATATTCATGGTAACAAATCTCTTGATTCTTCATTATCCTATGATAATTGCTATGATCTCTTGGAGCCATCATTGCTGCCCTAATGATCTGATATAGTCCTAATCTCAGATTAACACTGGTGCTTTATATGTTCCTTTTGACAGACGTACACTAGTCCTTACTACTTTCATTTTTAAAAATAACCTGTACGAGATAACTTAATCTGGTTTTCTAGTGAAACATGGCCGCCGTGTACTCGATTAGCAACTGAGCGAAGACGAGTAGAATGTTGATACTTATTAGTGTTTCATATTATGATCATCTATCCTTGTCATGGCAAGTTTGATATCTTTAACAACAAAAATGTTTTGAAGGGTAGAATCCATTCTTCATATGTTTAGGTTTAGCTAGGACTAGATTAATGAAGACACAAAACAAGATTTTCTACCGTTCAAAACGGTCATAATATCCATATCGCCTCGTCTTCGTACTATTCCAGTTTGCATAGCGCTCTCTACTGTCTGCGATTAGTATCGTACTCCTACAGTGTCAAAAGCCGTTTTTAATACTACCTCAATAACAGGTGATGTTAATAAAGTTCTGTTGTCTCGAATTCAATATCGAGAAAATGTTTCTTAAATGTTGGGAATTGCAAAATGTCCCATATTAAGAAATCACATAACAGTTGATAACAGGATCCATCTCGAAGGCAAAATATATGCTGTGGTTTTTGACGTTTTGTGGGAAAAATCATTATTACATTTTAGTGGCTTATGATAAATTTTTACTATTTATTTACCTGGAAGATGGCTCTCTTTCTGCAGCTTACACTGAATATAAATGAAGCTTTTTTAAATGTGCATTAATTTTTCAAGCCTAGCTGATGTTCTGACCAAATTTATTTGTGGATCTAACGGTCCTCAATGGTCTTTCTAAATGATGCTGCAAATATTTTCCGAATTGATCTAAGTTTATTACTAGGAACGATCATAAAAACTTGAAGTCATTATGTAATAGCTATTATAGACATCTTGTTATAAGAACTATTTCCAATATTAAAAATAAAGAACTATAACAAATCTTTGCATTATTCACATTTTATAAGTGTGAAAGAAAATAAGTGAGTGATAAGTAAGATAATTTTTGAATGAGAACTTGTTATTTCAGATTTGATTGCAAATTTTGAAAAATAATACATTTTATTTTCAGAGATTATCGATAGAATGATGAAAGTATTCATACGTACTCGTCTGGTTAACCAGTACAAGAGAGAGAGAGAGAGAGAGAGAGAGAGAGAGAGAGAGAGAGAGAGAGAGAGAGAGAGAGAGAGAGAGAGAGAGAGAGAGAGAGAGAGAGAGAGAGAATAACAGAAAGTCTAATTTAAGTAACGAAACTACACACCTTATCACTTTTGTCTTCATAGACATGTCTCGTTTCGCTATGTCCGAGCTTTTCTTTGTCATTCTGGATGTAGCTCCGAATATAACAGACATATTGTCAAATGATACCGTTGCTTCCGTCCACGATCTAAGTCTGAAGATGATAATGTAAAAGCTGGCACGATTCTCCAATAAGTAGCACTGGGAGGACTTCCAATATCAGCCTATTTTCTACCTGACCAATATATTCTACAATGAAACCTGGGTTTTCTGTAGGCGACTAGAATCGATAAAACCGTTTATGTACCGGAGGCAACCAGATTCGCAACCATTGTGTGACCAAAATATGCCACGGTAGCTGAATCATTTGCATGTGATATTTAGTGCAAATATCATTTGAACACACAATTTCTCTGATTGAAGTAGTGATTTCTATTTAATGTTCAATTTTATTTCATTGATCGTAGTATGAAAAGCAAATATTTCAGCGGGATGGTAATCTCCTTAACAGAAATAATGTTTGGTGTAGTCAAATACAGTTAACGGATCGTTAAATATATTTATGTACTGTGACTGCGTTTTCATTCATGCGTTATTCGCAGGTTAAAATGAGAACTGAAGCTATTTTTGTACTTTAGCTAAAGTAACTTGCTCTGCATGTTATTGTTATTGTCAGTGTCGTTTAAGCTTAAATCTCTTAATATTATTTTAATTTTGCTAGACTGGTTAGTTGATATACTCAATATCGTATCAACGGTATAGCTGTTTGTTTGGAGCGAGATATATTTCGAAGAATGATGCATTTGATAATTTTGCCATTATATTTTTTACAAATCTTTTGTTTTATAGCGAAAGTATTTACAAGTTTATTCTAAATAACAGCACATAATTTGCAATACCAACCCTTATTTCTATTGCAACTTATGTATATTTTCACATATTAATGAATGGGTTTAAATTGCATTAATGTACGTCATACAACAGCTAAACCCAACCAGATGTTGTATTCCAAATACAATATCCTTTTTTATTGCCTGAAAACACTGCAATATTACTAGAGGGTTTTAGAAGAACAGAATAACATGGATGAAGATAAAATTTTGCTTCTCTCTGACATCTTCAAGTATTCGAAAACTACTTTGCAGTCGTCCTTTTGAGAAAATGTTTGATTGCTTGCTTTTATGAAACACATTATATGCTTTTCATTCCATTATTAATTATATAACCAAACTGTTGCGATTCTCTAATCTTAAACTAAGTAACAAAAAGTGGTAAACCAACCAATATAGTTAAATCAACCCACAAATTTATTTATCTTATTTACAAAGTAAAAATTTAAGAGGAAATAACATTATTGTGAATTAAATCCAAACTAATGCCACGAACAGTGTTCCGAATGAATTCAAATATTGATTGACTGATATAACAATGGTCTTAAATAGTTTTTACCTACAGTAATGATATAATCCAGAATGACTTTGAATAAATTCACAATAATTCCAAACTTTTTAATCCAAAATCCTGAACAAGGTTGTAAACAAGGTAGACATTAAACTCAAAAATCAGTAAACAACTTATTATAACTTCTACACACGACAAAATCAAGTACACACAAAAACCCTATCCTCAACTCAAGGACAAATGTCAAGCATACAATATAAATTAAATGTGTATAACACACGCCACAAAGGCAACAATGTAATTGGTTTATGTATTCCAAGCAGACAAATCCTATTCTAGCTAAAGCTTCAGGTGTAGGTCCATAAAAATATAGTAATTTTAGTTTTCACGTCTGAAATCGACTGGCAGAATAAATATATAACCAGGAAAAATGACAGGAAACGAGTACTCTTCTTCAAATGGTTTGCTAGTATATATATATATATATATATATATATATATATATATATATATATATATATATATATATATATATATATATATATATATATATATATATATATATATAAAGAATACAAATCATATGGCGAATAACAACCCTCTCAAGCGTACTGGATCCACCAAGGGATCACGTTTGTCAGGTATTAATTAAAATAGATGCAATAAACTGACGACGAACAGTACGAAACTAGCAACTAACTAGCCTAAGCGCTTTCGACTCTTAATGAGTCTTTTTCAAAGGCAAATACAAAACATAGTTACGACAAACAAATAAACACAAAAACGTTGTGTTTGTAAACCTCTACATTTTTGTCTTCACATGTGCTAAAACTATAAATACAACCAGCTTGTATAGACTATATAATTAATATATATATATATATATAGATGCAATAAACTGACGACGAACAGTACGAAACTAGTAACTAACTAGCCTAAGCGCTTTCGACTCTTAATGAGTCTTTTTCAAAGGCAAATACAAAACATAGTTACGACAAACAAATAAACACAAAAACGTTGCGTTTGTAAACCTCTACATTTCTATCTTCACATGTGCTAAAACTATAAATACAACCAGCTTGTATAGACTAGTTGCGGAAACTGAAAACGTTGTATAATTCCCTAAAAGTCTACAAGCCAAAGCGACATCTATTTTTACTTTGTGTACATATGTAACGCAGATTATATCCCGGATATTTGGTTCTATACCGGTTATTCTTATAGTAAAAATTGAAGGATAAGAAGATTTAGAAAATGTTAAATTCTACTAGTGCATAGTTTTCATTTTCTAGTCTTCTTGGTTTAGACCGCTTGGTTTCAATGTTCTAAGGCGGCGTATCCAGTATGATTCCTTTTCCTTCCTGGTTTCGGAACTCCAGCTGTGGTTGTTGGCAATAGCGATAAGTATTATATCACTGAAAGTGTGGCCAGGGGAGGAGAAGTGTTCTGCGACCGGGCTTCTGTACAGCTTTTTTGTCATCCAATCAGATCTATGAAGGTTTATCCTTATGTGTAGCTTTTCAGTTTCTCCCACGTACTGAAGGCCACAGATCTTACATGTGATGAGATAAATCACATTCTCTGTTTTGCACGTTTTGTTTGGACCATGTATGTTTAGTTTTTCTTTAGTCACTGTGCTAGTGAATGTCTTGGTCTCTATCATATGTTGACAGGTTTTGCATCTTTTATCGCCACAGGGTCCAGATTGACTAGGTTGGTTTTGACTAGCGATTGTTGTTAGCTTGGCCCTGACTAGGATGTCCTTTAGGTTTTTTGGTCTCCGGTAAGCTACTACAGGTTTGTTCGGAAGTATTAGGTTTAGTATGTCTGACGATTGCACGGTTGGCCAGTGGTTTGCGATGATTTTACCTACTTTGGGATTGTCTGGGTGATAGGTCAGAATAAATGGTATCCTATCAACCTTTTCTTTCTGTCCATATCTGAGTAGGTCATCACGGTTTGTTTGTTTGGCCCTTTGGATTGCCTCCGCAATCAGGTCTTTGTCGTAGCCTCGGTAAATTAAATGTTTAGCCAGCTCTTCAGACCTTTCTAGGAATCTTTCATCGTCGGAGCAAATTCTGCGTATCCTCAGTGCCTGGCTATATGGAATGTTCTTAATGCAGTGTTTTGGATGACAGCTGGTTGGGAGAAGATACTGGTGTTTGTCGGTTGGTTTCGAGTAGATGTCTGTGTGTAATTTGTTTTCCACCAGTCTGGTTGTTGTGTCCAGGAAAACATGGTTTGAGTTGGAAATTTCTGCCGTGAATTTTATTGAAGGATGGAAGTTGTTTGCCTTTGAAATGAAGTCATCCAGACTTTCTCTTCCATACTGCCACTTCATTTCTATATCATCGATAAAGCGTACCCACTGGTATGGTGTACGCTCAACCGATGCTAAGAGCTTTCCCTCAAGTTTTCCCATGAAAATGTTAGCATACGAAGAGGCCATTTTAGTACCCATTGCATTTCCATTGATTTGTAGGTAGTTTTCTTCATTAAATTCAAAGTTGTTGAGTTTTAGGACAAGCTCCAGGAGTTGGATTAAGAAGTGTGTGGGTGGATTGTTTACAGTTCTTGTTTCCCATGCTTCGCTACATGCCTGTAACCCTTCGTTGTGCGGTATGTTGGTGTACAAAGATGTGACGTCTAAGGAAGCAAGTAATGTATCTGGCAGTAATGGTTCACTAGCTTTGCTTTTTATGAGATAATCTGTCGTGTCTTGAAGATATGATGGTAATTTGTGGACATGTGGTCTCATAAAATGATCTAAATATTCTGATATCCTTTCTGTGGGGTGCCCGTTACCTGAGATTATAGGTCTGCCAGGGTTTCCTTGTTTGTGGATTTTGGGTAGAAGATAAAATCTACCTGCTCTTGTCAGGCAATCCAAAGGGCCAAACAAAAAAACCGTGATGACCTACTCAGATATGAACAGAAAGAAAAGGTTGATAGGATACCATTTATTCTGACCTATCACCCAGACAATCCCAAAGTAGGTAAAATCATCGCAAACCACTGGCCAACCGTGCAATCGTCAGACATACTAAACCTAATACTTCCGAACAAACCTGTAGTAGCTTACCGGAGACCAAAAGACCTAAAGGACATCCTAGTCAGGGCCAAGCTAACAACAATCGCTAGTCAAAACCAACCTAGTCAATCTGGACCCTGTGGCGATAAAAGATGCAAAACCTGTCAACATATGATAGAGACCAAGACATTCACTAGCACAGTGACTAAAGAAAAACTAAACATACATGGTCCAAACAAAACGTGCAAAACAGAGAATGTGATTTATCTCATCACATGTAAGATCTGTGGCCTTCAGTACGTGGGAGAAACTGAAAAGCTACACATAAGGATAAACCTTCATAGATCTGATTGGATGACAAAAAAGCTGTACAGAAGCCCGGTCGCAGAACACTTCTCCTCCCCTGGCCACACTTTCAGTGATATAATACTTATCGCTATTGCCAACAACCACAGCTGGAGTTCCGAAACCAGGAAGGAAAAGGAATCATACTGGATACGCCGCCTTAGAACATTGAAACCAAGCGGTCTAAACCAAGAAGACTAGAAAATGAAAACTATGCCCTAGTAGAATTTAACATTTTCTAAATCTTCTTATCCTTCAATTTTTACTATAAGAATAACCGGTATAGAACCAAATATCCGGGATATAATCTGCGTTACATATGTACACAAAGTAAAAATAGATGTCGCTTTGGCTTGTAGACTTTTAGGGAATTATACAACGTTTTCAGTTTCCGCAACTAGTCTATACAAGCTGGTTGTATTTATAGTTTTAGCACATGTGAAGATAGAAATGTAGAGGTTTACAAACGCAACGTTTTTGTGTTTATTTGTTTGTCGTAACTATGTTTTGTATTTGCCTTTGAAAAAGACTCATTAAGAGTCGAAAGCGCTTAGGCTAGTTAGTTACTAGTTTCGTACTGTTCGTCGTCAGTTTATTGCATCTATTTTAATTAATCCCTGACAAACGTGATCCCTTGATGGATCCAGTACGCTTGAGAGGGTTGTTATTCGCCATATGATTTGTATTCTTTATATATATATATATATATATATATATATATATATATATATATATATATATATATATATATATATATATATATGTTGTGATCGTGAAATTGAATTTGTTTCTGGAAGATGAACTATTCCACATTTTCCAAGGATTGGCTGACGATTAAACTCTGTGAAAAACGTACGATTTCTTCAGGTTCAACGTTTGGACGACAAAGAATTGATAATAAAGCTGACATTAAAACCTTTCAATACGTCAATGTTTGCCATTTGACTGGAACGATTGTATTGAGTATGACCTTTCACTTTATCTTTAGTATGAAGATATTCTTTCTTGTCTCGGTACTTGTAGCCGTAATTATTGTATACGCCACTGGTGAAACTCAATATTGTCTCTTCAGGATGTTCGTTGTTCGTTGATCACCGATGGCAAATGGTCGTCTTCGACATGAGTATAATAGCCTCCAGAGTGATCGATGCACATGCAACTATCGGTGTTAGATCAAAGGACGTAGTATCCGAATACTTTAAAATGGACTTTGTTGTCAAGTAAGTAGCAATGATGACACTGCCAAATTCGTAATGAGGAAGAACATCCATGACCACTGCCTAATTCACCAAGATTAAATCTTTGCGTATGGTTTCCACTTTAATGATAAATGTTTCTTTATTGCAGAAGAATTCAATGTATTGCTTTATATTAAGTTTTCTGTCTTTGACAAAAGCTCTTTTGAAACTAGTTTTAATCACATTGTGGCCACAACGTTGCTGTTGATTGAACGTTTCTGCGCACCTTCGACATAACGAACAAATCAGTTTCAGAGACAACGATGAAGCAAAACCGGGTGATACAAGTACGTCGGTCGAAGAACTTGACATTTTATCAAACCTTCGTACCAGCAAATGTGTTCTAGGTTGATAAGTTCTGTCACCATTTCAGATTAGTCATTTAAAAATGGTGCACATTTATACATTCAAGATCATAACGAATACGCATCAATATACCTGATTTTATTTCTTAAAATTTCTCGACTTCACTCATCGTGTAGGTTCTCCAAATACACTGTCGTGTATATTCGAACGTTCAATTTCCATCAGATTGATGAGTCAAAATTTTGGATCTGTTTTCTAACCTCCATCGCATTTGTGTTCCCACCGTTTTTATCACATTCTCCTTTGACATTCCAAACGTGTCGTTACTGGTCGTACTGATCTTCTACAGTGAACCCTGTCAAAGAACTTTTCAAGTACGTAATTGTTTGTATGGCGAGGGATTTATAGGTTATTAACTATTCTGAGTAGATGAACAATCGAAGTGAAGTCATTATAGTGTCAAAAGTGGCTAAGTCACGAGAGCATATTTTTAAAGAAAATTTTGTCGATTTGCATCGGTTTTCTTCGGAGTTGGGATGAAATAGATTAAGAAGAAAACAAATAAAGTCGGCTTAATCATGGAAATATAGATTTGAATAACAAACATAGGGGCAGATAAATTCCCTAAAAGAAAAAGTAGTTTCAAAAGTGATTTCGCTATTCTGACGATTATAGTGGTATCGACTCTGTGGCGATATCATTTTCTCCAAATTATATATTTTAATATTTACTATGAAGTATATGATATGAACACCTTCTTAGTATCTATACACAATACTTATATAAAATTGTAAAACTGAGGAAATTATTATTAAAAAATTCACAGTCTTTGGCTAAGTAAAATAAATAAAATCTGATCGAACATTATGTCCTTTTTGTGCATTTACAGCAAATAATTAGGTATTGTTGCTAGCCGAAAGTGAAATCTACGACCCACTGAAAGTTATTGTAGCAGTTCTTTAATGATTTGGACACACTGGAGAGTTCAGTACTAACAAACAAATGTAGAAACTATATAAAAACAAATAATCACCACACCAGTACGTACGTTTTGCGGTTTCCGATCAAATATTGGCACTAGATATATCATGCTGTAAAAGTAGCTCAAATAGTTGATTTAAATAAATGCTTACACATTAAATGATATAACAAAATCAATGTCAATATATTAAGTTGTAAGTCGGTGATTATGTGACATCATAATGGGCGCTTGTTGTCTAGTGAATCGCTGAGTAACAAAAACACTCGATTTGATAGTCTGTTGCATTCAGCGTATTATACTAAGGACGTCTATTGGACAGTCACATGACATCAATCTACCAATAAGAGCGAATATTTTTGTTTTAGTGGGAAAGATGTGTTGATTAAGGCAATAGTACATGTAATATGGCAAATAAAGGTAAAATGTGCAAACAATAGCCATTACCGAAGGATGAACTAAATTAATATATTAAATATGTGTAGCTGGTAAGTTATCACTATACAGTGTTATTTCGCAGAGATTTGATCGAAATCGTCTTTATTCTCAGAATAGAAATGTGTGTGTCTATATTTTTTTAAAATACTATATTTTGATATTACAATTTTTGACGAGAGAAACTGATCATAGAGAGATGTGATCTTGGATGTACGACAATGAAGGTCGGGAACAGAGCAGAAATACACTATCGGCTTTATTTGTTATGGAATAGCAAGGTCAAGTTGTTTTGACACAACATGATTAGGTTAGGGACACTACATAATTCTAAGGAAATACAAACTGACATAAGATGTAAGAACTGTGATGCACATCTAATTCTCCTTTCAGAAGACACTTTGCGATTCTTGAAACTTTCAGGCTGCTAAGAAGAAATTTTAAAAAAATGAACCATTTTAACACAAAAGAGCAAAGTCTTTATTTTATCGATTTGTTTGTACTGAACAAGTGTAATCTAAACATGGAAAAATTATGTTCATACAAGGTTCAACATAAACATTTGTATCATCTACACAAATCTGGGCATATCACAATAGTCTCTGTTTTTATCATAGCATTATTATACACAACCAGCATTTTGAAAGAGAAATAGGACACTTAAAGAATTAGAGCTGGTAATTAAAATGCAAAACCCACTTTACGAACAACTTTAGATTTTAATTTTACCAAAAATATCAGGTTAGTACCCACTTTTAAATAAAACTATGTAGTTAAATATTTTCATCAATTTGAAAAAAAACAAACAAATTGCTTAACATTTTAATTGGCAAAGAAAGCATTTGACTTTTTTATTGCAAAGGGAACATTTTGGAAAAATCTAGTAACATCATCATTCCCCTGTCATTATAACAAAGTGTTGATTACGACCTGTGTAAGGAATGTATCTTGAATGGCCATGACTTGGTACCAGAGGCTTGTCAGCAAAGTTTCGGAACCATGAAACAGTTAAGAAACTGCACAAACTTCGTGTTGAATTTGCAAGACAAAAAGAGTACCTATTTGATAGGTATGCTTAGCCAAGAAAGTTGATTAAGATGACAAAAAATCTCAGACAACTCATAATTAGTTGAAGATTAAAAAAATGCGACCATAGTGATATTAAAACATACCTTGAACTGCTGACGAGTATTCCTTCACTCATCAAGTTTCTTTTGTCAGTAAGTCTCCCACTTAGCAGTGTTCTGGTTTAAAAAACAAATTCAGCCTAATACGAACAATTCCAAATTTCAAGCTGGCACAATGTTTAGATATCAAAGTCACTAAATAAGGCTAATCATATATTTATTATCTCTTCCTACGTGTAACTATTGCAATAAGGAGCACGTTTTTTCTGAATGTTACAGATTGAAAAATAAACAAGAGACTCAAGACTGACTTATTCCAGATCCTCTTATTTCTATGAAAACAAGATTACGGTCATGTATTGAAAGCAATACATTTATTGGGTAAAATTCAGTCTGATTTTATTATGTGAATTATGAACCATTCTTGGAATAGTGTCGTCTTGACCCATTGAGGATATTCATTTATTGCTAGTCAATTGGATAGCTGGAGATAAGGCTGTATTTAACCCATTTTGTAGCTGATAAGTCCTGTTTGGATTAGAAAGTCGATCTTATTGAAAATGAAATTCATGATTTATAACCATCTTGTGCAGTTACTGGGGGTAGGTCAAAAAATAAATTCTTGAGAATGATATTTCTTTAGCTGATACATTTGTTGGTCCGACTTTTGCTGAAATCACTTTTGCTCCTCATTTGAACAAATAAAAAGGTATTGATCTCTTTTCACTACTAGATGTTTTATTCTAATTAGCATGACAAACGATAATTACTTGTGTCGAACAGAAAGATACCGAAATCTCCTGTTTGTTTCAAATGGCCATTAGAGAAACTGAAGCCACATAATTACATGTTAGTTATTTTGTTAAACAAAGGGGGTTGTTGAGATAATGGAGACAATCTGATGTATCTGCTGACTAGGTGAACTATGAAATTGTAGTTCAAAAGTTGTATAGACTGAAAATTTGCAATCTGGATAATAAAACTCCAATGGCTGTTCATTTAAGGATTAATAAGGCTTAACAAGATTTTGAATTAAATTCATTAGGAAAAATAAGTAATGTTCGTAAATAATGCACATTTTGTCATATGTATCAAATGTAGGTAAAAACCCAATCAGAAGATACATAAGGCTCATCTGCAACCTATTCCTTCATTTGACGAACCATATAGCAAAATAATGGTAGCCTGTGTCGGATCTTTACCTAAGACAAAGTAAGGAAATCAATTCTTGTTGACCATGACGTGTGAATCCATAAGATTCTCAGAGGCAATTCATTTGAAAAATATTAAAACTGAAATAATAGTAAAAGATTTGATAAAGGTTTTGTGTTTTCACAGTATGAATTTTCCGAAAATCTGTCCCATTTGATCAAGGGTGAAAATTATATCTGGAATTTTGCAGCAAGTTTTAATGAATAAATCATCCAGCAATTCTAGTCCATCGCCTGACACCCTGAAAGCTAAAGGACTTAAAAAAAATTTGATCAGATTTTGAAAAATATAATTCGGGTCATATTATTTTTATACTGGAAAAGAATGGGATGAATAGTATATAGTATGAGTTCTTACTCAATTTGAAAACTGCGTGATAAAGTGTCGCCATGAAAGTTCCAATGATATATATATATATATATATATATATATATATATATATATATATATATATATATATATATATATATATATATATATATATATATATATATATATATATATATATATATATATATATACTTTTCTCTTATGGGGTGTGTGGTCACTCAGTGCAGACAAAATGGGGGTGTTTTGGACCTGTATGTTGTCTCACGTCATAATAAAGTGTTTCCTTGTCTGGGGTTTAATTTTGCGTGTGGTAATATCAGTGTGAGTGTGTGTGAATATTATCGGTGTAGTAATGCTTGTTGTCAAAGGAACAGAGTCCTTTACTGTTGATCAGAGTGGTAGATATGTTATGCCGTTGTGATCAGAAGATTCTCATGGTATAGTAACGGAGATATCCTTGTAGTAACTGTCTATAATGATCGATAGTAGCATATGTGACCAATGACGTGTTTTGGCACCTTTGGTTTTTTTTCGTGATGGCATCATCATCGAGTGTGTGGCAATACATTTTGGACCTGATTCTTATGAATTCTGTGAGGGATATCTCACAAATGACATCTTTGAAGTTTCCAAGTTTTTTTTATTATCTTTGCATTGGTATGGACTTGTTTCACGGTAATCGCTATGATCAAAAATGTCTCGGTGCTGATATCGTAGACGTCGTCGATTGTGCATTTGTATATATTCGTGAATCGGTATCGGTCATGAGCAGAGTAGCTCTGTCTCCGTATTGGTGTTTGATGAAGTAATAATGAAACTCGAGCATGGACATTTTGGATTGATCGAGAACGGCTGAGAACAGATATATGTGTTTATCAAGCTGAAGATGTGGTTTTTGGGGGATTCGATCGCGACGAGCTCTTCATTAAAGATTTTCATGCGGACGAAAGCGTCGTTGGTCACGAGCTCATCTCGTCGACGTAGGTTATTCACGGTTTTGATTTTTTTCTGTTTCTATTATTTTCCATGGTTGTTTTTCCGAAGTCGCCTTTGTTCGTGAATTTGAAGAAAATTTTACGGAAATCTATTGTAGCTTGTACACGTCGTATTGTGTTGAAGTCGACGTACTGTTTTATCTATGGAGATTGTTTCACTTTGAGAGCACGATGAACTTTGTTAAGAACAAGTCCATGTTGGAAAGCTTGCTCGAGCAGACGATGATGCATCTTGTAGCGTGTTTTGTGGTTAAGATTGAGTACTATTTGTTTGTTACCTTGGCGTCTACGAGGCCAAATTGGCTTTTTTTGCTAAGTTGTTTGAGAGATAGCATCGAGCTGGTAACGATGAGTGGTTCAGAACAGAAGGGAGAATGACTATGATCATTATGCAGATGAGAGGGATAAAGTATATCGACTTGGTGAGATCATAGCGTTTCATGTATTTGCTGTTGGCGACAGCGTGTTTCTGATTGATGACCTAGATTCCTCCTCGAATCATGTGTTCGGTGAACATGAACATGTCATGATCGATAAAGCATTCAGGATGGGCTTTACTAGTCTTGAGGAGAGAATATATCGATACATTCATGGGGATAAACTCTTTTTCGTTAGAATATATCTCCAAATTCTTTTTCTAGGTATGTAAAGTTTAGACATGGTTTCAGCGAGTTCTTCTAGCGAAGACACTATGAATTGCAACGAATCAGTGAATTGAAAAGGTTCAATCGAGATTGATGCGTACTTCTCAAAATTGTGAGTGATTCATTTGATTTTGGTTCCCACCTCGGTGAGAAGGTGCTTGACGCGCGGATAACTGAGCGCTAAGACAATGGAATGTCCATCGTATCCTTGTAGATTATGCGCGATCACCTTCAGGAAGTCTGGAGCTATGAAGAGTAGATTACAATCAGCACGAGCGGCTCCTCGATAGTAACTGGTGACATGGCAATGATCTCTGACTTTTTTATCATGTGGTTTCAAGTGCTCTTCACAGATATGTCATTGCTGTGCTGATTTATGTTGTCGCAGTTGTGATGGTACGAGTAGAATTGCCAGTGTCAGATTTTTCAAGATGTCGCTAATGTATTTTCATTCAGTTACGGGTTGCTCAAAGAACCACACTATACAATCCTCACCTCAATGTTGTCGATATGGTAAAGGCACGTTATGATCGACGAAGCGTCATGTTTTATATCCATATGGTCACTGAAAATGCTTGTTCCACTTGTGTGATAGAGTGGTCTTGATCAGAAGAAGGACCTTATACTTTTTCAAGGATCGCTTCCGAGTCAAAGACGATATAAAACATGTGCGTGTATTTTCTGTAGTGGTGTTCGAACTATTGTTTCTTCGTGTGACATCTGAACAGTATCCAGACGTGACGTGGTCATGTAGTCTATGCGATTGAAGTAGGCTTTGCAAAAAGCAATACCAAAAACATCCATAATTTTAATGTTGCGTGTACTGTGATTAACAAGTGCAGCTGTAGTCATTGCTTTAGACAAAATGGTAATGGTAATGCAATAAATATATGCTACGTTGTGATACCGTTTTGGAGATCAACATTGGATAGATGACGAACTGTTTATCACGCATTTTTCTTGGATTGAGTTTGAACTTGTTGATGGAGAGTCCATCGTTGATGGACAGTTTTTGTCATTGCGGAGTTTGTTTATTTTCGCAAAATGTATTTTTGATACTATTTTGTCCATGCAGTCGTGATCTTTTTGGTGTGAGTCATCTTCGACAAAAGGTCGTTTAATGTATCAGGTTTTCATTGCGGTATCTACTATGCCCGATACAGTTCCTGTATAATATTTGTTAGCCAGCGCCACATCAATATCTGCTGATGAGACGGCCTAAGATTATATATGAGCCTATCCTTTCATCTAAACATTTCCTGTAATTACTCCTGCGGTCATTAATAATTTAGACACTGCAAATATATTACGTGCTACCAACATGCGATGTTGGCATCGGGGTCGACACCTTATATCGTCGAGATTGGTGATTCTGCGACCACTCATGTTGAGATTACCCTGCATGGAATTCCCGGCGTGGTTGATTTTTGTTACGCTCATCTTGACTCGAGAAAGATCTGCTGATTGACTCGATAATTTTATAAGCTTGCCAAAGAAAGTTTTTTTTTTGCGGACAAGCTCGACTTATGTGAAGTATATGGAAAATAAAAATCATTAATTTCGACACGTTGGCGAAAAAAGCGCACTAGAATCATTTTTTTATTTCTGATTGCCATGCCATAATCGTGGGTCAGATCAGTCGTGGTAAAACATATCTGCACATGAACTAACTCCTGAACACCATGCGTACGTACTCAGTGCTCACCAGAACAAAAACAGTACCCTGCACGAGTTCGAAGATTCGCTTGATAAAGACGTTTTTACTATAGCAGATCCGGATCATATATAGCCCGTGGAAGAACTAGTTCGGAAATGCATACGATCATTGTTCGACGTTATTAAGATCGACAGCAAGAACACGATCTGCATCTGATAGTTTTTCGTGTTGACGACAAAAAAGCTCTGAAACAGCCTTTATCTCACTCAACTGTACTACTATATGCCAACTTTCATCAGATGTAACACGGGATGTTTTGTTCTATATACTGGACTCGACAACCGAGACATCGACTCGTTTGGGTGAAGACTGCTATCACGTGGCAACGTCTGAATCCAAATTAACTTTTTGATGTTTCATTGGGATGTGTTAATTATCTCTGAACGATGCTATAAAGCCTTTGAATAATTTTACATACCTGGTTAGAATATTAATAAAATTTCAAGCGGCATTTGCTTTTGAAAACGTCTGATATGCCATGCCTTTTTAAAGGATCACTAGTCGTCATAGTGATAACGTTCTCAAAAGGTTTAACGAGCAGCAGGTGGTGTTACTTCGGCACGTCATCGGGACTTAAAAATTTAGGACTCCTTTCAGAGAGATGTTGCTGCGGTATGTTTGAAGTCGATTCTCACTAAACGCGACGCGACGAAGTGAAAACGATGTATGATACGAAGCAAAATTAGCTGCTGAACACGTATAAATCAACTCAAGACACACAGAAATCTACTTTGGAATCTTAGCTGCGATTACGGAAAGAGTTGGTTCCTGCTTCTAAAGGTGACGTCGCTGAGCAGATGAAGCTAGCAGAATCCGAATAAAAGGGAAAAGTCATGAAGTCCAAACTGAAAAAAAATGAATTTCAGCGTTGCTATAAAAGACGGAAGGAGCAAAGAAAAAGCCGAAGCCAGCCTTAAATCGCTAACAAAAGAGGAAACATGATTCGTCTAGGAAAAGAAAAGTTTTAGAGTGAGTGTTTTTGGAAGAGGAAAAACACTTGAGTATGCTAAGATCAAAATGTTTTAAACAAAGAATGGCGTGAAGATTTTGTAAGAGAAGCATTTTCAGACATGAAGAATCATGTCATGTTAAGATATTTAATAATAATGATAATTGCTTTAAAGTTGTAGCTGCACGTAGCTTGTTAAGTAATATCAACCAAAAGTCCGGCTCGTCAATTCAGCAGATCAAGGACGAGGGTGAGGAAGAACACATGAGTAAGCTGCTTGTAAAGCTAAAAGATTACAATGTTGAACTAAAAGAGGATCTGAATGTCAGAGAAAAAGTATACCTCTCAGGTGCCAGCCCCTTGGTTCCAGTGGTGGATCCAGCATGTACTGTACACGTATTAAAACAGCCTTAAAAATCAGCACGATTAGTGTCTGCTCGGCTAAAAACAGTCAGATTATCAGCATATCAGAATTTTTAAACCATTAAATAAGAAGGTCGATGAAGAGATATTAAATTTAAGCGATCAACATGATGTAGCAAATCTTTGTTTGTAGTGGGATAAATATTTTATTTTAAGAAGTTTGAAACAATACAGGAAGAGGGTAAATGAGCGTTTATGACGAGTGAGTAAAGATAGACAGTCTTTACATCGTAAGGAGTTTAAAATTATGACGGAAGAGGATAAAAAAGGTTTAAAACGAGATTAGGATGATAAAATATTCTTATATTGTTACAGGGAAGACACGACATGGTCTCCGTAAAGGATAGTGGAATCGCGGTAGCGATAGCAACATCTGCAATTACACAAATTAAGCAGAGATTTGTTTCAATGTTAAAATTGCCGATCGCTTCCAAACAATCGGGAAATGTCGGAGTGGAAATCGCTAACGAGATGGTGGATATTTTCAGTCACCTTTGGAGAGCAAACTGGTGACGTCGGATCAGTATCAGATTCTGTACGAGAAATTGATCCAAAGAAGCTCACATTCGTCGCGTGTACTTGGAAAGTAATCGTTGTGTCAGAAAAAATTGTTTTCTGAAAATGTAGCTCAACGACACAACTTTGTTGTTTGTCTCACCTTAGGTCAACCACCACTGATATTAGACGAACAGTCGTCTGCCAATTTGGAACAGATTCTTTAACATCACACGAAGCAAAAATCAATTTTCGTATTGGGCCTCAGCTCAGCGACAAACGATCACAATATCGCCAGGATGAAACATCACCTACATCACCAGGAAATCTCCAGACTGATCACCGACAATGGACGAACCGCCACGAATATCAAAATCAAGCCCAATTATTCTATGCTACAAATCAGAGATCTCTCTTTCTGTATGTCTGTCTCTCTCTGTCTATATATATATATATATATATATATATATATATATATATATATATATATATATATATATATATATATATATATATATATATATATATATATATCGGTTATCGTATGAGGTTTGACATTCAATATTTTGATCGGACCCATTCTCGGTTTTAACTCAGGTATTTTCTAAAGCACCAATGAAACGTACGAGGGAGATTTTACCGTCACCATCACCGACGTCAACAGCCTCATCTTCAACTGTTGAATCGCTTAGGTATCGTTGTCATCAGTTGGTTCGGCCTCCAATGTGATTTACTCCACAGCGATTAACGTTTCTCCAATTCGTCCTAATCTATATATTTATTATTCCAGCCTGAATTCGTTGCGATCTAGTAAATCACCATGTGGCTGACCTATCAGTCCGGAAATGCTGTCGATAATATTTAAGAAAGATTCACCTATTATCTGCACATGAGATGCAAGTCGTCTTGAAGATGTCGACACAGAACGAAATCTTAAAACATTTACAGATAAAATAGTACCAATGAGGCGATTACAATGACAGAATCGTAGAAGGATCTGTATTCACGATGTTTTCCTCGGTACGAGTTGTTCTTCCAGGTATTACGGCGACAGCAGTTCTGATTGCCCTCATATCAGCCGAAGATAAAGCCATTGGAATGGATTATTCACCGGGAACGGCCGTTGGACAAAAAAACTTAGCAAAATCATGTCTGTCTGCGCTATCGTCGACAGCGACTATCCAGAAAACACGGTTGTGCGATCTTTCGAAGCATGCCAAACAGGCTTTTAGGAAAAATATGGCGTAACTGAGCGAAAAATCAGGAAGAATTTTACATAATCTTGAGAGAAAGGTGAGTGGTGCACCAACATCATCTCTTGGCACCATCATGTCGGGTCATTGATTAAAAAGATTATGGTGATAGATTCTGAAAAGCATTCTCAAGTCATTTTCTAAAAAGATAAAGTAGAATGTATTTTAATAACAATGGTATTTTGTAATAGTTTTAGAACATCACGACGTCATCTATTCGAAATTTACTCCCGATTACCTTTGGTTGAACAATGACACTCCTGTTAATAATTTCATCACCAAGTGTGAGTACGTCGAATACTAGGATATAAACATCACCAATCTTAACGCGAGCAAAGATTGAAAAATCGAGACGCGTTTCGAAGATGTGTACCTACTTCCAATAAAGCGTTTCTGACGGTTCACGGGAAAGTATAACTTTCAGCATGCGGATCAGACTATACAGCAGAATCAAAAGTCTGGCTGCAGAACAACAGAGAGTAGTTATTCAATTTGGAGGTACCGACTGAACAACCAAAGCGTGGAAGATATCAATGGATGCTTTCCCCAAGTCAGCACGATCCAGAATCTAATCATATCAGCCATAACTGCATGCAAACATGCACACCCACCATAATATGGTTGTTTAGAGACATAAACACACTGGAGCTGATGTAAATTCTGAATTCACTGCAAGCGAAGATATGTTTACAGTGGATGCCGTGGCTAATGCTACTGAACTTGCCGGAGAATTTTTCAGAACTAATTTTACTTTTACACGTTATGCTGCCTTCAGCACAGGTTTCAAAGCTTGACGTCTTCTCAATGAGCAGCATCTTGGAAGTGTGCATATATATCCGTACGGTGTTTAGAGGAGTAAAGCATACGCTTGTTCCCACGCAGTACATGCACAGAGTAGACGTAGAGGCAGATGGACAGTTCATCATGTGTCTTTCATTGTGGATGCTAAAACTTTATACCTTCTACTGCTCAGATGCTCGAATAAGTATCCACTTTGGTCAGATTCACCAAAATCATTTGCTCTGAGTAACACTGTATTTACATTCAACAATTTGTTGCTGCTCAGATGGAAACGTCGTGGAGAGTCTTTACCAATCTAGGCATGTGTTCGTGCTGTTTCAGTGGTCAGACCGACGTGAAAACCAGATGGGAAACAAGCACGTGTTTGATCATCTCAATCTGTCTCGTATTCACGTCCGTATCAACTCCAGGCAATATCCAGAGCCAGAATTCAAGTGCAATTTCTCCGTAAGAACCAAACATTATTCTCGCTCGTACATGCTGATTGCTGACGAAAGCCATGCAGAAGTACCAAATCGTAGACACAGGTCCACAGGTATCGCTGGAAGATTGACTTAACTTTTATCCCATCATCCAATTCGACATTTCCAAGCATTTCGAATGCCTTAAATCTCCCGCCGACACAGAAATCCGATGGACTATTGCCAATCTGGTTTTCTATTACGTGTGCGTTATGTTGATGATCTAAGACCTATTCATGACGCTGGACGTACTCAATAGAATACTGAACATCAGAGACTATACAATGCCTGAAACCAAAAGTTAAAACATCGTCGTACCAAAAAGAGACAAGGAGGTTCTGAAACCAAAGCTCATAGTTCTGTTGACAGCGCAATAATTCCATTCGTGAATAAAATGGTGTCATAAATATTTGTATTGTTCTTGCTCCGTTGTGACTTTCTCCAGGGGGCCCCGAGTCGCTGAGTGGTCTAAAGCGCTATCCGTTACGGATCACTGCCATCTCACCTCTGTCTCCGTGGGTTCGAATCTAGGATTCGGCGAATGTGGATATGTGAGTAAGCTTGCCAGTATCTTCTAGTGGGTAGGTGGTTCTTTCCGGTGATTTCCCGGTTTCTTCCTCCATCATTAATACTTGCCGCCATAAATAGCCTATCTTATGCTGAAAAATGGCGTTAAGCCCAACAATAACAACAACTTTCTGCAGCAACTGGAGCTATCACCGGAGCAATGGTGGGAAATGGTGTGGCCCGTAGGAGAAACTGCGGTAATCTCTAACAAAAACGTGTCATCGTAACAGCGTCCCTTGTCTAGAAATAAACCTATCAAAAGAACTCCTCACATAATAGCATTCAATATAACACCATTTACTAAATTCTAGTAGATGTTACGCTGTCACCTCAGCAGAAGAAAAGAATCGCTGTTGAAGCCAAACATAAAACGGAACTATCCATCATGCTTAAAGTGTCAGCGGTCACAGGACCGACCAGAATCATGCCGTGGCCATATTAGTATCTAAATATGCCGCTCACACGAAAAGGAAGTGTTCTTAATTTGGTGGCGTCACAGTTATCCAAAGAAGGATTTATTGCCCCCCTGTTAGCAGAAACCGATGAAGTATAACTTTCAGGGTTGCGCTGCATAGGAAAAGGACTCCAACTTCCTGGAACAGCACGTGGTAAAGGTATATCTAGCAAAGGCATGAGAAAAACGTTTTATAATGCGGAAGGCTATGACAGATACGGCAACTTTTCCTCCGCTACCCAACGTCGATCTCAAGCAAGTAATAGCGACAAGTTTTGGAAATTTCAGGGGTGTATTTTCTAAGGACCAGCTTCCTGAACATATTATACCCAATTAGAGCTGCTTGATTTACCTGCAAAATTATTACGATGGACATATTACTCAACTGGATTTCCATCATCAACGATCCACATTACAGCAACGTCTAATATTTCGTTTCGTTTAATTTATCTCCTTCCGATGAAGTCTTGTACAACCTTCAACCATCGCATAAAGTTGATGCGTATAACTCGTTACACTTCAAGACGTCATCGGTAACACGTGTCGATGGTACTGCATCGATTATATCCAACGCAGTTGTGGAGGAAAACCACCCTTAGAAGTTAGTTTGTAGCTAAAATAATGTACAATATATCATAACGAACCAACATGAACTTGTTGTGCCTTATGTTCAATTCCAGAGCGATTAGTATCGATCCGTCGAGGTGGTCATGAAGAATTGTCCCCTCATGATCAAATTGAGGTGTTCAATATATGGTTTCAAAACATCACGCATAGTCAATGCTAAAGCAACAATGACATTATCGATGTCGACAGCGGAGAGAACTAAAATGTAGACTATGTGCAAATATGACGCCGGCAATACAGTTGTGTGCGAATTAGTGCCATGGCTTTGTATGGAAAATATACCATTGTAGGTACTGTGACATCGACATGAGGTGCGAAGACCTTCACCTGGAAATAAATCTGTGAGAGAGAGAGAGAGAGAGAGAGAGAGAGAGAGAGAGAGAGAGAGAGAGAGAGAGAGAGAGAGAGAGAGAGAGAGAGAGAGAGAGAGAGAGATTCTCGGTAGCACCGTGGACGTCCATGCGCAAATCGGATAAACTCCAAGACCCTCTTGGGATAGAGGCTACCTGGACATAAATATAGTCTGTGTAATCCCTTAGAACAGCCAATCAATGGAAACAATCAGCCGTTGCCCAATCAAGAGGCCTACAACGGAATCGATGTAAAGAAATCATCCTGACGATAAAGCGGGATGCGATTGAGTCAGGCTGATGAACTTGAAAACATTCAAGCCAAAAATGCTGAGGACTTGCAAATCGAAATCTTTGCGTGGCATCATTGGCACCAAACATAATCTTTGCGACGGTATTACATGCAAAATGATAAAGTCAGATGTTATAGAAGCTCTTTCGACGGTCTCAGATGACCTGCAGGAACCAGCACGCAATCATTTTTCACGATGTTGAGTCATCTTGGTCACGGCAGACGATATATGGTCGGCAGATCTCGTCGACATGAGAGAATACATCGTGTATAATGATCGTTTCAAATATCTCATGGAGGTCAGAAATATATTCAGCAAATACGCATTGATTGTTCCTCTGAAAAACAAATAAGGAAATTCTATCGTTGAAGCATTTAATAGCATAGTTAGTACACGAAATCCCAGTACATTATTTGCAGATCAAGGTAGGTTTTTTTTATAGCAAAACCGTCTAAGATTGGCCTTTAAAAAATTTATAGCATCCATACACAGTGAAATCAAAGCAGCCATCGTGAGCAGGTTTAATAGAGCTCTCAAAAATCTAATGTGAAAGAAATTTACCAGCTTTAACACCAACTGATACTTAGATTTTGTGCCTGACATGGTCATCAACTCCTCATTTTCACACTCGTCTTCGCTTTCTTTACAGTAAATCATATCAGTAACATAATTCAGATCCTAATTGGCATGCACTATTAAATGATTGGCACGCTTCAACCAAGCTCTTAGCTACTCCTTACTTAATTCCAGTACTGTATTCACTCAATCCCAATCGATCCATGGATAACACATAAGAGACATCTTCGCTATATTGCAAGCACACTTCTAAAATGACTTAAAACATGAGCAAGAAACCGCTAGTATATGCGCAGAAAACGCTCATACAGGTCCAAAACACCCCCATAGAGTCACCACACACATCCTAAAATTAAGTGAGCCAACAACACCGTATCCAAGTAGTATATAAACCGATGCTGTGCTCTCTCTCAAGCAGGTTTTATCAAGCAGTGAAAACAGTTTGCCAGAAGACACATCTCCATATTCTGATGGGATGAAGATTTATCAATCCATCTTGATTATGTTTACAATTTGAAATATACGTTGTCAAAGTCCTGCGAGGTTGCAAGGACTAATCTGCGTTCTACTCAGTCAACATTGAAATTAAGGTAAGACAAAAATACAAAGGAAAGGAATTTTCAGCCTGTTGATAGAATTCGGTCACTCTTGTCTTTACCACAAAATCTTCTTACATCTAAGTGCTATAGTTGAAAAGAAAGTAATTAATTTAAGTTACAATTACTATTAGTTCAGCTTCTTATTCAATTATTGTGTTAAGTGATCACAACCCACTTACTTTCATTAAAACCACTCCGGTGGTTAGAGCGTCCGAACTCGGATGCGAGAGGTCGTGGGTTCGATCCCCAGTTGAGTCATATGAAAGACTTACAAAATTGGTACAACAGTTGCCTCGCTTGACGCCCAGCAATAAGAGGTTATTATTAGGATGGTTGTCCTGGTGTCAGGAAAATGTGACTGGGTGGGATATCATGCTACATGTCTGCGGCATGATGTCCTAGTGCTAGACATCACTATAAACTGCCACAATACAGACATCGCAATCTGACTGAAAAATTGTTAAAACTACGTTAAAAAATCATAATCAAATCGTAATCATATCAAATCTGTCGTTCATTAGCAAGATGTGGGATAGATGTTGCTTTAATGTGAGATAGGGGTGTATTCGACGTGAGATATCTGTGGATTTGATGTATGATATATATCAATTTGAGGTAAATTAGAATTTAATTTGATGTCGGAGAGATGTTGATTACATGTAGGATTTATGTTAATTTGATGTCGGATAGGTGCTGGTTTGATGTAGACGAGATGTTGACTTAATATGGCAGAGATGCTGATTTGATCTCGGAGAGACGTTGATTTGGTATATTTTACTTTTATATCGACTAGATGTTAATTTTATGTGGGATTGATGTCTGTTGGATGTATACATATGCTAATTTGATGTGTGATGTCGGTTGATTTGGTTTGGGATGTTGATTTGATGTCGGATAGATGTGGATTTTATGTGCGATAGATGTGAACTTGACGTGGGACCTATGTGGATTGGATGTGGGATAGATGTTAATTTGATGTCGAATAAATGATAATTTAATGTGGGCTAGATTTGGAATTGAAGTGGAATAGATGTTGGTTTCATGTAGGATAGAAGTGAATTTAGCGTGGGATAGATGTTGATTTGATTTGAGATAGATATTGATTTGATGTAGGATAGAATTTAAGTTGATGTCAGAGAGATGTTTAGATGCAAAGGCATGTTTGTTAGA